>JAJOZX010001814.1:0-495000 GCA_023014485.1 Bathynomus jamesi
TATATTATATATATATATATATATTAAAGTTCATTTACCTCAAAGAACTTAGCGTACTCAAAAGTAATGCCCTGAAAAGAAATGCCACTAAGTTGATGTACAAGCTATTTTATTTACAAGAAGTTACAAGGACAAGAAAAAGCCTCAAAGACCTTTCGGCCCACTCGGGGAAGTTCTGGTTATATTATTTATTGATTAAAAGGGGCGACAAGCTTCACCTTCGTGTAATGAGGAATCATAGCACGGAACCTTTGAAAAGGTTGAAAGATATAAACTCTATTTATTTATTTATTGGATGCGTAGGACAGTATATTTTGATTGCTCAAACTATTTAGACTGCTATACACGGATTAATAAGGGTGCGGGAAGAAAAGTTTACCAAAAAAATATAATAAAAAAAGAAAAAAACATTGAAAAGTCTCCGATTCGGAGTCAAACCGGAAATTACATCTCTCAATAGAACTTTTAAATGTTAACGTATTTCATGGAACTCTTCAGAACCAACCGATCGAATTCTTTAATGCTTTCGTCAAGACGCTTCTGTTCAACCTTAAACCTGACAAATGATGCGGTATTTATCTCGATTCTATCATTGGTTTCGTCAAATACTCTGCTGTGCTTTCGAGGAGGAAAAAAAAAAAAGAAAGAAAAAAAAAAAAAGAGGAGAGAAACGGGGGCAAATACCTTCAAAACCATTTCAACGATAATTTAGTCAGCACTTCGAAAGAGTGAATTATAATTGGCCATTCTTTCCTCGCTCTTAAAATAAGAGAAAATTCTTTTCTCACTTTTAAAACGGTGAGAAAACGAATGCGAGATACGCCATCGAAAATAGATCAATCGGACCAGGTTCGAACGGGTACGAAGAAAGATAAGAAGAGGAAGAATATGGCAGGAAAAAGATAAAAGGAGAAAAAATGAAAAAACAAAAACGCTACAGAAAAAAGTAAGGGTTCTAAAAGTGTTGTGTGTGTGTGTGTGTGTGTGTGTCACCCGAAGTAAATACGTTTACAACTTCCTCGTCGCAGTTATCAAAACAACTCTTTCTGAACCTCGCTTGGTGACATGGATGAAGCATCGTTAAAATGCAAATTAGACTATTCCACGCTTCAATCACTTACAGTGATCCAATTATGAGCGCAATATTAAACGGAGAACAAGACTTCCTTTTCACTAAGTTTGGCCACAGTAAATACGAGCTTTTTTGTCTCGGAGAACCAAAATTCAAAAGCATTGCGCCTATCCCCCCCCCCTCCCAATACCCCATGCGCACTCGAACTTCATAATAATGTCCCCACATAATTTTAACCCCCCCCCCCTCATTTTTGTAAAGTCGTGGGTTTTAGTACGAAAATTATGCAATAATTATCAGATTAAAAAAAAAAACCCAGATTTAATTAAAGGAAGTTTATCTCCTATATAATATAATAAACAACGCTTATTAAAAGAATGTGGAAGTCGAGCCACTTTCGAGCATTTATCAAACACTTTTTCTACATTTAAAAAAAAAAAAAAAAAAAAAAAAAACGTACACATACATCGTATCTATAATAAAAGTTAATTTATGCATCCCAGTATGTGTCCTTTATTGTATTGACACTATTCACAAACACGCTAATAGTGTTTACTGTCTGTAAATGTAACTCATTAATTCCATTTTACAGTTTTGTTAGAAGATTCTTTGAACTTCACAACGCGGCTTGATTCGTTATTGTAAACAACTTAAATGTCGAAGTCTCGTCAAAATGTTACGCGTTACAATAATCAGAAAGCCGTTAACACGAAAGAGCATCACTTGTACAGGTTAGGAAAAAAGTTCACCTACAAACAAATTTATAACGAGGTAGTAACTGAATAAATTACTAAACAGTAATGACTGTTTTGCTTTTTGAAATTTTATTAGTCCCACCCCCCCCCCCCCCCCAAAAAAAAACAGAATATTAAAAGAAAAATAGATTACCAATTAGTAATTAGATTACAAAAACTACTTTCAATAAATGCAGAAATTATTAGCATTTTTAACGTTTGGATATATGTACTTTACTTTTCATCACACACACACACAATTATACCTTTCAAAATGGCATTAATGCAAATTATAACGATGCAGTAGTATCCTACATAAAAAATATTTTATTTTTTCTCGACCATCAAAATACCAGAAAAATTTCCACAACCCCCGAAAACCAGGATGCCGCTGAAATAAAAACAAACTTCAATTTCGAAATGTTTCTGCGGGAGATGTACGTTAAAAATACTTAAAATTTAAAAAGGTACGTTTTAAAATTCATATACCCACTTCATTTACTTTTGACCACCAATGATAAAAAATAAATTAAGTCCCAAAATCCGAGAAAAAAAACATACTACCCTGCCCTCCATAAAAAAGTCCTCTGAATAATTTGCATGGTTGCTATGCATTGCATAATCCTTCATAAAATGAAATATGCAACGCACTTGTGAACAACAACAACAACAACAACAACTATGTCGTATACGGATTTTAATATGATTTGTTAATTAGATGGAATTTAATATAATTATTTTAATTTGTTGTTTAATCTGATTGTTATTGTTGGTTAGCCAATCAGCCCACTCTGATCGAGCAAGCCGACGGCACGCAGGTAACCGATCGCTCTCTCCGAAGTGGACCAGAGGTTCAGCGCACTAGCGATGTGTTGTGTTGTGTTGTGTTGTGTTGTGCTGTGTGTTGTGCTGTGCTGTGCTAGAGCGGTACAGTCTGTCATAATGTGTTCAACTGTTTGTGGTGTGTCCTGGCACAGGCGGCAGGTGTCGTCTGTGGAGTTGTCTTGTCTATGTTTATATGTCTGTAAGTTGGGGTTATGTCCACATTGGAATCGTGCTAAGTTAACTCGATCCGATCTGCTCAGACTGGTCTCTGACCTGTCAATGGGTGGCGGCTTCGCACCTAGGATCGCATTCGGACCGAGTCGTGTCAGTGCTATGTGGGTTAGGTGTGTGCGTATGTGTTTTCTGTACTGTGTGATGTCTGTGGGGCGTGGTATGTGGTATGGAATAGAGCAGGGGTGGGGAACCTGCGGCCTTTTGGGGTACTAGTTGCGGCCTTCTGCCTATTTGACATTCAGAATTCATACCGTACGATAATGGACAGCAACTGATACCCCTTTATATTATGGGCTTTAGGCTATTTCATTAGATCATGGTTTCAGCTTCACTGCTTCTTACACATACAAGCCTTTTTATGGCTTGAACAATAGGAAATATGGCAACGCTGCCAGTTGAAACTGGCAGCGTTGCCTTACGGCTTACGCCCTTACCTATCAACGATCAACTCGACTGGCTGACTGGATGACAGTTACTGACGATTCTCCGATAGTCACACGCACGCTTGTTTCCTTTAAAACTGTAAATCTTTGATCAATTCATGTACCATTTTATTTAAAAATCTTCTGGTACCCTAATCATGTCAAAAACTGTGAAAAGAAAATTAAAGGAAGAGAACAGAGTATTCCATGAAGAATGGGAATTGCAGTATTTCATAGTTGCTGAGAAAGATAAAATGATGTGTTTGCTCTGCAACGCCATAATTGCAACAGTGAAGCAACACAATGCATATCAGCATTATGCAACTCATAAGAACCACAAGTATGCTATATTGGAAGGAGAACCCGAAAGTCTGCACTTACGAAGATGAAACTTCAAAAGCAGCAACAACAGCAAGTATTTAAAACGATGTCAGGCCTAGGGACTGAAATCACTGAAGCAACTTATAAAGTGGCATATATACTTGGAAAAAGAGGTAAGCCATATAGCGATGTGGAAATCATAAAAGAATGCATTGTTGAAGTTGTAGCCTCTTTAGATTCAGACAAGGTTAACAAATACAAACAACTACTTCTTTCAAGAAGGACCATAACTGATCGGCAACATGAATTAGCCCTCAATATAACTGAACAGCTTCATACAATATGCCAAAGCGAAAATACTTATTATTCGATTGCCTTGGATGAGTCCACTGATATTACTGACTCAGCGCAAGTGTCATTTTTTATTCGTGTTATAACTGCAGATTTTCAATACTACGAGGAGTTACTGGCTTTGGGTACCCTTACGGAAAAGACACGTGGAATTGACGTCTTGTCTCTCTTCAAAGAAAAATGCCGTGAAGCGAAACTGAATTTATGTAATTTATTAAGTGTATGCACAGATAGTGCACCTTCCATGAAAGGAAAATGTGCAGGATTTGTTGCGCTACTACAAAAAGAACTGCCAAATCCAGATAGCGTGATTTCCTTTCACTGTATTTTGCATCAACAGAATCTCTGTGCCAAATCTACTGTTTTAAGTGACACATTAAGTAAAGTTATACGTATTGTGAACCAGGGATGGGGTCAAATACAATTGCCCAAATACAAATATAGATACAAATACACTATTTTTTTTACGGACAAATTCAAATACAGATACAAATATTCAAATTTATAAATCCCCAAATACAAATATAAATACAAATATGAAGCTTCAAATACAAATAAAATGCAAATACAATTTTTACTGTATTTGCAAATTTCGTACCAATTTCATCCTAAATATAAACGGATAATATTTACTTGACTTCAGCTACCCCTCAAGTAAGACAGTACTGGTATAGTACTTATTGTATAAAACTTAACATTGCAATACTTTGGCTCTTATCAAAGTAGACTTCATTTTCACACCAAGGCAAGAAAAGTAACAAATTCCTCTTTATTATTATTTTTATTAGAGAAAATTATTTCACACTTCTTGATATTTCTGCACTTTTGCATAATTAAAGAAAATAAATTCATATTTCTCAATGTTTGATTTTTACTGTTCATATCAATTTGTAGTTATATTACACTTAAATTACACTTAAATTACATTAGTGTATTTGACTGTATTTGAAGCAAATACGGCAAATAAAAGGCTCAAATACAAATTCAAATACAAATATGCAGCTTTTTAAATTCTCAAATACAAATACAAATATCCATTTTTGTGTATTTGTAAATACAAATACAAATACGTATTTGACCCCATCCCTGTTGTGAACTACATTAGAGCAAATGCATCACGACATCGCCAGTTTCGCAATATGTTTATGCTTGATGATGAAACATTCAGTGTGGATCTTCCGTATCATTCTAAAGTGCGCTGGTTATCACAAGGGCAAGTCTTTGAAAAACTTTTATCTTTGCGAAAACAAATCACAAGATTTTTTGAGGAACTCAATGAACCATGTGAATTGTCAAAAAAGGATATCTGCAGAAATGCTGCATTTTTGTGTGACGTAATGTCAAGGCAAAATGACCTGAATATTTCTTTGCAAGGTAAAACTAAATCCATATATGAAATGTAGCAAAAAATCCAGGCTTTTCGAAGGAAGCTGCGCTTTTACAAAACTATCCTTACCCGATCGGAACTTTCAGCTGAACACTTCCCTGAACTGGGAAAGGTAATTGATGAAGAAGATACAAGCAAATCATTAAGGGAATGCGATGTGAAAGAATACACAGCTGTCCTAGACTCCCTGATTGAAGAATACGATGAAAGATTTGAAGATTTTGAGAAACATGACTTCACACTGAAACTAGCTTTCCAACCACACCTGGTTGATGTCTCCAAAGCACCTGAAGATTTACAGATGGAGTTGATTGAGCTATTAGAAGATAATATCCTTAAGTCTCTATTTGATACTAAGAAGGATCCTGTTGAAATATGGAAAAATGCCGTTGAATACCCACGTCTGCGCCAACATGCTCGTCGAATGTTGTCTTGTTTCGGCACAACCTACTGTTGTGAATCAACGTTTTTGTATGTGACTGAAATCAAAACGCGCTTGAGATCTCAGATGACGAATATTCACCTGTAGGACCAACTAAAACTACGGTTAACGATGTTGGAACCAAATGTACGACTCCTGTCCCGCAATAAGCAGTCACAAAAAAGTTATAAATGGTTTATCACTTTTTCACTTAATATTAACATCGTTTCACTTAATATCATTTTTCACTTAATATTAGTTCTATTGTCAATTATTCCCCCCAAAAAATAAATGCATTTGCTGAATTTTTTATTTATTATAAAAACCCTCACGTATTATCAAGTTTGATTTAAAATTAGTAAATATGTAGATTGTAGACTAAAATATGACATTTTGTTGTACTGTATATGTTAAATTCTCAGCATGCGGCCTAATAGGGTCTTGGTTAAATGAAATGCGGCCTTCCAATGAAAAAAGGTTCCCCACCCCTGGAATAGAGTATTTGGTTATAATGTCTCTCTGGTGATACCTTAATGGTGCGAGGTGTTGGTGCATGATTGCACATGTAGTGGCAAGGGTGTTGTGGGTTAGTTGTCGCTACTGCCATGAATTGTGTTCCCCCTCATGTCTAAATGTTCCCTAACTTTCAGTATTTTTGTTTCTGTGTGCAGGTGTTCTATTGGTGTTGTTTGAGTACATCCTGTAATGATACGAAGTGCGTTGTCTGTAAGGTGTTTGTGTGTGTGTTTGAGATAATGGGTGCCCAGCATGGGCTAGCATAGTCCATAACTGAGCGAATATATTGTTTGTGTATGAGTGATGTTGTTTCCTGCTGGTGTCCAAAGTTTGTGCCTAGTACCCTAAGCGTGTTAAGTCTTGACGTACATTTGTTCTTAATGTCCTGAATGTGGTTTGCAAAAGATAATGATGTGTTGTACGTGACCAAGTATTTTGGTCCTGTGAGTGTGTGGAATGTTGTTGTTGTTGTTGTTGTTGTTTTTAGTATTTAAGCTGTGGAGCTATCTGGTGCTCTTTTGTGGTGCTTGTTAGCAAGGTGATGGTTGATTTTGTGGGCGCTACTTTGAGTCTATTGTGTGTGAGCCAGTCTTGTATACTGTTTATGTATGTTTGTAGGTTATTTGTAGCGGTGACGATGTTGTTGTGGGTGGATGTTAGAGTGATGTCATCTGCATATGATGATAGGGTAAGCTTGTTATTTATGAGTGTTGGAATGTCATGCATAAGTTGAACAGTGTTCGTGAGAGAACAGAGCCTAGAGGGACCCCGTCCGGGAAAAGCTTGTTTTTGGATGACTTGCCATTAAATGTGACATGTATCTTCCTGAAAGATAGTTGCTCAGCCACCTTTTGGTGTTATTGTGCATGTTTGTGTTGAGTATTTTGTTTATGAGAGGGAAGCGTGGGATAGCATCAAATGCTTTACTAATGTCTATTGTTGCTAATAGTGTACGTTGAGCTAGTCGTCTGGAGTTGATGCCATCCATGATGTGCTGCGTGAGGTTAGTGAGCAATGTCGTGGTTAAGTGGTGAGGTCTGAATCCATGTTAAGTAGGTGATAGTGGTATGTGTGGGTATGTGATTTGTAAGATTAGTCTTTCTGTTACTTTGGAAGGTGTGCATAGTAAAGTAATGGGTCTATAGGAAGCTGGTTCTGTTGGATTTTTGTTTGGTTTGAGTAGTGTAATAATTTTACCTTTTTCCATACGTTTAGGAATAATACAGTGTTGGTATGAATATATGCTGATGTTTGTGAGAGCTAGTATTCCCTGTGGGCCCAAGTGTTTAAGGTGTATGTTAGATATGTTGTCTGATCCAGTAGCCTTCGAATTCTTAATGTTTTTGATGATCTTGGTGTTCTGGTCTGTATTGAAGGGTGTAATGGTCGTAATATGTTAATATTATGCTTCTGTATGTGTATCATGGTCCTATTGTGTGTCTTTGTGTATGATGACATGTATAAGTTGTAATGGGGCCTGGATTAGTCTTAATGTCGCCGGAGAGTAAGAGTAGTCCGGGGAGCACGTCCGGCACGCAATTGCTCCCCGTAAATGAAAAAATAGCACGCTGGTACAGGTCCGACCCCGTAGCCGATCGGCACTCTGACCGTGCCACGCAACAGGCCGTCGACTGCCAGTCTGGCCAACCGTAGACAGCCCGCTGCACGGAGATTTAAATAAGTTTGGCCACCAGCGCGTTGATGTTTCGGTTTGACGTCGCCTCTTCTTTGCGTTGACGTTCCACGTTTTTTTCGATGACGTGTCCCGCGCTGGAGGATGCAGCCACTGTTAGAAGCTTCCTCGTCAGCTGCTAACTTTTGGTTTTAGTGTGTATAGATTCAGTAATTACTGTGAATCTACTAAAAGAACATTCTCTGTTATTTTATGATTGTCCTTCGTCTGCAATTTTGTGTTGCTCTCTTTGTTGAAGTTCTGAAAATGTAATGCTCGCCTGTCTGCTAAATTACTCTAATATGGACTCTGTTTCTTCTATTTCTTCTTCCTTTAATTTACACTAGAAATATGTCTAAAATCCAATACAGAAATCTTCTTGGGAAGAATTTACACATGCTAGAGTGCTCCTGATCTTCGTACACGCAACAGAGAATAGCAGTCGTAAATTATCTCCCGTGTTTAAGTTGATTTTTACTGTGTTTGTAGTATTGATCGAAAGGTTGTAGAATTGATTATTGCCTATAACAATTATTTGTTTCGAAACAAAGATGAGAGTGAGTTACAAGGAGTTACAAGAAGAAGTACCTCAAAAGGCCTTGCGGCCCATACCGAAGTTAGCTACGGGATAGCGTAGGGGAGATAGGGTTAGAGGTCGGCGGCGATGTTGAGGGAGTGTGGAGTGCATTCCGGGACCAGTTTATGGTGCTGCAGTCTGCTGCCATACCCTTAAAACCGGTCACCCCTGCTTCAACGCAGCCTAAGTGGTTCAGTCGGAACATCGCAGAGGGTTGTAATTAAAGGGGCTAGCTCGGGTTGGGTCTCGGTCACTAGCGGGGTTCCTCAGGGTTCCGTTTTGAGGCGACTGTTGTTTATCATTTACATAAATGATATCGACGCTGGCATCGTCAGTAGGATCGCCGAATTCGCTGATGACACCAAGATTGGGGCCAATGTTGGGACGCCCGAAGCGATCGAGCAACTGCGTGCGGACCTACGTAGGAGTAGCAACTGCCGTTTAACTTGGGTAAATCCAAGGTCATGCACATTGGCTACGCCAATCCCAAATCGGACTACTCCATGTTGGGGAATAATATAGAGGCCACTGATTTGGAAAAGGACTTTGGTGTGCTAATTAGCAGCGACCTTAAGTTTACCAAACAGTGCGTAGAGATGGAAAAGAAAGCCCAGAAGCTGTTGGGTTATATCAGAAGGCAGTTTCGATTTTGGAACAAGGAGTGTGTGCTCTCCCTGTACAATTCCCTGGTTCGGCCGCACCTGGAGTGCATTTCTGGTCGCCCACCCTCAGGAAAGATATTGACAGGCTGGAGCGAGTCCAGGCGAGGGCCACAAAGTTAATTCCTTCCATTAGGCATATGGACTACAATCGACGCTTACGCGCCCTGAATTTGTTTTCGCTGGAAACTCGGAGGCTGCGCAGTCAACTCATCGAGTTACACCTGTTACACGGGTTCAACGATGTCGATTTTAGAAGCATGTTTAGTTTAAGTGATAACTCAACTCGCAACAATGGTTGGAAGTTGAATTTGAAACGGTTTAGCACTAGTGTGTGTATATGTGTGTGTGTGTGTGTGTGTATTACTTTACCTATAAGATCTGTGACACGTAGAACAGGCTACCTTGAGAAGTTGTGAACAGTTCGTCTGTAGATCAGTTCAAGAAAAGGTTAGACCGAATCTTGCACACTATTTGAGGGTGTATGAATTTTTCCCTGGCACCCGTTGCCATTGGTACCTCCTCGGTATGGAGCCGCAAGGCTTTTTGAAGTACTTCTTTTCCTTGTAACTCCTTGTAACTCTCTCAAGTTAAATTAGCAATATATTAAAAGCCCCACCCGTAATTTAAAAAAAAAATTAAAACTTTTTGGAAAAAACGTCACGCCGTGTGCTTAGAGTTGGGATGGCGTTATTTTGGTATAGAAAATACCCTAAATAAATAGAACAGTAATAGTAATTAAGACTAAAAAGGAAACAACAACAATAATAATAATAATGAATGCACAGTAAATAAGAAAGACCAATTACTTAGTAAATTACCTCATGAAAAGGGGATCCAATTAGTATAACACATCCTAATTCCCGAATGCACTCAACAAATCATACCTGAAAGAGAAACGAAAATGTATAAGTAAATAGCCTCTATAAACTCTTATACTAAAATGTAAAAATAGTAGACTTAATAAGAACGAAATTTTATGGAGTTTTTTATACAAAGGGTAATTAGAGAACTTTTAAAGTTTGTTTCAACTAAGTTTCGCTCCAATGGCCCTGCGTGATGTATAATTTTTATATTAAAGCTTGATTTTCATGTATTCCTTGTGTGATTTCATACCATTTTATTATGACAATTAAATAATTATATATAAATGACACAGCTACAGTGCAATTATCCATGTACATATTATATATATATATATATGTGTGTGTGTGTGTGTGTGTTTGCGACGTTTCTGACTTGCTCTTCGTCTACATAAGGACAACACCGCTTCCTGTCCATCAGCGAAGTAAAGCAACATTAGGTCTAGGTAGAAGTTGGATGGGTGATCATCCCTTGCATCTAGATGTAGCGACCGTGGTTTAGATTCCACGTAAAGCTGTAGGTCCCCTTCGTCATATGCCCTTTACTATTACTAAGGAAGTTAACCCCCCTCCCCCCAAAAAAAACATTCCCACTCATCCATTCGGACTTAGATATCCATTTGGCCAACGTGGGTATTCCATCAAAAAAGTCTAAAAAACTTAATAACTAAACCCAACCTAACCTATGCTAACCTTCCGTAAACTAATTTAATCCAGCTGAAAATAACTTGTCGATTACAAGCCACAATAAGAAATCGATTTATCAAAAGCACAAACTTTCAGATTATACGAAAGTCATCATTAGGTTGTAATAAATTCATTTTTTATCGTTTCTTTATTCCACCGTCTTGTAACTGATATTCACCTTGTCGATTAAATGCCACGTCGACGACAGTGTGACGTTAACCCCCAACTAATTCAATCTTCTCCTTCGGGGTGTAAGCGACCCTACCAGGCTTATTCGCAACTATCTACTGACGTGCTACGTCGTGACGAATGTCGTAACACCGCTTCCTGTCGATCAGCGGACTTGGGCGACATTGGGTTTGGGTAGTAGTTGGATGGGGGACCGTCCCCTGCGTTCAGATTATGTAGCGACCTGGTGGTTCAGCTCCCACGTAAAGCTGTAGGTCTCCTCCGTCGTATAACTTTAGATATTACGAACTACTACTGACGGAAAACATCTCACGAGACATTCAATACAAGACAATGTTACACGAGTAATAGGAGTGTGTGCAAATAATTAATTTTCTCAAGTTAAGAAAACAAACATATATAATGGAGTAAATAAAGGCTCTTCTTTACTCGCCCTATATATAATATATACATTCATAAATCTAACCAACAAGCTTCTCTATAATGCAAGGGGTAACAATTAAATTTTACTTTGTTTTCAACCACACATTCTCCAAGGTGACGAGTGAAATATATATATACCAGTGGCGACTGGTGAACTGGTGAACTGCGAGTGCCGTAGGCACGAGCCTAATAGCTAGAGGGTCTGGGGTGAGCGGTAGCTCCCCTAGCGGGGTCCGGGCAGAGGCCGGAAGCCAACGCTTTTCTGTATTTTCAGAAGCATTTGCTAACAGGATTTATTTAACATATCATATCTTTGGGAATTTTCCAGATTAGCTGCTGTTGGACCCAATCATTTTTTTTTCAAAAAATGCCCTTTATAGGTTCTTATTATTTCCCTCCTACTTCGAAGAATAATTAATAAAACAGTCATAGGCCTAAAGAATTATTATTATTAAGAAGAATTAATAATTATCATTAAATAATTATTAATAAAGAAATTCTAAAAACGAGAATACCCTGAAAGACATTATAAATAAAGTGTCGACCCTCCGGGATAATGAGAATAATATTACCTTTTACGTTACTAACTTCCATAGAAAACCGGTAATCTCTATGGGTGACGTAAACGTCTCGGTGCTCCTCAAACAGTATAATGAGGTACAAAAGTCGATAGTTGAACTGAAACACCAACACGTGGTGTCAAATCAGAAAAACGCGATTTCGATAGAACAGTTCCGGTCAGAGTTAGATGCGTTGAAAGAGACGCTCCTCCCAAAGCCCAGTTACTCGGAAGTAGTTCAGCAAGCCAGATCTCCAAGAAGCGCGTCGGGCAGCGAGGGAAACGAAATCCCCGCCTCCAACCCCCCCTGAAGGTGGGGTGGAAACGCAGCATGCAGGGGTAGCGGTCAACCCCCTCCCGTTCAGGAAAGGACCCCTGCTCCCGATCTCACAATGAGGAACAGGGACGGTCCAATGCCGAGAGTCGAGGCATCATTGCCCTCTTCCCTGCCTCCCACTGCAGAGGAGAGGTGTTCGATTACGCCTCGCTCGGTGCGCAGTTCCCCCCCCTCCCACCGAAGAAGGAGAGGCACGCGCGGCCGTCAGGGTATAAACACCGCTAACAGACCCTCACCAAGCCACAGAGTAAGGGAGGGGCCTCCTATCCCCCAAAGGTTGTGCCACCCATCCCCCAGGCAGGCGAACCCTGCCTCAGGGAGATCGAGGGAGCAGGACGGGTGGGTAACTGTTAATAGGCGCCCGTCCCAAAGGTTCCTCAACCGGTCTCCGCGGCGAGGCCACCGATGGAGAATCTCACCCTATTTGTGTCGCGAATTCAGCTCTCGAACGAGGCAAGCGATATTCGACACATGATAGAAGAAATCATTGGTGAACACAGTATAGTGATAGTTAATAAACTAAACACGAAATCTCCGTATTATAACTCTTTTAAAGTAATAATTAAAGGGTCAAATAATATGAGTCAATGGCCAGACGGTATTATTGTTAAGGAGTTTATTCACTTTTCCAGGAGATTTGATAACAGGCAAAATAAATAATAATAATAAATAATAATAATAATAATAATAATAGGCGCCCTAACGGTAATGCCTGAAAGTTGTACTGTGTAATGTATAATAATAATAATCTTACTAATAATAATAATAATCTTACTAATAATAAATTCTCTATCAGTCATGGCGGATAACTTGTTGAAAATAGTCTCATATAATGTAAGGTCAGTGAGGAATTCAACTGTAGATGTTCATAAAATCTGCGACAGTGCAGATTTGATACTCCTGCAGGAGCACTGGCTACCTAAGCAAGAGCTAAAATTCCTCTCTACCATCCATGATGACTTTATGTACCATGCGTCATCAGCAGTAGACTTGTCAGATGAATTAATGTACGGTAGGCCTTTTGGTGGTGTTGCTTTCTTATTAAGGAAAAATTTGTCAAAACATAAAATTTTTAACAAGCGATAATGTAAGGTTGTTAGGCATTGAATTACAAGTGAACAATGATTGCATATTAATTGTAAACTGCTATTTACCATACAACAACGGCAGTAATCTAGATGAATACATTGATTTGCTGTACAAAATTAAGTCATTATCAGATAACCCCAAATATTCTCACTGTATAATAATGGGGGACTTTAACGCACATGTGAACTCGGAATTCTTTGTAGAATTGGGTAACATGTGCGAGTCGGCCAATTTAAGTATAAGTGATGTAGATGTATTAGGGGTAGCCAGTGGTAATTTTACATACGTTAGCGATATGAGTGGTACCACCAGGTGGATTGATCATTGTCTCACTAGTAATAATCTAAAGGATCGAATTGTTAGAGTTCATATTTTGCATGATTTCCTTCTTTCTGATCATAGACCATTAGAAATATTAATTAACGTTACCAATTTATGCGCAACACGACTTAACAAGAACTCAATAGGTAAGAATAATCGCGTCGATTGGTCCAATGTTAATATGCAGCAGAGAATAGAATACAAAGACAGAACATGTCACCTCTTTAATAATTTAGAAATTTTGCACCTTGCCTGTAATAATCCTTGCTCAAATGATTCTCACTGTAAACTCATAGATAGGTATTATAGTAAGATAATATCCCTGTTAAGAGAAGCAGGAAGCCCCTGATTAAATCTTACAACTATCATACTAAGGTTATTCCTGGATGGAATGATTTTATTGCCCCCCTGAAGAGGGAATCGAAAGACGCCTATGATTTGTGGTGCTTTCATGGTAGACCCAGATTAGGACCAGTATACATGAATATGTGTAGAAGTCGGGGTCAGTATAAGGCGGCCATAAGGCGATGTAAACAGGAAGAAGAGTCTATTCGAGCATCAAAAGCCTGTGAAGCTCGCATAAATAACGATAATAACAAATTTTGGAAATTTGTTAAGAATCAAACGGGTGTCAAAAATGTCCTCCCTCCGACAATCGATGGGGTGTCGGGGGAGGATGAAATTGCAAAGCTGTGGAAAAACCACTACTCTAACATTCTTAACAGTGTGAGTAGGGATAATCTTAAGATAGATTGCAGCGAAACGATTGTGGGAGGGACAAGGGAAAATACTTTGATATCATTTTCTGAAGTAAAGAGGTTAATTAAAGAGTTAAAGACTGGTTCTGCGTCAGGGGTAGATGACTTATCGAATGAGCACTTAAAATATGCAAATGACGTAGTATGTCTGCATATATCATTGCTCCTATCAGCCATGCTTGCTCATAGCTATATCCCTGCAGAGTTCATGAGGGTATATATCTTGCCCCTGGTCAAAAATAAGTACGGAGACATTCTGTCCAGCAATAATTACAGGCCTATTGCTGTCGCTTCCTGCTTCTCGAAACTACTAGAAAAACTCTTGTTACTCCGATTAAATGATTTCCTATGGACTCCTAATCAGTTTGGCTTTAAAAGGTCCCACTCAACTGACCTGTGTATCTATGTACTTAAAGAAACAATATCTAAATACATTGACAGTAATTCAACCATTTATAGCTGTTTCCTTGATATAAGTAAGGCATATGATAGGGTGAACCACAATATTTTATTTGCAAAACTAGAAGACAGGAAGGTTCCCATGTACATATTAAATTTATTGAAATTTTGGTATTCCCACCAATCTTTCACTGTTAGGTGGGGCAATGTACTATCCGAGTGTTTTGGCTCCTCTTGCGGGGTGAGACAAGGCTCCTTGCTCTCCCCTATGCTGTTTAATGTGTATATTGACGGATTAATTGCTTCACTTAATGAGGCAACAGTGGGATGTTGTATAGATAACACAAGGATAAATAACTTAGTTTATGCCGATGATATGGTGTTAATAAGTCCCTCTGTTAAAGGTCTGGATCGGCTACTAAACGTCTGCGAAGTGTATTCGCAGAAACATGATATTCTTTTTAATGTTACAAAAACTAAGGTTATGCAATTTCATCCTAAAAGCTGTAATCAGCCAGCTGATATAAGGTTTAAAATGAATGGTGAAGTAATTGAGGAAGTACAAGAGTTTAAGTATTTGGGTCAAACTATTACCAGCTCCTTGAGTGATGACTCGGATATAAGAAAACAATCTCGAAGCCTGTGTGCTAAAGCGAATATGACCATAAGGAACTTTCGTTTCTGTACAAGTGAAGCTAAAGAGACACTCTTTCGTACTTTCTGCAGTAATATATACGGTCAGCAACTCTGGGTGAATTATAAAAAAGGTTCTGGCAGAACCCTAAATTTGCTGTACAACAGGTCTTTTAGACTCTTACATAAATTACCCCCGAGATGCTCAGCTTCGCAAATGTTTGCTACCCGCAATGTCCCGAGCTTCCCGGAGGTAACAAGACGTGCTCAACACAGTCTAATGCAAAGAATTAAAAAATCAACCAACCCGATCATCCAAGCTATCCATGAGTCCTGCCATTTATCCTCTAAGCTATGGACTTCTTGGTACGAAAACGTCTGTCTGTAGCTCCACTTAACTTCGACAGTGCAGTATTATTTCTAATCAATTGTATATATTTCTATCCTTAGTATATGAACTGTCATTGTATTAATAATATTTGTCATATGGACTATAGTCTGCCAATAAACCTTTTCATTTTATTACCTAAAGAATTATTATTATGAAGATTGAAATTAATTAAAGACAGCTTGGCATCTCAACGACATCTATCTAGTTTCCATTTGTCCTCAGCTGGTTTTGAAACGGCCAAAAGCGGAATCGAAAACTGCATTCAATCGAACAAATGATGAGTTCCTCAATGATAAAACCTATTTTCTTTATATAAAAAGATCGAATTTTGCATCGATTCTATTTAGAATAAGAATTATTAGGAATAGTTGACTTTTAAACTTTTAACATGCAATATTTAAGGTTTCAATGGTTGAAAGGACTAAAATTAAGTGAACATACTTGACGTAAACAATAAACTTGTTTATTTCACAAACAAATAAGGTTCATTTTAGTATGTTTTTGTCGAGAAGCCGATGCACCGATTCTTCTGAAAAGAAGCCGAGATGGAATTTTAGGCCATAAAGATGGGAAAATAATGCTCATTTTGCCGTGTCGTAGAAGATCAATCCATCTTTCAGTGATTTTGTTTTTAAGAAATTCTGTATTTGGTGATCATTACTTATATATTAATATTGCTCTAAAACCTAATGTTTTTTTACATTTTAGAAGGCATGCACTGCATGCGTTGCATTCACTAACGAAACGCCAATGATATATACACTTATTACATTTTCGATTCACAATTGGGTGCTACTATAGCGTGCGCGGTCTACAAAGATATTTACACTATAGTGTGCGGTCTACAACATGCATACAAATTCAATTACATTAAAACAAAAAATTTAGAGGACAAATAAAACAAACTTCATTCTATGGGATATAATGCCCGTTTAGGTTAATTGAATGCCCGGTTAGGTCAACTGTATGCCCTTGACGATTGGTTAGGTTAAGTTGTGATATTTTTGTTAAAACTAATGAAAATATTACAACTTAACCAAGTGTCAAGGGCATACAGTTGACCTAACTGAGCATTATATCCCATAGAATGAATTATTTGTTTTATTTGTCTTTTAAATTTTTTGTTTTAATGTAATTGAACTAATAATATTTGTCTTCATGATTCCTCCTTTTATAGTCCGCCTTGACTTCACATTCGGCCCCAAAGATAAAGTTGAGTCATTTCAGGTCAGGTCAGCACAAATTCAAGTCAGGGCAGGTCACTTCAGCGCAAATTCTTTTGTAGACTAAAGATATCTTTGTAGACCGCACGCTATAGTAGTACCCACAATTGTTCCCTTCGAGGTCAAAGAGAACTGAAGTTTTGTTGGAAGGGAATCTAATTATTATTGAAAAGAATAATAAAAACGCGTCACAGCGTATTCGGGGGGGGGGGGGTCATTCAAAAACCACGTAGTCCTTTTTCGGGTGGTTTTCAAACCCGTCCCCCCTTTGTGGTCAATGACACAAACCCCCCTCCAAAACCACGTGGTCTTCTGATGTCACCCCAACCCCTTCTTAATCTTATGTAAAATGTAAGGTGCCATATTAGATTTCTTATATTATTGAGAGGTAATGAGGTAAATGAACGATTAAAAGGCATATCTTCTAAATAAACTGTATTAATTGTTTGTTTCTTTAATTGAAAATAATATCTTTACTAAAAATGTAATTTTGAATGTTCAAAAAATTATTTATTGGAGCATACATATTGGATGCATACATATTAATTGGAGCATACAGTGTAGCGTATTTATATTTTCTCTTTGGTCCTCTAGGATTATAAGATATTTTAATGCTTAGTATTGGCCACGTGGTTAAACGTCAAGACCCTCCTTCCCCCTTGTGGCCTTTAGCGGTCAAATAAGGAACTCCCTCCACCCCCTTTAAGGACCACGTAGTTTTTGAATGGCCCCTTGGCTCTCCCGTTGGCTGGTCGCGAGCTAAGTTTAATAATAATAATAATAATAATGCAATCTTTATTGGTAAAAAAAATAATAATACTCGTATAATACTACAATTCACATTACAATAATTTTTAACAACATATTTATCTACTTTACCTGTGTAGTTTGGTCCTTAAGCTTTAGGCTTTACTGGGCTCTCAAATTAATTAACCTTTGGTTAGCTTCCGCCCGAATTGTTCATTCTGACGAAGGTCAAGCTTTTCACTCCACCTTAGACCTACAGTTTAACGTGGAATCCGAACCACGCCCCATCAGCAACCTAGCGTCGTAACCACTAGGCCACCTAGGGTACCCATTTATCTACCAACCACTTCCTTTATTGTGTGGAAGGATGAACAGCTGGGTTTTGCTGCGCGCCGGGTCTCGAACACAGGGCCGATGGATTCGTAGTCAGCGACACTAACCACTACACCACCGAGGCATTTCATATACGGATAAGAAGTCACGATTTGGTAGTAACCTTTGGTTAGCTTCCGCCTGAATTGTTCATTCTGACTCCACCTTAGACCTACAGTTTAACGTGGAATCCGAACCACGCCCCACCAGCAGCACAGCGTCTAGGCCACCCAGGGTATCCATTTATCTACCAACCACTTTATTGTGTGGAAGGATGAAGCGGTGGGTTTTGCTGCGCGCCGGCTGCCGTCACCGGGTTTCGAACCCGGGGCCGATGGATTCGTAGTCAGTGACGCTAACCACTACACCACCGGCGTTGGTAGTCAGACATAGGGTAATGGTAATAGTAATAGACTATTACAGGATTTTTCAAGTAATAGTAATATATCAATTTTTTGCCTGTAATAGTAATAGAAGGCAAAGTAATAGATAATAGTCTATTACTTTTCTATTACAGTGGCAATGGGCATATTGTGTGAACAAAGAACTGAAAAATGAACTAAATCTACTCTAAACTAAAATAAACACGTATGTGAACTAATATTGTGGCAAATTTTTCCTTCAATAAAGTAAAATTTATCAAGACGTAGTCTCTGAAATAGTAATAGAAGAATTCAAAAGTAATAGTAATAGAAACCCAGTAATAGACCCCATGTCTGTTGGTAGTACACATCAATTCTTGGTCATTATTATAGTTACGAAACCTACGGTACTAAGAGTTAATAGTAAATACAACAACTAAACAAGTAACACCGCATTTAATTCCAAAATGTTTCAGTACGATTTCGGTATTCTTTTATTAAAATTGATTTTAGCTTTCTTTTAAACTCATTTACGTTAAAAATATTTTGAAGATCAATACTTAAATCATTTCCTAATTTCAATACCTACAAAAATAGGTGATTTTTGAGATGAAGACAATCTAAGGTGAGAAATGACACGCCTATTTTTATTCCTTGTCTGGTATGAATGAACCTTATTTTTTTTTGTTTTTTATGCACGAAGAAGAGGACAAGGGCAAACACCCGCAAAAGCGCCCCCCCCCCTAATCCACTGCAAGATAATAACTTTATTCATACATTTATAAATAAAAATAAAATATGCCAATTTGATTATGTCTTTGATTTGTAATAATTGTAACTCTTTAAAAGAACGCACTTGCACGATCAAGCAAAATCTGCATCAGATAATATCCTTATTGTTCGCTTTTGAACAACAAAGATACTGTCTAACGTGTTATCAGCAGTATTTACCAATGCAAGATTGCAGTACGTCATATAAGGAAGAATAAAAATAATACAGAGCTAATAAAACCTGTTTAGGATCTATAAATGGAAGTTTAAACATTATACCAACATTCCTAGAAATCTTTATAGATATATACTCTAAGTCAGTGCTGTCCAACTTCTATAAAGCGCGGCCAAGATGTTGCCTACAATCATACACTGTTGGTTAATACGACTTAGGAACCCGCTGAATGTTGTTCTCCCTACTAGAAATGACAAAATAGGGAAGAAAAATCAGAAATGAAATTTGGCAAAAGTCCATTGCGCGGACCGCAAGTTGGACAGCGCTGCTCTAAGTGATATGATCCTTCCGCCACAAATTCGTATCTAGCATGACGCCTAAAAATTTCGTCATATTACATTCTTTTACAACGAATTCTCCAACATTCGTGTTGTCAAGATGTACACTTTTTTGTTATTAAATATCATAAAGTTTGTTTTATTTGAATTCAGGGAGAGTTTATTTGAGGCCAGCCAACTGGTAAATTCTGTTTTAAATATAACCTTCGCTGCAATGACATCTTTACAAGAAAAGGACACACACTCGTATCGTCTGCAAACATTATAAAATTAAGAATATCGGAAGACCGCGGGAGGTCATTTATTTACAATAAAAATAGCAGGGGACCTAAGAGTGAGCTCTGAGGCACCCTATAACTAGTGATGTTAAAAAAACGTTTTTTTTATGTCCATGTTGTTTTTTTTGTCGTTTTTTTTTTT
This sequence comes from Bathynomus jamesi, assembly GCA_023014485.1. NCBI lineage: Eukaryota > Metazoa > Arthropoda > Malacostraca > Isopoda > Cirolanidae > Bathynomus > Bathynomus jamesi. The sequence continues at coordinate 20,249 of JAJOZX010001814.1, forward strand.
TTTTTTTTTTTTTAATAATTAATATAGATATTGCCAATTTAATTATAAGGTATACTTTTGCAATGATATATATTATAAAAATAAATAAATAAATAAATAAAATAGGCCATATGGTACCAGTATAGAATGTCCTTTTCAGCCTATTTACAGAAAAAAACTGGCCTCTTTCTTGCACTGAAAGTCTTGTATCTTGAGATCCGTTAAACTTGCGAGAACACTGGCTGGGAGCTGACTGCCCATTGTCCAACCTTTCCAGGACTCTCCCATCCATGCCTCGGATTTTGAATCTCCCACTTAACTATCCTTTAGACCCGCGATGACATATTTTCCCCCCCGAGACCATCCATATATATACATACACATACACCCATATACTGTACATATATACCAATATATACATAAATACTTATATACACATTTATATCTATTATATACCCCATACATACGCATACATCCAGAATTCCAGGTACATACGCACGCATACTCACTATATACCTACACAAATTCATACACCTCTATTTCGCCCTTTCATTGCCTCCGAGATCATTTAGCACATACAGTAATATCTATACAGCCAAAAGAAACTGATTAAGCACAGACAGAGCAGCAAAGCTAGTATTTATATCCCAAAATGCAAAATTCCAAGAAAGTGAAGTAAAACATGGTGCTACATTGGCTTCGTCAACATCCAAATCTGCAATAAGTACCAGTACCTGTGATATTGAAACTATATGCTCTAATCAATCTAGTGATAATGATTCTTCAATGGAAATAGAATCAGATAATGAAAGTTAAACAGCATTAGGTTAACACAAAGGTTAAACAAAGAGATGAATATTTTTTTTTTTTATTTTTCTATTTGGAATATATATATATACACTGGTATTCTTGCCAATCACAATTATATATATTGTTTTATACCAGTATTATGTATTTTTTATTATGTATATTATACCAGTACCTGTGATATTGAAACTAGCATATATGCTCTACCCAATCTAGTGATGATTCTTCCATGGAAATGAAGGTTAAACAACATTAGGTTAACAAAAAGGTTCAAAAAAAGGGGAATATTTTCCTTTTCTATCTGGAATATATATACTGGTACTCTTGCCAATCACAATTATGTATATTGTTTGAAACGAGGAAGAATGTTTTATGTTCTAGTTAAAAAATATATATACATTAGAGTGGATCGATTTTACATTTTTTTCGATTTCCATATTCTAATAGAGACAAAAACTTGCGCATGCATGAGAAAATAGCCTCTGCAAAATCTTAGCTTAATAGGTAATCATCTTCTGCCCCCGGCAGAGCGATGAAAATCATATTTTAGTAGTCAAAAACGTATTTTCTTATAATTTTAAAATATTTCAATATGCATCAAAATTATTCCTAATAACTATAAAGTCGATGAAAAAGACCTCATATGATCGTTTTTCCAAGCGCGTTGTCCTACGTTAATATCTTTTGCCCCCGGCAACAACGTCAAATGTTGAAAAAATAGGTAATTTATATACATATTTTCAGATCGGCTCTTTGTCTTAAATAATGTATTTATATATTTCCCATAGCATTTATATCGTTGCTTAGGCATGAAATACACACGCAAAATTTTATGACTCTAGGCTAGGGTTTAAAGGTCATAAGATAAGAAGAGCCAGAAAAAGAGTTCGTTCTGAGCATCAGCAAGATGACAAGATCACGCTACCATTACAGGGCATTTTCTTTGACGGACGTAAAGATAAAACAATGACACAAGAAGAAATAGACAATGTGAAGCATAGAAGGACTGTGGTAGAAGAGCATATAGTTTTAGTTCAAGAACCAGAATCCCATTACATGGGGCATTTCACTCCTGCATCAGGTTCTGCCACTGCAATAACATCAGGTATCATCAACTTTCTAGAGACTAACAATATTAGCACGGACGACATTGTGGCTATCGGCTGTGATGGTACCGCAGTGAACACGGGTCGAAAGGGTGGAGCCATTCGTATGATTGAAATGAAACTACAAAGGCCAGTTCAGTGGATCATATGCCTATTACACGGTAATGAATTATCACTGCGACACCTCATTCAAGACTTGGACGGCAAAACAACTGGGCCAATGGGCTTTACTGGACCAGTTGGAAAACAACTGAACGACTGCGAAAAACTTCCAATTACAGAATTCGATGCCATTCCATCTCCCGACATTGACATAGATGATGCCGAGTTGAGCACTGACCAAAAATATTTGTTAGGCATCTACAGAGCAGTGTCGAGCGGTAGCTGCTCTTCAGCTCTCGCGGCTCGAAATCCAGGTAAGATGGCGCATTCCAGGTGGCTGACAACAGCAAATAGATTTCTGCGCCTCTATGTTTCAACCAGTGAACCCTCCAGCACCTTCAACGAAATTGTGCGATTCATTATGACAGTTTACGCACCAATTTGGTTTAAGATAAAGAAAAACTCCAGTTTCACTGAGGGCGCAAACATTTTTTCGAAATGATGCGTCTCTCTCAGACCATGCTCAAAGATCTAAGACAATCGCCAACAAAGTCCTCCGTAGAAATTCTTTCTTGCTCACCCAGAAAATATTTTGATCTCCATGCTACATGCCGATGAGCAACACATAAGAGAATTGGGGTGGAGAAGAATAAAGCACGATCAAAACAATCACCAGCGGGGGAAATTCGAGCCTTCGCCAAGCCTGAGCTGCTCTACGATAGTCAAAACTATTACGAAATGATCAACTGGCAAACGGCTGTGGTGACCGAACCCCCCGTTACAAAAACAATACCTGATACCCGAATAAAAGAGTTTGTTGAGACGGGAGACCAGCCTGATGGACTGATTCCACTATTCCCTTGTCATACTCAAGCGGTCGAGAGACTCATCAAATTAGTAACCGAAGCCTCTGCCAGTGTAAGTGGAATAGAAGAGAGGGACGGATTCATCCGCTCCCGTCTTCACTCCCGAACAAAAATTCCACGATTTGATTCTAAGAAAGATTACCGTATGTAAATCGACATGCAGCCAAAGGAAGGGTGGTTGGGGCTGGATAGGGTGGAACTCGACGTACAGCCACCTCCTCGTGGTGAGTTCTGGGTTGCTAATTTTATAAAATTAGCAAGCGAGGAGCTGTACTTAGTACTTATCGTACTTATAACATCGCATTAACGTAATTATAATCCACATTTAGACTTTTCTCGGGGACAGAAGATATTACTCTAGAGTCATAAAATTTTGCGTGTGTTATTTCATGCCTAAGCAACGATATAAATGCTATGGGAAATATATAAATGCATTATTTAAGACAAAGAGCCGATCTGAAAATATGTATATAAATTACCTATTTTTTCAACATTTGACGTTGTTGCCGGGGGCAAAAGATATTAACGTAGGACAACGCGCTTGGAAAAACGATCATATGAGGTCTTTTTCATCGACTTTATAGTTATTAGGAATAATTTTGATGCATATTGAAATATTTTAAAAATTATAAGAAAAATACGTTTTTGACTACTAAAATATGATTTTCATCGCTCTGTCGGGGGCAGAAGATGATTACCTATTAAGCTAAGATTTTGCAGAGGCTATTTTCTCATGCATGCGCAAGTTTTTGTCTCTATTAGAATATGGAAATCGAAACAAATGTAAAATCGATCCACCCTAATATACATATAAAAATGAGGGTTTGTTTTTCCTTTCTATTATATACTTTTTGCGTGATTCAATTTTTCTAAAAGATGACTATATAACTAGGTATAACCGTATAAGCATGGTAGTATAGTAAATTATAGGTAATACTAATATACTTATTAGATTAAAGGAAGAAAAATATGGAATAAGTTTAAAACAATAAAAAAAAAAAAAAACAGACTACCTTCGTTTTAAACAAAAAAAAAAAAACGACAAAAAAAAAAAAAAGACAATAAAAAACGACTCACATCACTACCTATAACCCCATCTTTTAATCGCAAAACCTCCAAGACAAAAGCGGATTGGCAACCAACATAAAAAAAAAACCTTCCAGCACCAGAAATTCACGATCGAGCTGGAAAACTTACGAGTTTATCATCGTTCCTCAACTTTTTTTCCCCAAATTTGGTTGGGTTACCGGAAATGTACAAACCTATTTCTTCTGACGAAAGTTTCAACGAGTGTAAATATAGACAAAATGGTATACAAATATGAAATTTAACGTTTCAACGAAAACGGACAAATTTTATGATTTCCGTTAAGAGAAACTGAAGGACGATATATAATCGAAGAGTAACTATAAAGAAAAATTACACTCGCTCTCTTCCCAAATAGTTTCCTAAACCAGGGATAGCCAACTGGCGTACTGTAGGAGTGCGCGCGTTTTGTAAGGCCCCCGGTCTCGAAGTATTTGTTGGAAAATTTCATATAAATAAATAAAGTATTAATATGAAGTGTTTATTGAAGCCATTATCAATATATTTTATTTTGACGGTGACGCATCTTCTGACTCGTTATTATTATTATTTGAATTAAATTTTTTCACCTATACTATCATATTTCATTATGAGCGTCTCGTGGCTCGATCGGTTAGGGCGCCGCCGGCAAGTGCTGAGAGACTCGCAGTGTTACCTAAAAGCGAGCGGTTGTCTTTTAGTATGTTACGTCACGACGAAGCGGCGGGCTAGCCACCCGCATTTAAACTGACTCTGGTTAAGCCCAGGCTCGGGGCCCTACTCCTCATTTACTTGGGGGATATGGAAAATGTATTTTACTTAATTCATTATTACAGAGCTCCAGCCCCTGACGGATGGGGTTTCAACGCTATACAGCTGTCGTACCAGTAATACTAGGCGAGAACCCAAAATAAAATACTACAAAAGTAATATTTCTTCACAGAAGCATATCAAAATCACTAAGTAGTAAGTACATAGTTTCGGAAAAAAGTTCGCCTACAAACAAAATTTCTAGAAAAGCCTAAAAAACTAGAGGTATGACGGAACAACATCCATGCCGCTGCCCCTGCCTCAGTGCCATTTAAACTGCATAAGACATCTGTAAATGCTTGACCATGTGCATAGATTTTCATCAATTTATGTTGAGTGGTTAAAAAATTATGACGAACACGAAAGAGTGGTAAACAGACGAACGAATGAACAAACGCAACCCAGTATGGCCCCCCTGGGGCCCTCCCCTCCCCTCCAAATTCGTAATATTAATTTTTTTTTTTAGATGTTTCCTTCTTTGGGGGTAGGTGACAGAATTTCAAGAAAAAAAATCATTACTAATTAATAATTTTTTATGCATTTATGCTTTCTAAGAACATTTTTTTCAGAAACTACATCACAAGTATATATATATATATATATATATATATATATATATATATATAAAAATCGCTAACCGCTTCAGTCAAAGTTTTATTGTATAAAAGTCGGATACAAACGAAACGGTTGGAAAAGTTATACAACAGCAAAACGTAGGTACTTCCTAAAAAAAATCAATTAAAAAAACGTCAACAAACGCAGAAACTGCATTTTTCTTTCACGAATAACTTGCCATCATGCCCTGTTGCTCTCTCATATTCAACCACCAAAACCTAAATTCAAAGGGGAAAAGAGGGACCGAGATCTCTAATGCAAGATTAAAAAATACAACCTTTTTCCACCTTCAGATAAATCTTCTGCCATAATTCATTTGTTATATATAACACTGCCGTTACGAGGAAATATATTGACCATTTTGGTGCCACTGAATGGTCCAACGGATGGAATAAACAAATGCTGTAATGCCATACTCTGCAAATATAATTTAGACTAAGTGCTGAGAAAAGGTGTATACACACACACACATGTGTGTGTGTGTGTGTGTGTGTGTGTGTGTGTGTGTGTGTTCAAGCAGTCCGAATGGTTGGTGCTGTGAGGAGAGCAATAATGATTATATTTTATTCACCGAGTTTGGTGTTAAACTTTTGTTCTGATACTCTCAAAATCGTTCGAGGATGATACTGAAACTTTGAACGCGCTTTAAGTTTTATACACTCAGATTAAAGTTTAAGATTGCCTGCCCTTAAGTCGCTTCTCGAGATAACCAGAAAACCAGACCAACTTAATCTGCTCCACATCCCAGAGCGGGTCCCAAAAAAGAATAGTGCCGAGTGAGGGAAATCCTCGTTCCAACTATCCTGTAGGACAGCGGTTCTCAAACTTTTTCTTCTTCTGTACCCCTTGAATTCTTTCGATTTTCGAGAGAGAGAGAGAGAGAGAGAGGAGAGAGAGAGAGAGAGAGAGAGAGAGAGGATTTTTAATTTCTTTACGACCGTGTGACTCGTGGCCGTTCGTTAATCGTATATAAAATTAAAAGGGTTATATTTTCAGGACCCCTTCGTGTACCCCCTAAGATTCCCTTTGGGAACCACCGCTCTAGGAACACCAAGAGTTTGGTTAAGTAAGCTATATCAAGCCAAGTAAAGTTAAGTTAAGTTGTCAGGTCAGGTCAATTCGGGTTAGTTTAGATTAAGTGAAGAACAAGGTCGAACGGAAGTTAGATCGAACCGATCAGACTGGAAATCGAATTTCGCGAGACTGGAATAAAATCGAACAACAATTAATTAGAATAGAACCAAGTTGAATTCATGCTAACACGAAAAGAACAACAACACATTTTGTATGGTTACCTAAAATGTTTCACATAATTTACCATCTACTCTATAATTTTCAGGAATAATTTAAGGGGGGGGGGGGAGATCAAAGTATAGTGGTAAATTTTCCTCTTAAGTCGACTGGATCTTTGCAAACTACTTGGATCAGAAAATGTTTACCAAGTTTGAGTAAATTTATCTACAAATATATCTAAAATTTATATATATATATATATTGTGTGTGTGTGTGTGTGTGTGTTGTGTGTGTGTGTGTGTGTGTGTGTGTGTGTGTACGGTACACACACGGATACTGGCCCACATTGTGAAGGTCGTGAATATAAACCCAAATTGTAAATTACATTTTGTGTGCAATAAATAAAATACAATTTATGCCAGGCATAAATAATGCTGTGTATATATATATCTCAACATGGAAGATCGCTAAATCTCTCACGGACGGAAACAAATGGACACAGCAACATGAGAGACCCGAATAAATTCGATAAAAAACCAAAACACACGCAAAAAACGAGAGAGATTTAAGAGATTTATACGCTTCCAAAATGCCATACGAACTGCAAATGCACCAAGTATGCAACAGACAAAAACAAAACAAAGTCAATGGAAACATATACAGTTATACACAGTATGTGTATGTATATATATGAGAGAGAGAGAGAGAGAGAGAGAGAGAGAGAGATAAATATAATGAAAATGCTACTCCAATAACAATAATGAAAAGAAAAGTATTTTTCGAAAACGTGGTCTTATTTCAAAATAATGTATTACGAATTTAATGCTCGAAACAAGACCATAAAATCAATATTTTTTATGTCCCCCCTCCCCCCAACCTTAATAATATCAGAACATCTGTCTGGCACCGAAGAGACGCGTTTTTAGAAATAATCTTTGAGAATTTCACTCAAAATCTTTTGTAGAACGTTGGTAAGCTATCTTTTTTTGGGGGGTGAGGTGTTAACGCCAGGGCTTTAAACTAGTCACTCCAAAAGTTTTAGCTCTCCAGAAACTTTTTTTTTTTTTAACGAAATAGTTTTTGTTTATTTTGGTTGTGTTTTTTAGGTCATTACCAGTGGTGGGCACCGTTAACCAAAAAAGTTAACTTCGATAACGATAATCCGATAATTTTACTACAAAGTTAACGAAAGTTAACGATAATCCGTTAACGATAACTATTTCTTTACTAACATTTTAAAAAATCAAGGAAAAAAGCTTTAAAACCCATAGAAAATGTTTATTTATGCCAAATCCAACAATAAATAGGTATTTAACTATTTTTATCAAGTTTTGCAACTTTTTTGCTTAATAACTTTTTTTTTATTTTTAATAAAAAATGTACTGATTACATGTTTTGAAACCCTTGTAACCACTAACCATTAACTAAATTTTAATTTACCAGAGAATTATTATGGCGGGAACTGAAAGGTAAAATTAAATTTTAGGCACATTTATTAAAGACTGACACAATGTGCTGGTTGCCCTTCAGAAAGACCAACTTCTCAAAGTTAGGCCCAACTGCCAGTCTTGACCTCTTGGGCCTCAGGATGTCCTTGCCGAGAGAGAAGAGCCGTTCCACTGCGGCAGAGGACGGAATTGGCAGACTGAAGTTATGGCGGTTTGAATTCATTCGCGGAGCGGTGATCTTCCGTGAATGACTCCTCGCAGTTAACGTGTTAACGGACTTTAACAGACTAAATATCGAGTTATCGGAAGTTAACTGGTCCGATAACGATAAATGGAAATTAACTTCCGTTAATAGTCCGTTAAAAAAAGTTAACTTCGTTAATTAACTGTTATCGGATTAACGCTTTAGTGCCCAACACTGGTCATTACCAATGCGTAGCTTCAAAGTTTTTTCCAATTGGGCGACGTCCACTGGGCAGGATATATCTACCCAACCTTTCATACTTTTCCTTTTTCAATATTTCATCAATTTTCACAATAGCGACAAGTCTACTAGCAGAAATACATCCTTAGATGATTATGATCAATTTTATTGGCAATCTGGTGTGTGTGTGTGTGTGTGTGTGTGTGTGTGTGTGTTAAAAGGAAAAAAAAAGATGGTTTATGGAGAACTAAAACTTTTGGAGCGACTACTTTAAAGCCCTGACGTTAATCCTACCAAAAAAGTGAAAATACCTGAAAACAAAGATAGGTATGGAAAAAAAACAACCTAAAATCATCATGGAACGTTCTACAAAAGTTTTTGAGTGAAATTCCTCAAGATTATTTCTAAAAACGTGTCTCTTCGGTGCCACAAATGTTATGATATTGAGGGGTGGACACTGGACACACAAAATATTGATTATATAATCTTGCTTTGTATGTACAAATTTAATATGCAACATACTATTCTACATTAAAAAAAAACACTTCACAAGAATATTTTCCTTTTCATTCATTATTATTGCTATTAGAGTAACATTTCCATTAAATTCGGCGATGTCCTCAGATTACGAGCGAGCGCACGCGCACATAACTTTATATATAGAGCGGACATTTTGCTTGAAAACAAACACAGACTTTATCAAATCAGTTATTCATAACTTTTAACGATGATAATCGTTATTAATCAACCAATCTAATACGCGATGCGTAGCCCCTACGAAGTGTACCCATAAAAAAAAAACTTTTATAAATTATTTATTACTGTTACCGTCATTAATTTGTACAGGTGTGGTCTACTACTTAGTCAAAATTTAAGCTTTGTTTGACGTGGCCATATCGCGAAACCCCTCACCCCCACTTCGAAATCAAAGTTAAGCGACGTTCGACTTTCGGTCTGGTTGGATGGATGGCTAACCGCCCTGTGTTCGGATAATGTAACGATTCGTGGTTCAGATTCCACGTCGAGTTGCGGGTCCCCCTTCCTTCGTATGATTCCCGTAGCTGCTAGTCCAAAGGAGTTTAGCTTTGAGAATGAAATCAACAACGGGAATAGACTATAAATACAAAATCATATATACAAGAAATTAGATTATAACCAAACACTAAAAAGGCGAACAGAACCCTATTGAATATCGGTTCACTATTCTGAAGGGTCTCTACGCGTACATTTCCTTCAATATAGGTCAATGTGGTCAATGTTACGAGTCTTCTTTCTTTTACCTACAAACTCTTTTCCCCCTTTTTCCGATATCTTCTTACTTTCTTTGGCAAAGCTATCGCATGAAGGATAAAAGCGGTCATGGTCACGAGCTTTATATCCATATACTTTTCTATTTTGTTGGGGTAACTCCCGAGAGGTAAAGAAGATTAACCAGCAGCGCAGGGAGCTTACCAGTACACGTTGTCTCTCGCATGTCATACATATACATTATCTAAGGACCCATTTCCTTTTACTCCGTGGGATAGGCACGATGCGTGAACTCAAGACATCTCCGATGTCAAACAAATAAATACGAAACACTTATTTACTCCATACACCGAAATATTCCACATCCAGTATATACAGGGCGTCCCAAAAAAATGTATACACACTAAATAATTATAAAGGCAGTGTTTATTAAAATACATTTCATTTTCAAAATGTAATAGAATCTACAGCCATTATTTAATTGTTTTGTCAACGCCTGTTTTCAAACTGACGTCCGTTCTGGTCCAGGCACTGCTGATAACGCGAAACAATGGAATCGCAAACATCACGAAACATTTCGTTTGGTATTTGTGTGCATTCTCGTTCAATGGCTGCTCTCAATTCAGCGACTGTTGCAGGTTTTATAGCGTAGACTTTGTCTTTTAAGTATCCCCATAAAAAAGTCTAGTGGTGTGAGGTCTTGTGAACGCGGAGGGTATTCTACGAAACCCCTTCGTCCAATCCACATCCACATCGTGCCAAGTACCACTCGCAATACTCCACTCTTCGGTCCGGATCATCTTCATTAATAGCATGGACTAATCTTGGAATGTAACTTTTCCATTGACAGCGCTTCAAAATGCGTTGGACAGACGATTCTGAAATTCCTACCTCACGACTCGCTTGCCGCACAGATTTTCTTGGACTTTCGTGATACGTTTCCAGTACTCTTTCTTGCTTTGTGGGGCTTGTCGATGTCCGTGGTCTTCCGGAACGCTTCTTGTGGACATTCTGAACAGTTCCATCGGCTAATTCCATCTCTAATTCGAGTGATGGTAAGTCGCGTTGGTGGATCTGTTTGAAACTCCCTCCTAAACTGTCTTTGCACTTCAACTGCGTTTTCACACTTCCAGTAGCATTTTAGAATGAATTTCCTTTGTTCAAAGGTTAGTCTGACTGCCATTATTAATTCTAATGGGTTTAACTTGGAAAGAAAGAAACATCAATTGAGCTATCAGCTGTTAAAGTGTGTATACATATTTTTGGGACGCCCTGTATATATATATATATATAATATATATATATATATATATATATATATAAAACCTTCGTTAGCCGTGGCTTTACTTTCGCCCGAATTGTTCATTCTGACGAAGGTCAAGCTTGTCACTCCACCTTAGACCTACAGTTTAACGTGGAATCTGAACCACGCCCCACCAGCAGCAGCCCACCGTCTTAACTACTAGGCTACCGATATATATATATATATATATATATATATAATAATAGTGCAAACGCAATGCATTGGTATAGCTATAAGACACCGTGACAGCAATAAGGTCACGCAGAGCGACGCCTGTAAAGAAATATTCTGCGCCTATCTTAACCATCTTCATCCCCGAGCAATTACTTTAGCCCCAACTGAATATTTGCATTGGGCCATAAAGGGAAGGAATAGAATGTTTGATAGGCCTCCCGTAATTTCCGGAGCGCGCGAGGAAAGCCGCCTTTTACGACGTTTCGCCACGCCAACTTCATCTCCAATTTGCACCAATTGCTTCACTTTCTTTATGCACTGACTCCATCTTATAAGTTTGCATTTTATATAATATATATATATATATATATATATATATATATATATATATATATATATATATATGAGAAAGTGTGTGTGTGTGTGTGTGTGTGGTGTTTTCAGCCGAGAATCAATTAGATTAATTACGTTCAAAGTAATTCGCGTCCTTTTATGAACATGAATAAAAGTAAGAAAAAAAATCTTATTACAAAATACATGAAAGAAGAAGAACGTCAATTGAGAAAATCAATGCACCATACGCGACTTCTGTCCATGAATACCTGTTATGGTGCGTCATAAAAGAGACGGTCCCATTTTCCACCTGGGTCTCCATGGCAACACGAAGCCTTCGAGCATCTTTTGCCTGAAATTAGAAAGCTCCATCTTGCCGAGCTGCGCTCGCGGGGTCAGGTTAAGCTAAGACACCTCGAGTCGAAATCACGCCCCGCTCTCTTACTTTAAATGGCAAACCAAGGGTGGAAAATGATCAAATCGACAAGGACAATTGGTTAACCTCATTTATAAGTCTTTCCTTAAACAGGATTGAGCCCCGTTTTGCACACACACACTTGCACACGCGCACACACACTTGCACACGCGCACACATTCATAAACCCAGCTACTTTTTAATGGCCTATCAAATTTCTATTAGAATGACCTTTAAACCTTTTATTTATTTCTTAACTGAACAGCTGTATATTTCAAACATGCTTCTCAACTGCCGAACGTGTGTGTCGTGTGTGTGTGTGTGTGTGTGTGTGTGTGTGTGTGTGTAAAACAAATTATTTTTAATTACTTAAATTTAATTCAAATTTAAAAATAAAAGGAATTGAACAAATATTTGAGATTAACTTTCGTTATGCCAAGATAAGTAATTCCTTTCCGTAGGGAGTAGTTGTCAGCTATGTGTATGGTCGTGCCTATCAAAGGAGTCCTTTAGAAAAATCGGTGCAAAATACTACTATCCTTCTTCTCTCAGTTTGGGCGGGAGAACGACAAAAAAGGGCAAAAATTCAAGCTTCAAATCTCGAACCCGCGTAACATTACTTCTTAATAAAGGCAAAATGAGCATCGAATAACTTGGCACTCCAGTCAATTGTATCAAAGTGGTCCCAAGTCGTATGTTAGATAGATAACGATATCCCTTATATACTCGAGAGAAACTTGAAGCTGATAAAACAGACCTCCATGTTTAGCCCTAGAGGAGGAGGAGGAGGAGGACTAGTAGTAGTAGTAGTAGTTTGGCAAAATGGTGCAATTCAACGATTCCACTCTCCAAAGAACTACTACTACTACTCGCAATCCATCTCGCAAAACGAACAAGTTATTAGGCGTAAACAGCATAAATGTCGCTGGATTTTTATTTTTAACGAGTTGGTTAAAGTTTGAATTCTAATTAAAATTTTAAATGTGAACTTGCTCGTTTACAATAACAGAACACTTATCACATCGCTCATTCGCGATTTTACCCACTTTTTTTTTGTGGCACATTTTATTCTCGAAATAACTTCAAACGCCTTCCATTACCGCTTTGAGCTGCGGATTCTTTTTTTTTTTTTCTTTCTTAAATTTCTGCAAAGCTGATATTAAAAAACTTTCATTAATTGTATCAATTTACTTCAGAGCGCATCACACCTACAACATTTTTTAATTACAAAAGTTACCCAACTCTGAAATGGCTTTACCATCCAACTAATAAAAGAAAATATTGTAAATTTGGCAATGGGGAGAGAGGGGGGAAGGAAAGAGGAAAACTTCAATTTTATCTTTTTTAATACGAATCCATTTATCTACCGAAAGCGACTTTACAAAATATCGCAACTATATAGGAAAAGCTGAAACGAAAAAGAAGTTACAGATCCAAAGTTATATATTCTAAAAGGATATAATAATAATAATAATAATAATAATAATAATAATAATAATAATAATAATAATAATAACAATACAGAAGAAACTTTTTTAATAAAAACAATGAGATACTTTATACTTAAAAAAGAACAACACGGACGAATTTCACGAAATGAAAACTAACGTAAACAAAATTTAATACCGGAAAAAAAATAGTAAAAAAGCCACAAAGCCGGAACTGATCTGCCTCTGATTCTTCGAGGAAAAACAAAAAAAAAAGTAAACCCTTATCCTCAATTTCGTTCCGGGCGAACGACCAGAGAGGTGAGCGAGGTTCCAGCAGGACTTCCAGCTAGACGCGACCCTGGAAGAAACAACAGACAGAATGGCAACAGCAGTGAAGGTGAGGAAATAATTTAGGACAGAATACGAAGTTGATACGAGAAAAGAATGCGCGCGTGGGAGAAACCAACCAACAACCGTCCATGCACGCAATGCCAACGAGCCAACCTTTAAAACTGCAACGTCAGTAATAAAAAAAAAAAATTTCATCGAATGGAGGCTACGTACGTATTAGAGACGAGTGAATAAAATTTGATTTGTGGTTGCGGTGTACATAAAACGTGGCAAGATTACTGTAACAGATTTTCTTTGACAAATCGCTATATACTGAACTGTTATAGAGAACATATTATACAAAATAATATGTTTGTATGGACGACGCAAATTTCAATGATTAACATACACAATCACTAATTTTCTCATTACATCTCTTAATTTCCCTATATACACGCTCAAAATTGGAAGAAATGAATTTCCAGATTCCTTTGCAAATCCTTTTCCCTTAAAAACACGCATATTCCGCTCTACGAGGAAGGAAAAGGGAGACAGGACGAAGACTAATTCTAACTGTATAAAATCAACTTCAAATTTCTGGAAATAATTTAATTAGAAATCTCTTGTCACGCATAAACTCGCGAATTTGAGTACGAGAGAGTCATGATTACGAATTGAAAACTTTTATATATTTGCCAGTCCGAAGGGTTTATCAAAGCAGACTTTGAAGATTCATGTTTTTGTCTTTGAACAGAATTTTGAAACGAAATGCTTCGTCATTTTTACGTATTGTATTCAAGCTGGATTCAAAGGTGTACGTATACAATCGCGGGAGAATTAAATCCTTCGGAATGCCTTTTAACAGTTTCCTTCAACAAGTCCATTCTTGCCGAAGATTATAAAACCAATTTCTGTTCCAATATCGAATAAGGAATTGCTCTGTAGTATACATACATACATACATACATACATACATACATACATATGTACGCGGTTTGTTCGTTTGTTCCTTAGGAACCAAAGCCGAGATATGATTATGATTACGATAATGATAAACTTTATTGGCAGGATACAAATCCTATAAAACAGTACAATATTCTTGAAGGTAAAAACGATAAGATAAATCAATCCATAATAAATTTTAAAAAACTAAAAATTATGACTGAAAGAGAAATAAAAATAAGACACGCAACTGAAAAAAAACTACAAAAATAAAAAATAAATAAAAATAAAAAGTACACGTACACGATAATGACAATGTTTATTGGCAGGAGGTAGATCCCATAAACAAAGGTAAAATGTCCATCAAGGTAACCAACAACACAACTCAATAAGCGATAAATTTAAAAAACCAAAAAAGGATTACGCGTAATAATACACTTAATGAAACGAGAAATAATAGAATTAGTAGTAACAGCTTCCGAAAGGTAGTACTGTACTAAGAATTTTTTTTTTTAAAAAAAAACATGCAACTACAGACAAACACTTTCATACCAAGAGGTTCATAGTCTAGAAAACAAAGCAGGACTGATGAGTAGTTTGGACAATTGGATTGTCTGAGCTTTTAATTCTTCGCATTAAACCGTATTGAGCGCGTCTTGTTACCTCAGGGAGGCTCGGAATGTTGCGGTTAGCGAACATTTGAGAGGCTGAGCATCTTGGAGGTAACTTATGCAGCACTCTATAGGATCTGTTGTAAAGCAAATTGAGGGTTCTGTAGTAGCCTTTTTTTTAATTAACCCAAACTTGCTGCCCATAAATATTAGCGCAAAAAGTACGAAAAAAAGTACACCTTTAGCTTCGCTTGTACACAGTAACTTCGATATTATTTCCTGGTGTCTGAGTCATCATTGAAGGAGCTGGTAATAGTTTGACCCAGGTACTTAAATTCTTGTACCTGTTCTATTGTTTCGTCTCTCATTCGGAAAATAATATTCGCTGTTTGGTTCGAGTTTTTAGGATGAAATTGCATAACTTAGTTTTAGTAACATTAAAATTAATGTTAATGTCATGGTTCTGGGAATATGATTCACACACTTTTAGATGATGATCCAGACCTTTCACCGAAGGGCTTATTAATACCACAACATCGGCATAGATCAAGTTATTTATCCTCATGTTATCTATATATCATCTCACTCTTACCTCATTAAGAGAAGTAATTAATCTAATCTTATATATATATATATATATATATATATATATATATATATATATATATATATATATATATATATATTAAACAGCAGAGGTGAGAGTAAGGAGCCTTGTCTAATTCCACGAAGAACCAAAACATTCGAACAACACATTGCTTCAGCAGTAAAAGTTTGGTGTGTACCAAAATTTCAATAAAAAGGACCAAAATTAAGACACACATTCTTGACGCCAAACGCGAGTCTCAAATGCATAATAAAAATATTATAACAGGACAAAGAACCAAAATTAGAACAAACGTCTTCATAACCCAAAGTAAAATTTCGACGCAAATTAAATATTAGGCAATTTATTAAAATATAACATTTCGGAGCATTTTATTTGGTCTATCATCAGAGCATGACTCTTAAGCTCGGTTAATTAATGACTGAAGTCTGTATAAATAAAATATAGGAAAGAAATTCTATACTGAAGGGTGTCGAAGCGCGTGAGGAAGAAAAACAAGAGTAAATAATAATTTTAAAAAATACAACGATATACCAATCATGAATATTGATTTAATAATAAATAAATAAATCCAAATAAATAATTCTAAAAAATTCTTGCATCAATTTCATTGTTAATTTTATCTGTAATTTCGAAATTCATGGTTACATTTGACTCTCCTCTCTGAATTAAGAAAGGCTCGTCTTAACTTGGTATATATTTCATACTACACGCGTGTCAGCGCTTATTCAGGTTATTACTTAATATATTGCGAAGGCTTTGCCTGCCTGATGCAACGGTATAAGCGCTTTGACGTAAAGAAAAAAATAAATAAATATTGTTTACAACGGCCTTTAACGTTCATTAAAAAGGCCTCGTTACACTACAACGAAAATTAACGTTGTTGGAAAGGAGGTTTGGGGGACGAGGTGAAAAGTGGGGTAAGGAGGGAGCGAGGAAGGAATGGTGGCGACCCGGAGTGAATCCCCAGCGCTGTATACAACCTCTTCCCGTAAATCCCTTCAGTAATTGAGCTGGTTTAGGGGCATTTGGGACTACTTACTGATACAAATCTTTCATTACATTCTCTAATGCGCGGGGAACGCCGGCCTGTATTTTACTGGCGAAATGCCTGCCTTCCTCTCTCTTTGCCTGCCTCTCTGACCTGCCTACCGCTCTCCTTCATGACGAGGAAGGATCTTAATTGGCGCGCTAGCAAATGTGATAACTTTTTTTTAAATTTCGAAAACGGCTGCGTTCTTTTCTAAACAAGATATATACAAAACAAAAGTTACTCAGTTATACCACTAAAAGAAAAAAGTCCAAAGGACGGTTCTACCTTGTACATACATACATACATACATACATACATACGTACGTACGTACGTACATACATACATAAATTTCCCCGATTGCGAAAACTAAATTTGAAACAATCCGGTCATCATGATGTACATTTACGGGGTTAATACAGAAACAAATTGACCATTCCCTCCAAAAAACTCTTAAATAAATCTGGCAACGAATATACGAGACGCAGCACCCAGTACCGGACTCACTCCCTCCTCCTCTCCTGAAGTATAAATTTCCCGCTTCAAATAAATCTATTAAATGTAATAATATAACCATGTAGGGGTGGGGTGGAGGGGTGGGGGGGTGTAGGAGTGTATTCCTACCGAATAATAAAAGGGGGAATGTGTATGGTTTCTCCTTAAGATCATACTTCGGCCATGACTACGAGATCCCAGATGCGATAAACGGAGGTCAATTCCAGAAAGCAAAAATAAACACGCGTAATAAAGAACGGTGAGAGATGGCCCACTCCTACAATAAATAGCGGATGGCTTCTCAGGGCCAATATTGCGGTGTTATCGAGCCATTCTGGCGTCCAGGCAGGAAATGCTATAAACGATAAAAAAAAATAATAGACAGAGACAGACAGACAGACAGACAGACAGACAGACAGACAGACAGACAGACACGCTTCCTTCTCTATCTCTTCCTCGCATGCACCGCTTACTTTCAATTAGCGCATTAAGAGCATTTCATTCCGTAGCGTTCTAGAAGCTTTGCATAATTTAACTACCGAATGGCGATAATTTCACAAAGGATATCGATCCCTCGTTTCTCTGAGAGTGTAAACACGCTTTCATACGAAATCAGGGCCGCAAATTACTCGCACAGATTGCCGAAGCAAAAAAAAATTCGTAATAAATATATTAACGAGCGGAGGGTACTAAAATCAATCGTGGAATGGGTCAAGCCGGGCAAGTGAAGAAACAGCGTCCGTCAAGTGAAATCATATTCCTTCGGCTTTTGAGGGTCTAATTATCGAAAACGGGTCTTCTCCTGACCCCCCTTTCGCATTTCAGTCTGCCTAAGTCTTCAAGCGCAATTAAGCTAAGCTACTCGGACTGGAATGGGTTTGCGAGAGAAGTGTCTTTCATCTCCAATGGACGGCTTCGTGACGTGAAAACCTTTGCCCGAATTAGCATTACAGAATTCTAAAGCGAAATGTGTACGAAAGCCTCTTTCTCATTAAGCATTAACGGATCACGGGAAACGTGTAAACCATTTCGTTTATTTCATAATATAATTTCTTTGTTTATAGTAAGTCTAAAATTAGGATGAAATATGCTTACACTTTATTTATATATTGGTTAAGGCGGTGGGACCTGGAGTGCTAATCTGGAGGGCGTGAGATTGAGTTTTGAATAAAAAACCAATCACAACAACAAAAATTGAAAGAGAACAAACACCAAAGGTATAAATATTAACAAAGTAAGAGCAATAAAACGCATAAAAAGGCAGATCCAAACATGATCCGCGGGTCTACTTAGGGAGAAAGGCATTAACTCCCCTCTTGAATTTCTGAAGATGAGTGGCTTCAAACACCTGGCCAGGGAGTTTGTTCCAATTTGGTGGTTGATGGAATAAAGCTTCTAGAAAACTGATTGGTATTAAACCTTGTAGGAACAAATGCATAAGCACACAACGCAGAAGCTAACGTAGTAGTACGTGCAAGGCGGTGTGATTCAGGAAGCAGAGTGCAATGGATGAACTTGGTTATTATAAATTTTGTAAAGCGTACATTAAGAACCAACACATCGTCGATGCCACAGATCAATATGTAAGTGAAAATAATGAATTTTATGACATTTAAATTTTTATCCAGTCACTTCAGATGAGTATCAGCAGCAGAAAACCAAACTGGGAAGCAATATTCAAGACATGTTCAGATAAAAAATTGAAACAGTTTAAAACAATTGAATCATCAGTAAAAAGTTTACGACACTTACGCAAAATGCTAATCTTTTGAGTGATTGAGGATGAGGTTCCACGGATATGCCGTTCGAACGTAAGCTTCTCATCCAGAGTCACTCCCAATATTTTAAATGAATTATTGATAGTGAGTGGAATATTATTTATTAAAAAAGGCATATGTGGGAGATCTGAAGTTTGAGATCTGCTGATTATAATTATCATATTTTGAGTTTTAGAAGCATTAAGCTTCGTACCCCACAAACTACGCGCAGTTTCAATTTTGCTTAGGTCTTCATTTAAAGAAGCAGCAATTGCAGCCCTCATCTGAGGGAAAGTAACAGATGCAATTAAAGTAGCATCATCTGCATAGGCAATGAACTTGTCAAAATTAGCTCACGTATCCCAAGTATATAATATACACAAAAGTGGACCAAGGACACTTCCCTGGGCAACATGAGAGAGTACATTAAAGTCATAACAGCTATCAACAGCAACTCGTCGAATCCGATTCGTTAAAAACTCATTAAGAACAATTAAAAAATGGCCATCAATGCCCATTAACTTTAACTTAGAAATAACACCTACATGGTTCACGAGATCAAAGGCAGCGCTAAAGTCCAATCCCGCACACGAGATTCATATCGCGTATCAAGAGATGACTGTATGTCATGTAACACTGATAATAATGCATCACATGTACCCAGACCCTTACGGAAACCAAACTGAAACTTCAGTAAAATTCTAATTTCGACAAAATTGCCGACACACTTAGCAAGTAACCGCTCAAAATTTTTGAAAGAACTGGTGTAATCGAAATAGGACGATATTCAGTTGGCAATGAAGTAGCAGTAGCACCTTTTGGGATTGGAGTGATATTAGCAACTCTCCAACATGATGTAAAGCTACAGAGTTTCAGCAGCTTTCGAAGTATGGCTAACAATTTTTGAGCAATTCCTTCAGCTATTTTCTTCACAAATAATGGGAAGATTCTATTAGGGTCAGTACTGCCAAAATCCAAAAGGAGCTTTTCCACTTCCTTAGACCTAATGGCAAAAGTTACCAACTGAACGTCGGGGAAAGAGGTTGGAGGCAAAGCAAGTTCTTGTCCACTCTGCTTGGCAGTGAAAACATCTGTCAGGACAGTATGTGACGGAACCATCGGCCTTAAGCAAAGGAGGCGTAGTTGTATCAACTCCAAATAAGACATCACGAAGTAGCTATATCTTTTACATGGGCATTATAATTAGATTCAGCAGCAGAGTAAACAGCTTGCGCCTAAGAACGAAGTGTGGTGGTTCCTCCAACAAAGCAAAGATCGATTGGGATCCAAAGACAATAAGCTGCCTGTTTCTCAAATTCTCATGATATACTTGTCTATAGGTATCATTGAACCAGGCCTCGTCTTAAATACGTGATTTGATTAATTCAGTAGGAACTCTCTTTGATAATATTTATCAAATGGTTGTTAAGAGCAGCAACAGGTTCTTGGTCCCGGCAAAAATCACTCAATTAGTATTATTGAGCTCATTAGAGACTTCATCCCAATCAATACTTACACGATTTAAGAAGCACGTGACGTGATAACATTATATCAGGTATTTGTTGTTCAATTTGAATATTAGCAGAAATCATTCAGGTCATTTTAAACTTTGTTACTTAAATTTGGGGATTTTAATATGATTCACTATACAGTACGGTGATTGTACTTTTCAGAATATATATATATACCTTACCTTACAAAGGTTCCGCGTGATGATTTCTCATTTCGCGAAGGTCAAGCTTGTCGCCCCTCCTCTCGAGTTGGCCTGGTGAAGTAGTGAGTTGGATTCTTGCGCTCTCCACCTCACATAGCCAGGTACGCCCGGCTCATCGGGGATTGTTCTGAGCCAGGCGTCTAGTCTTCTTTTGAAGATTTCCACTGCAACTCCCTTCGTGTTTCTTAGGTCTTTGGGCAACTGATTAAACAGTTTTGGTCCTCTCACTACAAAACTATTTTCTTTCAGGGTTAAGGATGTTCCCTGTCTCGCCTTCAATTTGGGAATACGACACAGTCTACCGCTTCTACTTTCCACCGTTGTTTGGGGAGTTATGGGATTCAGAGTAAGATTAGGGACTAGTTTCTCCATTATTTTCCAAGTGTAAATAATGGTGTATCTCTCTCTTCTCCTTTCCAGTGAATATAGGTCTAGTTCTCGTAACCTTTCCCAGTAATTTAGTTCTTTGCACCCATTGATCTTGGCTGTGAAGCTTCTTTGGATCCCCTCCAGCTGTCTAATGTCTTCTTTTTTATATGGGGAAGTTAGGACCGAGCAGTATTCTAATTTGGGTATTATCAGGGTTTTCAGTAGAGGAATCATTACATTCCTATCCCTTCGTTTAAAGGTTCTCAATATCTGACCCGTTATTCTCTTTGCTCTGTTTACTGCTATCTTATTTTGTGTTTCAAATTTCGCATCATCTGTCATTACAACCCCTAAATCTTTTGCTCTGGAATTTCTCTGAATTTCCTGTCCATTTGGGGTATAATATTCCATGGACTTTAGGTCTTCTCTTTTTCCGTACCGTAATAGCTGAAATTTCTCGGTGTTAAACTTCATATTGTTGTCTTCAGTCCACTTGTAGATTTTTTTATGTCGGTTTGTAGAGATCCTATGTCTTCTGGGTTTCTTATTTTTCTACTGATCTTTGTGTCATCCGCAAAGGATGTTACTGTGCTGTCTCTGGTAACGTCCTCATCTATGTCAGTTAGCATGATTATGAAGAGTAGTGGAGCTAATACTGTTCCTTGTGGTACTGAGCTGAGGACCTCTGATTCTGATGAAGATACTCCTTGTACTGTAACGACTTGCCTCCGCTCACTAAGGAAATTATATATCCATTTCCCTACTTTTCCTGTTATTCCCATATATTTCAGTTTATGTATTATGATTCCGTGGTCACACTTGTCGAACGCTTTAGCAAAGTCTGTGTATAGTACATCATAGTTTTCATTACTTTCAAGTGAATCAATAATGTTGTTGTAGTGTTCCATTAGTTGTGATAGGCATGATCTGCCTGATCGAAACCCGTGTTGGTTATCATTGAATTTTTTCTGAGTTTCCAAAAAGTCATAGATTTTCTGTCTAACTATTCTTTCAAATATTTTAGTGAGATGAGATGTAAGCGACACTGGCCTATAGTTTTTGGCCTGGATCGATCTCCTCCTTTATATATTGGGACTATGTTCGCGCTCTTCAGGATGCCCGGTATTTCTCCCGTGTCTAATGATCGTCTCCATATCCAGTATAGGGGCTCAGCGATTGCATTCTTGCAGTTTTTGATCAGTGTGGCATTCCATTTATCCGGTCCTGCCGCTGAGTGTGTTTTTAGTTTCCCTATGGCTTGTGTAATATCATCCGTCGTAAAGTCGAAATCCGTTATACTTTCCCCTTGTGGTTCTTCTTCAAAGAACGCGTTTCTATCGCAATCAATTTGTCAGTTTTTGGGATACTGAAAGATGATTCATACTGAGCTTTTAATATTTCAGATACTTCTGTTAGATCATCAGATAAATCACTGTTCTCATTTTTTAAAGGTCCGATAGTCGCTTGGTTTTTCGACTTTCTTTTTGCGAAATTATAGAAGTACTTTGAGTTAACCTTTATCGCTTCTATAGCGTCATCTTCTTCTTTTTCTGTATGCTTCTCGATTTGTTCCTGTATGACGACATCGATACTTTGTAGTTTATCATTTAATATTTTTCTGATGTTATTATCTTTACAATTACTTAATTTTGCAGTCACTCTTTTTCTCTTTCGGAACAATGCCCTCTTTTGTCTTTCGAACCTGCTTCTCTTTCCTCTTTGTTGTATCTTTGGGACATGTTTTTCCACAATTTCTAACGTCTTCTCCTCTAACGTCATTAGCATCTCTTCCGTTGTCTTGGCCTCGAAAATGGTTTTCCAATCTATTACTTCCATGCTGGATGTCACATCTTCCCAGTTTATAGCTTTGGAGTGAAAATTAAAAATTTCGAATTTGCTTCGTTCTGTTGTGCGTGTTCTTTCCTTTCCTGTTGCCTTTATATTAGTTGTTATTTCAATGATATTGTGGTCTGATATCATAGTTGGGGAGATTTCTACATTATCAATTAGATTACTGTTGTTTGTGAATACCAAATCTAGGCAGTTGTTTTTTCTTGTGTTTTCTGTTATTTCTTGCGTTAACATAAATTCATCAGCTAAAGCTAGTAGCATTTTTACCTGCTCCTGGTCTTCTCGTGTGCCCCCCTTGTCCTGGTGGATACATATATTTTTTCCTATCCTTTTATATTTCATGAATGGGAAATTAAAATCACCACAGAGAAAAATATTTGGGGTTGGAGAGTGTAGATCTTTTACTAAGTTTCTTACCTCTGTAATGGAATCTGAAAATTTTGAGGTTGGCGTGTTTGGGGGTCTGTACATTACAATTAGTACCATATTTAATTTTTCAATTTTTGCTGCTACACATTCTACGTAGTTGTTTGAGGTACTTATAACCATTTCTGCTATGTGCCTTTCGCGTGTGTAAATAGCACATCCTCCTTTACGTCTCACTGTTCTGTCGGCTCGGAGGATGTTATAGTTGTCAATTTGTATTTCTTTTTTGTCAATACAGGACTCACAATTTTCACAGTTCGCCTGGCAGTCCTTTAGATGAGTTTCCGTGAGGCATGCAAAGTCTGCTCCGGCTTCTTGCATGAGTCCTTTCAGGTATGCAACTTTGTTCGTGGACTGGTTTGATTTAAGGCCCTGTATGTTGGCTAGGATTATTTTTATTTTTTCTCTTTCTTTTTCGCATACAGGTGGTTCCGCTTTGTTTTCCATGGGGGTGCCGGTTTCGTTGCCTTGTGGTCCTCCGAGAATTTACCTCTTTTTATCTTTGTCGGTACCTGTTGTCCCGATAACGCATGAAGTGTCTTTGTTCGTACCTTCTGTCCGGCTCTCGGATTTCTATATTTATATTTGTCAGCTGGTTTTGTAATTGCTGGAGAGTATTTAGCAGCTGAAATGTGTTGGCTGCGTCTAAAAAATTTCCACTCTTCTTTGATGTTCGTTTTTTGTTCCCTCGTGCGTTCCTTTGAGGGTGGTGGTATCGGCATTTTTTTTCGTATTTGCAACTCCCATATCTTTCATAAGTGTTGCAGACCGTAAGATGGTGGAACATGCATTTCTTATCAAACTTGCAGTATCCACTTGTGTAATGCATTTTGCATAATGTGGGATGTGCATATATGCATTGCCCATCCCGATATCTGCAGTTTCCTTTCGCGTAGTATTTGCATACGATATTTTCTACGCTTCTGCTTTCTTTCTTATTATTTACCAAGTTCTTAGTTTTGGCATTATCATTATTTTTCTTTGGCTGTTTTTTTCTACGTTTTTAGTTATTATCTTTTTATCATTTCGCTCGTTGGACCGTTTGTCTACTTCGCCACTTTTACTTATTTCTTTCCTTTCATCTATGTCTTCCTTCCGTATTATTGTTTATATCGTTATTTGTTATTAAATTGTTGTTCGTTATTATGCTGTTAATCGTTATTTCGTCTCTCTCTCATCCACCCTGTTTTTCGTTGGGACCATTTCGGACCATGCGTCCCCATTATTTCATTCTTTTTTGTAACTTTCGAGTCTGCTATCTCCATTTCTTTAAAGACCGCGAAAGAATTTACAGTCTGTGTACATGCGCCACATAGAAATTTGATCCCCACGACTTGTTTCGCGTTCGAGACAAGAGTTATTTCCCGATCATTCCAATTCATGCAGTTAAAGTCGTTTAATCGTTGGCAGAAATCACACCTAATCGCTAGGCTTTCCGTTGTTACTAAATTGCACAAATTACAGATTAAGTGAGAATTTGGACCCATATCCATGATATTCCTTAATTAGCTTAAGAAGAAATACCCACACAAATATATTATTATATATATATATATATAAAATCTTAATCTAACTAATGGGATCATTATGTACGTACTTTCATCGTAATAACGGAGTCTGAGACGGTGTAAGGATGATAAAACGAAACGAACAAATGTGACTTACTTCCCACTGGATTCCAAATCGATTAAATGAAAGAGGAGCACCTGGGCAAGTAAGATACAACTCCCCTTCATTTATCCCCCTCACCAACACAGAAATATATCCGCTATTTTTTATATTAAGTTAGCCTTCTGTGTGCCTCTGAAAGAGTGGAGCGTGGGAGCCCTTTATACTGGTTTTGATATAATGGTATTAAGTGACAAGGCAATTGTGTTCTCCATTTGCTTTTTAGCAATGGGCACCTTTCTCATCCTTAACGTAAGAGAAGCCTACACATGGAGAGCAGAGATACGATTTTCACAATACGTATAGGAAGTCACGATTTGGTAGTATAAATATAATTAATTATAACATAAAACAAACTTCGTAATTACAGTTACAAAATATATATAAATATAATTAATTACGATTAGAATTTTATACAAGGTAAGACAAGGAGGGTAATTTTCTAAGACACACACAAACGCGTAGTTGACATAAGAAATGAATTCTGTTGGTAGTCAGACATAGGGTAATGGTAATAGTAATAGACTATTACAGGATTTTTCAAGTAACAGTAATATCATAATTTTTTGCCTGTAATAGTAAGAAAAGGCAAAGTAATAGATAATAGTCTATTACTTTTCTATTACAGTGGCAAAATGGACATATTGTGTGAATAAAGAACTGAAAAAATGAACTAAATCTACTCTAAACTAAAATAAACATGTATGTGAACTAATATTGTGGAAAATTTTTCCTTCAATAAAGTAAAATTCATCAAGACGTAGTCTCTGAAATTGTAATGATTTGATTGAAACAAATATTTGTTAAAACACTGCTTCAAATTGCATTTAAATAGACAAAGATCCTTTTTAAATGAGTGAAGTACCCCACATACAAAAGTAATAGTAATAGATGACCAAGTAATAGTAATAGAAGAAATCAAAAGTAATAGTAATAGAAACCCAGTAATAGACCCCATGTCTGTTGGTAGTACACATTAATTCTTGGTCATTATTATAGTTCCGAAACCTACGGTACTAAGAGTTAATAGTAAATACAACAACTAAACAAGTAACACAGCATTTAATTCCAAAATGTTTCAGTACAATTTCGGTATTCTTTTATTAAAATTGATTTCAGCTTTCTTTTAAACGCACTTACGTTAAAAATATTTTGAAGATCAGTACTTAAATTATTCCGCCTGCCTGCCTTTAGTTATCACGTTAGCAGAACGCCACCCTTTAAATATATATAACCTTGCAAAGGTTCCGCGCGATGATTCCTCATTTCGCGAAAGTCAAGCTTGTCGCCCCCCCCCCTCATATATATATATATATATATATATATATTTTTTTTTTTTTTTTTTTTTTTGCCACGTATGTATGGATATTCCCTGTAATTTTCATTGGAATTATATTTAGTGAGAAATAAAGTAAGAGGCATTACTTTCGTACCGCCCTTCGTTATATACTAAATGCAGTGAAGATATTGTTTAAAAAGAAAAAAAAGAAAAAATCTGCTGAAATGTGCATTTTCAAAGTATAAACAAAGGGAGGCGTTGGTGGAAGCAGCTGCAACAGCGCCCAAATATCATCAGGGAATGAATGATCTTGTTCTCACATTTCCATTCACAGACTGCAGCAGACGTTCATGTTTCTTACGCGATACGCTCTCTCTCTCTCTTTTAACTCCTCTCTCTCCGTCTCTCCGCTTGTTTATCCGATATGTCGGAATGTACATATAAAAAGTGTTGTTCTCAATATGGAAGTGCGAAAGTATACAGAATAAGTCCGTAGAAGGAATTACAGCGACAAATAGTGGTGAATACGACCTAAATAATAAACAAGATAAAAGATGGGTAGAAAACCATAGTTAGTAGCAACGGTGCTCGAAGCGTATTATAAATATGGTCTGATCAACAGAGCTCAAATATACAAAATGTGGAATCAGGTTTTTTAATCTGAGTATCTAAGGTGGAGTCACCGTTTGGCGTCGGGTATAATAGAAGGGGTATGAGCAATCGCTTTGGCATTCCGTTTTGGAACAAACTTATTTTTTTTTTAAATCTATTCAAAAGCCTTTTAGGACTGGTTGCCATACAATTAAATACCGGTTTCTTTCCTACTTTCTTACATGGGGCCTTTAAGCGCTACGACGAATACAATATTTATTTCACAGTATCTAACCTAAATAAGAAAAGATGATAATTTCCAATTCCATACTATACACAGTAAACACACACACACACACACGTATATTATATATATATATACACAGGGTGTTTATAAAGTCCCTATTTCAGTGAAAACGTAGCAAAAACGGTAAAATTCAATAACAATATAATAGACGGCATACATTATTTAATGAGTACTTAAGCATATGATTCTACATGAGCATCATCAGTATCTCTACAGAGTTCGAATCTGTGAGCAGCATTGCGGAACACATTTTGGAGCATGACATCGGTTATTTTTGTAACTGCTGTTACGATACGAGCACGTAAATCATGCAGATCTGTAACCCTCGTTTGACAGACGTTTGATTTGATAAAGCCCCATGCAAAGAAATCCAAGGGCGTTAGGTCAGGAGATCGAGCCGCCCAGGCCTGTTGCCTCCACGTTCGATCCACCGATTTGGAAATCGTTCATTTAGGTACTGTATTCCCGAACAATGTTTGCGTAATGACAAAATGCCCCATCTTGTTGAAAGACGACGGTGTTTAAAATGCCACCTGAATGAAGCTGGGACATTTACGTGCTCGTATTGTAACAGCAGTTACAAAAATAACCCCTGTCATGCTTCAAAATGTGTTCCGCAATGCCGCTCACAGAGAATCATATGCTTAAGTATTCATTAAATAATGTATGCCGTCTATTATATTGTTACTGAATTTTACCCAGTTTGCTACGTTTTCACTGAAATAGATAGGGACTTTATAAACACCATGTGTATATATATGATACAAACCCACAAGGAAAAAGAAAAATGATTCCAAGGCCTTTCGCGGATTCAGAAGTACATTCCCTGACTCCACCAAAGGACTTGGAATCATTTTTCTTTTTCCTTGTGGGTTTGTATCATTTATTTATTTCACGTGTTTAATTGTGAAAATTCATCCCATATATATATATATTTTTTTTTTTAACTGCAAACACGCAGTATAATTAACGTAAAGAACGACGCTTGTATAGGAGAATATTCCGCGCAAGATAAGGAGAGAGAACGAAACAAATGAAAAAATGAGGCAACCACCCGGGAATCGAACCCGGGATCTTACGATTGCCGGTCAGATATGATAACCATTACACCATAAGCCTCACTCGAACAAATGCCGTAATTCTCCTACATACGCGCAGAAACCAATGCCCCAAGGGGGCACCTCCCGCATGCCGTACATTATATACATTTTAACTGCAAACACGCAGTATAATTAACGTAAAAAACGACGCTTGTATAGGAGAATATTCCGCGCAAGATGAGAAGAGAGAACGAAACAAATGAAAAAATGAGGTATATAATGTACGGCATGCGGGAGGTGCCCCCTTGGGGCATTGGTTTCTGCGCGTATGTAGGAGAATTACGGCATTTGTTCGAGTGAGGCCCATGGTGTAATGGTTATCATATCTGACCGGCAATCGGAAGATCCCGGGTTCGATTCCAGGGTGGTTACCTCATTTTTTCATTTGTTTCGATCGCTCTCTTCATCTTGCGCGGAATATTCTCCTATACAAGCGTCGTTCTTTACGTTAATTATACTGCGTGTTTGCAGTTAAAATGTATATAATGTACGGCATGCGGGAGGTGCCCCCTTGGGGCATTGGTTTCTGCGCGTATGTAGGAGAATTACGACATTTGCTCGAGTGAGGCCCATGGTGTAATGGTTATCATATGTGACCGGCAATCGGAAGATCCCGGGTTCGATTCCCAGGTGGTTACCTCATTTTTTAATTTGTTTCGTTCTCTCTCCTCATCTTGCGCGGAATATTCTCCTATACAAGCGTCGTTCTTTACGTTATATATACGGGTGCGGCAAAAATAACGCCCTTTTTAGTTTATTCTCTTTATTGAAGGAAATAAATCAATTACAGCATTTTAAGAGAAATAATAAGGTTTTTAAGAAAAATACAGCATTTTAAGAAAAATAATAAGTACTTTCTCAGTAAAAACTAAAAAATAACAAAATGATACAATATGAAACTAAAAAATTATACTGTATAAAACTATAAAGATACAATTATTAAAAGGGCGTTACTTTTGCCGCACCCGGTGTGTATATATATATAATATATATATTTGTGTAAATGAGTAAAAACATTCCTAAATGTATTACAATAATTAAGCATGTGCTGAAGGTACTTGGCATGGCTTACTTACTCATAAGTAATGCATAGAAATATCAAACCTGTCATTTTATTTTGGGGGCGGCTGAAGCCCCGGTAGTACTCCCCCCCCGTCTACGTCCCTATTATATATATATATATATATATATATATATATATATACACACACACACACACATATAATAATTATATATATATTTATATATATATATATTATTAAGCACGTTTCAAAAGTTATTGCATACTTTTCTTTTCGTACTGTGACAAGACTGTTTGGGCGTGCGTGATGTTTTCAATTTGATGTTTTGAATTCACGTGAATACACAATGTCAGCAATTTAAATTGACGACAAATAACTTATTTCGTGCGATAAGAATACTCAATTCTAAAATGCTGATTACTGTAAAAATGGCCTTGTGTGTGTTGTGTGTGTGTGTGTGTGTGTGTGTGTGTGTGTAGGTAAAAAGGGCATGTGTAGGTATGTATGCGTGTACGTGTGGTTGGCGATACCGAAATTTGAGCGCGATTAAAAAAAAAAAAAAAAAAAAAAATTGCCTTTCACACGTTTGGCAAGCTAAGAAATTCGTTGTTTCAATCATACAAATAATTTACAATGAAAATATATTGCGGTTTACCCTCCCTCCCCCCACAAAAAAATTAATATATATATATATATATATATATATATATATATATATATATATATATACAGGGCGTCCCAAAAAAAATGTATACACACTTTAAATACTTATAAAGGCAGTGTTATTAAAATACATTCATTTTCAAAATGAATAGAATCTACAGACATTATTTAATTGTTTTGTCAACGCCTGTTTTCAAACTGACGTCCGTTCTGGTCCAGGCACTGCTGATAACGCGAAGCAATGGAATCGCAAACATCACGAAACATTTCGTTTGGTATTTGTGTGCATTCTCGTTCAATGGCTGCTCTCAATTCAGCGACTGTTGCAGGTTTTATAGCGTAGACTTTGTCTTTTAAGTATCCCATAAAAAAAAGTCTAGTGGTGTGAGGTCTGGTGAACGCGGAGGGTATTCTACGAAACCCCTTCGTCAATCCACATCCACATCGTGCCAAGTACCACTCGCAATACTCCACTTCGGTCCGGATCATCTTCATTAATAGCATGGACTAATCTTAGAATGTAACTTTTCCATTGACAGCGCTTCAAAATGCGTTGGACAGACGATTCTGAAATTCCTACCTCACGACTCGCTTGCCGCACAGATTTTCTTGGACTTTGGTGATACGTTTCCAGCACTCTTTCTTGCTTTGTGGGGCTTGTCGATGTCCGTGGTCTTCCGGAACGCTTCTTGTGGACATTCTGAACAGTTCCATCGGCTTCAAACTTATCTCTAATTCGAGTGATGGTAAGTCGCGTTGGTGGATCTGTTTGAAACTCCCTCCTAAACTGTCTTTGCACTTCAACTGCGTTTTCACACTTCCAGTAGCATTTTAGAATGAATTTCCTTTGTTCAAAGCTTAGTCTGACTGTCATTATTAATTCTAATGGGTTTAACTTGGAAAGAAAGAAACATCAATTGAGCTATCAGCTGTTAAAGTGTGTATACATTTTTTTGGGACGCCCTGTATATATATATATATATCTATATATATAATATTATATATATATATATATATATAATATATATATATATATATAAAGTACGGCGTTTGCGCTCCGCTGAAACTTCCTTTGTGAATGGCGAACTGAGGTTAGAAAACTTTAAATGTGTAATTAGTAAATAAGTTCAAATGCAGTGAAGCCGGTTAAAATTAATTCCTAGCATTCAAATGTACGATTATCGGCATTCTTGTTGGAGATGGAGAGTGGGGGAGTTTTAAGCTTAAATTGTTGAGTTAATAGGGGCTATTCAAAGCGGGTTTGTTTTTTTTAAAACTCCCGCCGCCCGCGATATCCCTCCCGCATGACCGAATCACCTAGAAATGACAAGTTCAGCGATCGAATGTCGCTCCAAATAAGTTTGTAGGTTAGATAAGGTTGAAGTAATATTCGATCCCTGCCGAGTTCGTCTCTCCTGAAAAAATTATTCGGTTTAAAAGAGGTATACCCCCCCCCCCCCCTCCTCTTTATTGGGGTAGGGGAGTCGGATTCTCGTTTGTTATGGAGAGCTTTTAACGAGATTTCTTAAATATGAATGACGAACGGGATTAAATTTAAATCGAAGTATTTCCGTTCCAAGGATTTTAACAGTATGAAATAATTGTAAAATTCAGGCTCACATCTGACCAACGTGACATAAGTTATTTCGGGTTAGATTCAGTTAGGTTCGATTAGATTAGGTTTTTAGAATGTCCGTGTTATGTTTCGAAGAGAAAATGGGTAGAGGTCTGTAAAATTAATTCCTCATAATTTCAGGTGAAAAATAGTTTTAATGACATTTAATAAAAGGCTCGCTAGCAACGATCATTAAAATTTACGCGTCAAACTATCTCAGACAACTCCGCAATAAAAAAAAAATAAATAAATAAAATAAATAAATAAATATATATAAGCGTTAGTTTTATGCCCAAATTTTCATTCTGACAAAGGTCAAGCTCGTTGTTCCACCTTAGACCTACAGCTTAATGTGGAATCTGAACCAAGACCAGCCAAGGAAGTATGAAATTACAAACTCCTCCCCCAAACTCGATCTCATGACCTTTGTTATGAACTAAGATACAAAAAATACTGACGAAAGACTTCAATAAAAATTCGAACGAAAAGGTCTCATTTATCCATATAAATATATATATATAATATATATATATATATAATAATAATATATATATATCGGCTATTGATTGGTGGCGCGGAAAACGCAGTTTAATAATAAACAGGAACACCAGAGAAAATACAAACATCCTTCAAGGTTTAATAGTACCAACGTTTCGGAATGCACTAATTCCATCTTCAGGGCTAAAACAATAAAATTCCAAATCACATACAAAATACAAATTGCTTATAACAATTTAAAATAAACTTAAAAAATTATAAAAAGTAGCTAAGAAAATGTAAAACATTAAAACTAAAAGGTAAATAAATGTGAAGTTAAAAAGTTAAAATTATAAGAGTAAAGCATTAAAAACTGAAATGTAAATAAAATAAACTAGTACCTTAACCAAAACATAGCAGATCTATCGATGATTCGTCAGAACTTAGGTCTGGTTTTAGTTTATAAATAAACAGAGACACCATAATTTTAAGCTTAAGGTCAGAGCTTCCGGCAGCAAGTACGGTGAAATTAGACTGTGAAATTGGGTGGTTATGTTGTGCGAGTGATTACGTATGAGAGAATTAGGTGGTTTGCCAAGGGGTAAATTTGTACGGACCGATTTACCGAGATGTTCGTAAATACGAGATTTTAAATGTCTTTTAGTTTTACCATATATGACCCCATACAGTGGTCACACTTGTATTGATAAACTATAGATGACTTAAGAAGTGTAGGAATAACATCCTTGTATTTAAATAAATGGTAAATCGATTAGACGGGGTGAATATAATTTTTATACACAGTTGTGGGTAGAATTCCTTGAGCAATTTTAAAAGTTGTTTTCTAATGTTAAAACTTGAGGTTCCCATATAGGGCAAAGTGAAATACAGGATATCTTTGGGGACTGTAATTAAGTCTCTAGTTGTAGGGCTTATTAGTCTATTTAAGGTTCTGCCTATTGTAGTCTCCACCAGTCTAGAAGGGAAATTATTCTGGTGACATTTTGCTTTAATTTTAAAACAGGAAGATAAAATTAATAGATATCTTAGAAAACTTAAATCTAATAATATAATCTCAGACACGGTTTTGCTAAATTATTTGTTTCTGGATCCAGCCCAGGCATTATGTATGGACTCCCTAAAATACACAAACCTAATTGTCCGCTTAGGCCAATTTTATCGGCTCTAGGAACTTTTAGTTATAACCTTTCAAAATTCTTGGTTCCCATACTATCACCTATAACTTATAATTTGTATACAGCACGGGATTCTTTTTCTTTCGTTAGAGAAATTACCTCATTAAATAATAATTCTTACACAATGGCTAGCTTCGATGTAAAATCTTTATTTACCAATGTGCCTGTTGCAGAAACTATTGATATATGTATTGACAATCTTTTTAATAATACTGATACTGTGCAGGGTTTTAATAGAGGCCAAATGAAAGAACTACTAAAATTTTCCGTGGAAGATCTTATATTTATATTCAACGGTGAATATTTTAAACAGACTGAAGGTGTTCAAATGGGTCTGCCTCTTGGTCCCACCTTAGCTAACGCGTTTCTGTGTCATCATGAAGTCAAATGGTTGAATGAGTGTCCTTCCAACTTTAAACCGGTTTTTTATAGAAGATATATTGATGACACTTTTCTCCTGTTTAAATCACCAGACCATATCCCTTTGTTTCGTAATTACCTTAATTCTAAGCACCCTAACATTCAATTTACTTCAGAAGTTGAATCTAATAGCTCTCTGTCCTTTTTGGACATTAAGATAATAAAAACTAATTCCTCTTTTGAAACTTCCGTTTACCGAAAGCCGACATTCACCAATCTTACTATGAACTTTTCTTCCTTTATCCCTTTAGGTTTCAAACGAAATTTAATCTCGACTCTGACCAATAGAGCTTTCAATATCTGTTCAGATTACTTCAAACTACACGATGAACTAGATTTCATCCGAAAACTCCTTGCCAAGAATAATTTCCCTTCTAGACTGGTGGAGACTACAATAGGCAGAACCTTAAATAGACTAATAAGCCCTACAACTAGAGACTTAATTACAGTCCCCAAAGATATCCTGTATTTCACTTTGCCCTATATGGGAACCTCAAGTTTAACATTAGAAACAAACTTTTAAAATTGCTCAAGGAATTCTACCCACAACTGTGTATAGAAATTATATTCACCCCGTCTAAATCGATTTACCATTTATTTAAATACAAGGATGTTATTCCTACACTTCTTAAGTCATCTATAGTTTATCAATAAAAGTGTGACCACTGTATGGGGTCATATATAGGTAAAACAAAGACATTTAAAATCTCGTATTTACGAACATCTCGGTAAATCGGTCCGTACAAATTTACCCTTGGCAAACCACCTAATTCTCTCATACGTAATCACTCGCACAACAATAACCACCCAATTTCACAGTCTAATTTCACCGTACTTGCTGCCGGAAGCTCTGACCTTAAGCTTAAAATTATGGAGTCTCTGTTTATTTATAAACTAAAACCAGACCTAAATTCTGACGAATCATCGATAGATCTGCTATGTTTTGGTTAAGGTACTAGTTTATTTTATTTACATTTCAGTTTTAATGCTTTTACTTTTTTATAATTTTAACTTTTTAACTTCACATTTATTTACCTTTTTAGTTTTAATGTTTTACATTTCTTAGCTACTTTTTATAATTTTTTAAGTTTATTTTAAATTGTTATTAAGCAATTTGTATTTTGTATGTGATTTGGAATTTTATTGTTTTAGCCCTGAAGATGGAATTAGTGCATTCCGAAACGTTGGTACTATTAAATCTTGAAGGATGTTTGTATTTTCTCTGGTGTTCCTGTTTATTATTATTATATATATATATATATATGAAAGATGAATTTCACAATAAAACACGTGAAATGAATAAATGCTGCAAACCCACAAGGAAAAAGAAAAACGATTCCAAGGCCTTTCATGTATTCAAAGCTACACCTCGTCAGGGAATGAAGATAAAAGGCGAGAAGCCCATAAATATATACAGTACAACGTACAGGAAAACCAAAACAATTAGCACATACTTAACAAGGGTTAATGAGAGGCAAAAGAAATTTTAACATGTCGTCAATGTTATACGTCCCCGCACTGTTATTGAAAGTGTTTTTAAAATGAATAAATGCACATTCTAGAATATTTCTTTCTATTATATCTCTGTTTTTAACAAGCGCTTTAGAACTATCCCACTTGATGCTATGGTTACATCTATACATATGGTTAAATAAAGCATTGGACGTATTAGCTGTTCTACACGCATATTTATGCTGTTTTACCCTAATATCTAACGTTTTACCGGTTTGGCCTATATATACTGAGTTACATTGTGTACATCCAATCGAATACACACAGCCAACAACATTATCAGGGCTATTCTTTATTAGGCGTGATTTAACAGTATTATTATACTTAAAGATTACATTAATGCCACTTGCTTTAAGTACAGTTGGAAGGTATTGAAAATTAACATGGTAAGGTAGGCTAAGGATATTTTTACGCTGAAATTCCTTTACAATTACATTATTATAATACCTATTCTTGGCTTTCTTAAGACAGTTATCTAAAAATGAAGTAGGATAACATAATTTAGTACCAATATTCATAACAATTTAGTCCCATCTATTAAGTTTACAGTTGAAAATGATGGAAACCTATCTTTTCTTGATCTAAAAATTTGGAGATGCTCTAATCAGTTCAAATATGAAGTCTACCGTAAGCCTACTAATAATAACTCTTATGTGCATTTTTATTCTGACCATCATCCTTCGATTAAATCCTCTATTTTCTCTGCTATGTTTCTTCGAGCATTGAGAGTTGTCAGTCCTGAATTTTTAGATTCCGAGTTATGCAATATCATGAATATTGGTACTAAATTATGTTATCCTACTTCATTTTTAGATAACTGTCTTAAGAAAGCCAAGAATAGGTATTATAATAATGTAATTGTAAAGGAATTTCAGCGTAAAAATATCCTTAGCCTACCTTACCATGTTAATTTTCAATACCGTACCTTCCAACTGTACTTAAAGCAAGTGGCATTAATGTAATCTTTAAGTATAATAATACTGTTAAATCACGCCTAATCAAGAATAGCCCTGATAATGTTGTTGGCTGTGTGTATTCGATTGGATGTACACAATGTAACTCAGTATATATAGGCCAAATCGGTAAAACGTTAGATATTAGGGTAAAACAGCATAAATATGCGTGTAGAACAGCTAATACGTCCAATGCTTTATTTAACCATATGTATAGATGTAACCATAGCATCAAGTGGGATAGTTCTAAAGCGCTTGTTAAAAACAGAGATATAATAGAAAGAAATATTCTAGAATGTGCATTTATTCATTTTAAAAACACTTTCAATAACAGTGCGGGGACGTATATAACATTGACGACATCATGTTAAAATTTCTTTTGCCTCTCATTAACCCTTGTTAAGTATGTGCTAATTTTTTGGTTTTCCTGTACGTTGTATATATTTATGGCTTCTCGCCTTTTATCTTCATTCCCTGACGAGGTGTAGCTTTGAATACACGAAAGGCCTTGGAATCGTTTTTCTTTTTCCTTGTGGGTTTGCAGCATATATATATATATATATATATATATATTAGTGATGGATCGAATAACCGCAACCGCAACCGCACTACAACCGCACAAAAATTCACAACCGCAACCGTAACCGCAACCGCCGTTCCATAAGTGCGGTTGCGGTTGTAAAAGCTTAGTTAATTTTAATTTTAGGTTAATTAGAAAATATTTCTTTTTTTAAAAGAAAATGATGGGTCTCCTTATGCGTGCTTAAACGTGACGTTATACGGCTGCCGTAGTAAAATTGGTTTAAACTGCGCTCTAAGTTATTACTCTGTGAGCTCCATGAAGTAACATTTATTTTTATTTAATTTTCTTCAAACTAAAATCGCCTTTAGTACAATAGTCAATAAAGCTTATTCCTGCTCGACGGACCTCTCGGGTTCGTGTAACTTGGTCAATGGCCTTGGTTGGCCAAAGGGGTGGTTTCTCGAACATGACTCCCCCTGTTTTGAAGTAGGTTCAGGAAGAACTAGCAAGACTGTGTGAAAATGTTGATGTGACAAACCCTGAACCAGTCAAAAAGCAGCCAAAAAGAGCCCGAATGACTGATTCTCCTGAGCCAAGTTCTTCAAAGTCGTCACTACTGGACTCGATGAACGCATTTTTGAGTTCAAGCAGTGAAGAAGAAAGTTCACCAAGGATCAACAAAAAGATGCGAGTTCTTCTAGACAACTATCACAAAGAAAAAAGAATTGCTCCCGACGATGACCTCTTCAGTGGTGGAAAGATAACGAACTAAAATACAAAGAACTTGGCTGTATTGCAAGAACATATCTTGCTTGCCCTTCAAGTAGCATTCCAAGCGAGCAGCTCTTCAGTGGAGCGGGAACGTTGTACGATGAGAGGCGTTGCCGCTTGAAAGGTGAAAATGCAGCAAAAATATTATTCTTGAAATTCACACTGCCTGTCATTAAAGTTTGACATCAGTTTTTCAAATGAATAATAATCCATAACTTTCCAATGGGTGGAGGCTGGGGAAAGTGGTAGGTGGGATGAACAGTGCGATGGGTCCTCGTCCCTCATCCTGGTAACACACTTAGTGCAAAATATGGTTTTAATTAATTTGACCTATTCTTTCATAATAGCTATATAAGTTTAGAATATACTTCATTTAAATAGTATTTATTTAGTAAATACCTTATGTTGAACACAAGCTTTGCAACACACAAATAGCGGTAGCGGTGTATTGCAAAACTTGTGTTCAACATAAGGTATTTACTAAATAAATACTATTTAGTATATATTATGTACCAAGTGTGGCTAAATCGCACTATAGTGGCTAAATCCAGTTAATAATTACGCATTTTTCCTATATGATAACCGCAACCGCGGTTGGAAAAAATTCGACAACCGCAACCGCGGTTGTGAAAAACCGACCACTCGATCCATCACTAATATATATATATATAAATATATATATGTTATAATGTTTCAGACCAACAAAGACCCTAGGATCCACTCATGGCTGGTCTACCTAACTGTGTTCGTAATTGTGTATTGTGCATGTCCTCCGTGGTGGCGGAGGGGACCTACAATTTTACGTGGGTTCCGAACCACAAAGCCTTAATTTTACTACGTTAAACTATACCCAATCTATCAACATACGAGTCTAATCGATTTTTAAACATGTTTATAGACGTGTTACTAATTACTTCTACCGGCAAACTATTCCAGCTATTTACTATACTATGCGTAAAAAGGTTTTTGGCAACTGCTGTTTCGAACCTTCAACTTGTCAACTTGTCAACTTGTCAACTTACACCAGTTATTTCTAGTCCTATTATATTGAGATATTTCGAAAAAGCTATCTTTATCTACGTTATCGAACCCATTCATAATTTTGAAAACCTGGATTAGATCACCCCTTAGCCTCCTAGTCTTGAGTGTAGTCAATTTTAACTACTTAAGCCTATCCTCGTACGACTTTGACCTAAGCGATGTCATCATCTTAGTTGCTCGTCTTTGAACTCTTTCGAGTTTGTCTATATCTTTTCGCATATGCGGATTCCAAAATTGGATCGCGTACTCCAAATGGGGTCTAACTAATGATTTATAAAGAGGAACTATAATATCGCGCGATTTGTACTCAAAATTCCGAGCTATAAAACCTAACACTTTGTTCGCTTTATTGACCGCTACTGTACTTTGTTTCGCTACTTTTAAGTCACCAGTGACTATAACTCCTAAATCTTTTTCCTGCTCTACGCTTGTTAACTCCTTCCCTAACATACTATACGCAAAGTTACCGTTACGCGAACCTATATGCAAAGTTTTGCACTTATCGACGTTAAATCTCATTTGCCATGTGACTGACCAATCAACGATTTTATTCAGATCTTCCTGGATTTTACCTCTATCTTCGTCATATCCACAAACTTTGAAACTGTATTGACTAGGCCGACATCTAAATCGTTAATATATAAAAGAAAAAGCAAGGGGCCCAATACAGAACTCTGAGGAACGCCACTCGCTACATTAGCCCAACACGACTCCGCTCCATCAACGACCACCCTCTGTTTCCCACCTCGCAATCACTCTTCTATCCAATTTATTACTACACCCCTGATTCCATGAGTCTTAGTTTTTTCAATGGGTCTTTTGTGCGGTACGGTGTCAAACGCTTTTTGAAAATCTAAATACACTACATCAACCGCCCGATAACTATCGTAAATGTCGACCACGCTTTGAAAAAATTCTAAAAGAGTAGTTAAGCAAGATTTGTTTCGCCTAAAACCGTGCTGCGTATTTCTAACTAAGTTATGCAATTCTAAGTGTTCGACTATACGATCCCTAATTATTGATTCCAGTAGCTTACCTACAACAGACGTTAAACTGATTGGCCTATAATTTCCCGCACCTTTATCGCCTTTCTTAAAGATAGGTGTACGTTTGCTAACTTGAAATTATCTGGTACGCACCCCTCAGAAATAGATGCATTAAAAATCTTTGTTAGCGGTACAACAATGCTATCTTTTAATTCTTTTAGTTGTATGGTATATATGGAATCCGGCCCCGGTGATTTACACATTTTCATTTGATCAATATAGCGCATTACCTCCCCTTCACTAAGTACAATATTATCCAAAATATTACCATTATCAAAAGGTATTATGTCTATGACCGTAGGGATATTCGTTACATCTTCTATAGTAAAAACTGACGTAAAAAATTCGTTTAGCAAGGTAGCCATTTCCTTGTTTTCAAAACTAGATCTCCGTTAACAATTTTTAACGGCCCCAAGACACTTTTTACTGGATTTCTATTGTTGACGTATTGAAAGAATCGCTTGGGGTTTTCTTTACCGTCACGAGCTATGGAATTTCAAATTCGCGCTTGGACTTTTTTATCATACACGCCTTTGAGATATGTTGTTTCGTAACAACAAATTGTCTTTCTCGCACTTATGTAGCCTATAAGCCCTATCTCTACTCTTTATAATGTCTCCTACTCTAGAAGTAAACCACAAGGGCTTGTTATTTACTTTGGCACGCTTAATTTTGTACGGTACACATTCTTCATTTATAGTCCTAAATACTGTTTCAAACGATTCCCACATTAGTTTTGCGTTGGAGTTCCCCATTACGTTTTTCCAATTGACGTGACAATTTATTTCGAAATTTACAAAAGTCTGCGTGCTGGAAGTTAGGAATCTTAGTCGAGTTGGTTTCGAGTGACTTACTGAGAGGACAAACTCTACCATATTGTGATCGCTATTGCTTAACGGTTCTATTACGTGAAGATCAGTAATTAGCCTATCATCCGTAGTTATTACTAAATCTAAAATACTGTCCAACCTCGTAGGTTCCCCAACCTTTTGAATAAGAAAGCTTCGAGAAAATTAACTAAACGATTACCTTCCGCGTCTCCCTGCATTGTATCGTAATTCACGTTGGCGCAATTAAAGTCACCCATAACTAAAGCCTGTTCACTACCGATTATTCTCTTTAGTTCATGATGTAACGCTTCGTCCGTATCAGCCGTTTGATTAGGGGGCCTATATATAACCGCAACAAGAAGTTTGAAATCGTTCAGTTTAAGTTCTGCTATAGTCGAATCTATCGGTTCTGGAATTGTGTGCTTTACTTCTATAACGTTCGCAATATTATCTTTGATATACAACATAACACCGCCTCCTCGCCTACCTATTCTGTTTTTAACAAAAAGTCTATAATCTCTAATTTGATACTCCCCTACAAAGTCACGTGTTTCAGTGTTAAGCCACGAGTCATTTATCGCAATTAAATCATACTCTTTACAAGCAATTAAAGAAAAAATTCATTTTATTTCGTAGGCTACGAGCATTTAAGGATAGAACCTTCAAATTGTTTGTAATTGCGACACCCTCGCGAGCGCAGGGGAAATTTGTGGAAATTACGCTGGGACCATTCGAGTTACCGCAGCCTGAAAAGAAGAGACAGTATTATGAAATTAGTCTTCCTAAACGCGCAGCTCCAACGTCATTAAGATGAAGTCCATCTCCGAGGAACAAGTCCCTCCTGC
The DNA here is from genome assembly GCA_023014485.1 of Bathynomus jamesi. Taxonomy (NCBI): domain Eukaryota; kingdom Metazoa; phylum Arthropoda; class Malacostraca; order Isopoda; family Cirolanidae; genus Bathynomus; species Bathynomus jamesi. The sequence continues at coordinate 61,599 of JAJOZX010001814.1, forward strand.
AGTAGAAACTGTTCCAAAAATTCACAAAATGCACTCTTTCCTGTTGGCAGAGAGACTTCAGGACTTTAGGTTATTGTTGATATAGGTCGCCTTGCTGTAGAAATCGCTACGTTGGATAATTCGAGGAAGTATACCTGTTAAAACAATCTTATTAGTTTTTTCCTTTAGTCGCTCTAGTAAGTCCCTGTACCTAGCCAGCAGTTCTTCCGATCTAGAATTTAAAACGTTATTAGCAGAGCTGGGCATTTGCGGCATATTTTGCGGTACTGCGGTACTTGCGGTACCACCGCACTACCACCCCGGGCCCCCATAACGCAGTACCGCAAAGGATCGCTGAAAGTACCGCAGTACCGCTACCGCATTCAAATTTCCGCGTACCGGTTTGGTAGTGCAGCAGTACCGCAATATGCCGCAAGTGCCCAGCTCTGGACTTATTAGTACCGACATGAATAACATACGTTGTTTACCGTCTGTAAAATGGTCAACATTATTAGTTATATCCTCCACCTTTGCACCAGGGTAGCAGTAACGGCGCCTACGATCAGGGTTTCTCCCACAGAATTCCTCGAGCTGCCCTCGAACAATGGAATCGCCAACGAGTCGTATTTCCGGTTCATCAGCATCTTCGAAACCTAAAACAGAAAACTTATTGTTTGTTATTACTGGTACACAAGTCTTAGGTTTTCTCAATGGGGCTCCATTACGCACTCGAACGAAGGGTTGGGAACTAGGGGAAGAGAGAGGACTATTAGTACTATTTACATTATTAGTAGAAACTGAGACAGGAGGGGTCGTAACTGGAGTCTCAGGAGATTCTAATTTTGCCGTCAGGAGCATTAGGCTTTCTTCAAGCCTCACTCTAGCCTCCCTCTCACGTTCTAACTCGTTCCTCAGGACTTCCATGCTTGAGCACCACCTGCAAACTAACTGTTCATTATTATTAGCCATTGTAAACGCGTAAGCAGCAAATTTCCTTTCACAGCGACTGCAAGTACTTGAGGGGGTGCCATGCTCTTAATTAGTTTAAAAAAAAAAAAAAAAAAACGAGTTTGGAAATTAATAAATTACAACGTAGGTCTACCGCGTGCTTATTGTGCCGTCACCTGCGCAAACCCGCAAAAATGTTCTTGAAACGTAGAAACAAGTTCTTGTAACACAAATTTATACTAAGTGAATATAAGCACACCGGACAAAAAATTAGTCACCCCTACTAGCACCGATAGTAGGAAGTTCAAGGTCACACAGAGGGCGCTGATGTAGCATTGGTAAGTGACAAATAGCGGTGAATTATCACACAGGATCAGATCTGTTTCGTGAGGTGGTGAAGAACAAAGTGTGTGTTGGATATAGTCTGCAAAATGGGTCGTGAGGCAGACGTTACTCAGTGGCACAAAGGAGCCATCGTGTTTGGCAGAGCCCACGGACACAAAATGTCTGAAGTAGCCCAATTTGTTGGTGTGTCAACGCGTACTGTCCAGCGAGTTTACAGAGTGGTGTAGTTCGCAATCAACTGAAAATCGACGGCGTAACTGTGGCCGGAAAACAATTCTCGACAATAGGGGCCGCCGCCATGTTCTCGTCTAGTAACTGCAAATCGTTTTCAAACCAGGGAACAATTGCTCCAAGAAACCAATGAGGTTCCCAGCGACCAATTTCCGAACGGACATTGCGACGAGAACTGCATGCGATGGACATCTGGAGCAGGGTACCACGGAAGAGGCCGCTGTTAACAGCAAGTCACAAATTGGCCCGTTATAAATGGGCTCAGAGGCACAAAAACTGGACTGCGGCAGATTGGAAACGTGTAATTTGGTCCGATGAGTCCCGTTTTTGTTTGTTCTTCAATGATGGGAGGCGACGAGTACATCGCAGGTCCAATGAAGCCTTTAATCCTGAATGCGTCGAAGGTGTTGTTCAGGCTGGAGGTGGTTCCGTGATGTTCTGGGGATGTTTTTCGTACCACGAAATGGGCCCTCTCGTTCCAGTGACGATGAATTTGAACCAGCAGGCGTACCTCCGCAGACTAAACTCGCCGGATTCGTGCGGTTATCAAGGCCAGAGGCGCCGTCACACGTTATTAGGTACATTCTGAGAGGGGTGACTAATTTTTTGTCCGGTGTGCTTATAATTAAGCTACCGACGAAAGATCTATAAAAGAAAAAGTATAATAGAACTTATCTGTCCGACTTATATATAATTAAGCTACCGACGAAAGATCTATAAAAGAAAAAGTATAATAGAACTTATCTGTCCGACTTTTTTTCTTTATTCCCATGGTGGGTGACCACACACTACTTGATCCCCCGAAGGAAGGGAAAATTAACCTAATGAAACCTCGTTTTCTGATAGACTTGAAAAACGAAAAAGGCAAACCAAGGGAATTTCAACCTTATGAAACCTCGTTTAGTAATAGATTCGGGAAACAAACAAGGCAAGCCACGTGCATTAGCCTTGGTTTAATCAAATAATATAAGCACACCGTACAAAAAATTAGTCACCCCTCTCAGAATGTACCTAATAACGTGTGACGGCGCCTCTGGCCTTGATAACCGCACGAATCCGGCGAGGCAGAGACTCTACGAGGTTGTGCATGTACTGAACATCGATTTGCTGCCACTCGTTCATCAGCCGGTCCCGAAGTTCCGCCAGAGTCCGTGGGTGTCTATTCCTGCGCTTCACTTTCTGTTTCCAGCCTGAACAACACCTTCGACGCATTCAGGATTAAAGGCTTCATTGGACCTGCGATGTACTCGTCGCCTCCCATCATTGGAGAACAAACAAAAACGGGACTCATCGGACCAAATTACACGTTTCCAATCTGCCGCAGTCCAGTTTTTGTGCCTCTGAGCCCATTTATAACGTGCCAATTGTGACTTGCTGTTAACAGCGGCCTCTTCCGTGGTACCCTGCTCCAGATGTCCATCGCATGCAGTTCTCGTCGCAATGTCCGTTCGGAAATTGGTCGCTGGAGAACCTCGTTGGTTTCTTGGAGCAATTGTTCTCTGGTTTGAAAACGATTTGCAGTTACTAGACGAGAAACATGGCGGCGGCCCCTATTGTCGAGAATTGTTTTCCGGCCACAGTTACGCCGTCGATTGTCAGTTGATTGCGAACTACACCACTCTTTGTAAACTCGCTGGACAGTACGCGTTGACACACCAACAAATTGGGCTACTTCAGACATTTTGTGTCCGTGGGCTCTGCCAAACACGATGGCTCCTTTTTGCCACTGAGTAACGTCTGCCTCACGACCCATTTTGCAGACTATATCAAACACACACACTGTTCTTCACCACCTCACGAAACAGATCTGATGCTGTGTGCTACGTCACCGCTACTTGTCACTTACCAATGCTGCATCAGCGCCCTCTGTGTGACCTTGAACTTCCTACTATCGGTGCTAGTAGGGGTGACTAATTTTTTGTCCGGTGTGCTTAGTAATGAATAAAGTCAATAAATGAAATATATTCGTTAATGAATTAGTAACACGAAGTAATTTAGTTAAGAATGCACCAAACACTTTTTTTTTTTAAAGACACTTCAACGAAAACCACTTATTCAATTGGTAACACTGGACACTCGATAAAACACGTCTGTTCACAAGGAAAGACGTCTACAGTCTTCATATATATATATATATATATATAATGCAAACCTATAAGGAAAAAGAAAAATTATTCCAAGGTCTTTCGCGTATTCAGAAGTACACCTCGTCAGGGAATGAAGGGAGAAGGCGAGATGACCAAAATATATACAACGGGACAGAAAACAAGATTAGCACATTTTTCTGTCCCGTTGTATACATTTTGGTCATCTCGCCTTCTCCCTTCATTCCATGACGAGGTGTACTTCTGAATACACGAAAGACCTTGGAATCATTTTTCTTTTTCCTTGTGGGTTTGCATCATTCATTCATTTCACGTGTTTGTGAAATTCATCCCATATATTAGTGGTGGACCGATGTCAGTTTTTCAACATCTGCGGATGCGGATCTTTAATTTCAATATCCGCAGATGCGGATATTTAGTTAATCTATCAATATAATATAGAATTATGAATATATGACAATTTTTCAAATTTCGTGATATTACTATTATGGCAGGCAATGCATAAGAATTAAAATTAATATTAATATTTTCATTATGATAAAAATAACTTTCTCAAGAGTTTCAGCCACAGAAAATTCAATGAAACCAGTTTCATTCGATTTTCTGTGTTACCAGGTATTTATATTTTCAAGTTTATATATTTGTTTCTTCATTAATAATTAATACTTTACATGAAATGTGCATGACTGGGTCGTATAAGCTACTTTATAAGCTAATTTAATTGTAAATTGCATAATTTATTAGAGGTAATATCCACATAACATCCGCAGTCAGAAGTGCGGATGCGGATATCCGGTCCACCACTATATATATATATATAATATATATATATATATATAGGCAGAGACGTTTTCAAGTACTTTAGCGATGTTCCATCAACACAAACACGACCAAGATGACGTCACACAAGTACGACTAAGATGACGTCACATCGCGAGGATTCACTCAAGGCATGTCCTTATGCTTTGCCTCATACCTAGGCTGACCATATTTCCTTGAGACAAAAACGGGACATTGGGATGGCAAAAAAGGGACGGGGGTTATGTAATATTCTGTATTTATGAAAAAGTAAGTACATAAACATATTGAGCTTACAATTATTCTTCAGTGACAGAACCCATACAGAACCCATAAAAAAACGGCACTGTCCCGTTCAAAACGGTACGTATGGTCAGCCTACTCATACCTCAACCTCGTTACAAGGATTTCTCGAGTAGGACGCCGACATCGCACCTCGACCCTTCTCTCCAAAGAACCAATGACACGAGAGTTACTATCATGTAAACATCTTTGTGCAGGCCCCATTTTGGCCTGGTGTCATTCACCTAACCTCATATAAAGACTAATCATTACCTCACGCGTTATTACTATTGGTCATTATTCAAGTGCACATTTAATTTCAACTGTAAACAACCAACTTATATTTTGTCTCATTCATAACCTATTTATTTTGTTTAATAAAGGAAGAAAACTCATTCTATCAAGCAACCTAATTAATAACATTATTTGATCTGAAGAGATCATGGTGACCCCAACCTTATCAATCATCATCATTAACAATCAATCGTAACTATTACCAATTAACCATGATGATTATTATTATTACTAGTACAGTTCCCGTCGCTTCGCCGACGGTTAGACAGGCTAAACTACAGAAAAGAACGCAGCCGTGAAAATTTTGAGCTTCACATTGTGTCAACATTTCTGAATCTGGTATCTCCCAAAACCTCCTCACCCCCATTCATGCAACTTGGGGGCTAACCCCCTCCCCCATTACCTCCACCACTCCCCATTACCCCACCCATCCCCCATTGCTAAACTACAGAAAAGAACACAGTCATGAAAATCTTGAGCTTCACATTTCCGCCCGTAATACAATTTCTGAATTTTTTTCTCAATTTTTTCTCAAAATTTCTGAAAGTGTGACGGACAGACGGACAGACGGACAGCTCTCTTATTATAATATATAGATAGATTATAATAATAATAATAATCTATACTATAATAAGAGAGCTGTCCGTCTGTCTGTCCGTCTGTCACACTTTCAGAAATTGTTAGAAAAAATTGAGAAAAAAATTCAGAAATTGTAAAAAAAAATTCAGAAATTGTATTACGGGCGGCAATGTGAAGCTCAAGATTTTCATGACTGTTCTTTTCTGTAGTTAAGCAACGGGGGAAGGGTGGGGGTGGGGGTAATGTGGGACTGGTGTGGTAATGGGGAGGGGTGGGGGTAATGGGGGAGGGGGTTAGCCCCCAATTTGAATGGGGGTGAGGTGGTTTTGGGAGATACCAGATTCAGAAATGTTGACACAATGTGAAGCCCAAAATTTTCACGGCTGGGTTCTTTTTTTGTAGTTTAGTCTGTCTAACCGTCAGCGAAGTGACGGGAACTGTACTAGTAATAATAATAATAGAAAGTCGATATCAGCCTATGTTTTTATAAAGGATTTACATTTAATTTCCAATATTCTGAATATTTTTTTTATTTTCAGTACTGAGTTTCTTAATAATAATTCTAGATAAGAATTTGCAGTATGCTAAGAATACTGTCTTCACTTTTGCTTCTGCTGACGCGTTTCGTTCATATACTTTGAACATCTTCAGAGCTTTATACGTAATTTTGAATTAAAATGGGTTATATATACCGGGTGTCCGAGAATTATCTGTACAAGTTTTGGCTGTTATTAAAAATCAACCATGAAGTGTAGAAATTCCAGTGTTGTCCCATTTTACAGAGAAACTCATTAAGTTTTTTCTGATAAGTTTTGACAAGTTTTTTCTTTTTTGTACGCGGGTGACAGACATTGATGATTTAAAAGCAAGAATCACAGCTGCTATTGAGCGAATTGATGTGGATATGCTGCAGCGTACATGGCAACATTTGGATTATCGATTGGATGTTTTGCGAATCACTGATGGTGCACACATCGAATGTTTGTAACAACGTTACTTTAATAAAAGAAACTTTTGAAAATACAGATTCTAAATAATCTTGTTTAAGAATTTTACGTGTGTTATCAAGAATTTTATTAAAAGATGAAATTGTACAGATAATTTTCGGACACACTGGAATTTCTAAAAACTTGTCAAAACTTGGTATCAGAAAAAACTTAATGAGATTCTCTGTAAAATGGGACAACACTGGAATTTCTACACTTCATGGTTGACTTTTAATAACAGCCAAAACTTGTACAGATAATTCTCGGACACCCGGTATATATATTTCTTGATTGTAAGTTTGATACAATTTCAAATTAATTTAAGACTATTCAAAAGTTCATTAAATTTTATATTAATTTTCGGTTTTTCATTTCATTTTTTCATTTTTTACATTAAAGTGAAAAAACCGAAAATTAATATAAATTTAATGAACTTTTGAATAGTCTTAAGTTAATATGAAATTGTATCAAACTTACAATCAAGAAATATATATATAACCCATTTTAATTCAAAATTACGTATAAAGCTCTGAGGATGTTCAAAGTATATGAACGAAACGCGTCAGCAGAAGCAAAAGTGAAGACAGTATTCTTTCTAAGCATACTGCAAATTCTTATCTAGAATTATTATTAAGAAACTCAGTACTGAAAATAAAAAAATATTCAGAATATTGGAAATTAAATGTAAATCCTTTATAATAATAATAATAATAATAATAATAATAATAATAATGGTGGGTAACATGGGCGCTCGCCCAGGGCCTCCACACAAGGGAGGCCCCCACAAAGTACCTTCAAACTTTTTTGTCTTATCGACATAAAAAAACACTGCGAAGAAATGTTTTGATTTCTTTCAGTTTCCACATAAAATTTATTGCTTAGTCTAAATTAATTTTGAGTAAAAATATCAACAAATTTATGGGTTTGTAAAATTCGTCTCAATATCTTCGGAAACTAATTCATATTTCTAAATAATGCTGCAAAAATAACAAGTCGCTAAAATATCGCTAAGTCGCTAGAATCCAACATTTGTCGTTAACTGGATCATAAATTCGCTAAATCTAGCGACAAAATCTCTAAATTGGCAACGTTGGCTCGTAATCCGTGACGTTCGTAACTTCGTGTGCTGCTATTGTGCCGCGTCGTTTGTTCAGTGCCTTTTGAAGTGAGTACCAATAGAATATTTTTTATATTTTAGTACAAATAGATTAGTTAAAAAAGAACAATAGATAAATAGTATAAATAGATTTATATTTTTAAACATAATTTACTTGTTTCTGTATGTTTTGAGTGTATGTAATTAAGAGAGTATTGTTTCAGTAGGTTTGATGCATCGATTTTGTAGTGGTGTAGTTTATATTGTTTAGTTTTCACTATTAGTTTTGATGCACGGGTTTGCAATCAGGGGGATCAACATGAGATTAGGGGGACTGAGGAAATCTCAAAGTTTCTAGATTGTTTATAGTGATCAAGGCCTCTTACTGCTTCCTTTGACTGCTTTTTTGTATGTTTACAACATATTATGTTGTATATCAGTATTTATGCAGAACATATAGATATTTTAATTAAGCACACACCTAGTCTATGCAAAACTAAATCATTCTGTAAGGCAATTAACTTACCTGAAAAATAGACTGCCCAGGGCCCCCACATTGCTAAATCCGGCACTGATATATATAATGTAAAGAACGACGCTTTTTGGAGTGTGTCCGCTCAAGAGAGGAGAGGAGAAAACGAGCAATGAAAAATGAGGCACCTCCCACGAATCGAACCCGGGATCATCCGATTGCCGGCCAGATATGTTAACCATTACACCAAGAGCCTCCACGCTCTCAAAGCTCGTAATTTCCCATGTATATTATATACACTGTGTGTCGTTTGCAGTTAAAATATATATATATATATATATATATATATCGGGTGGCCACAAAAAAACTTTACTTAATTGAAAGTTTAATAACTGCAACAATTCAAAACTTATGCGATTGAGATTTTGCACACATTAACAGATGCATATAATCTATAATTGCTGGAATTTTCAAATATGTAGGTTCTATAGTTTTGTTACAGTGAACAATTTAAAAGCATATGTCTAAAAATAGCATGCCTGGTGTGCATCTGACACGTACGACGTACGTGCGCTAGCGTAGGCTAAACCTAATGTAGCGTAGTATGACACGCGCGCTGGCGTAGGCTAAACCTAATGTGAATTTGCTTTCTTTTACTTTTCCGCTAAAACCCCGCCAGCATGACGTTAAGTAAAAGTGATAAAGCCATCACAGAAGCATGTGTCAAGGCAAAAGGCTGGAATGGAAATAGGATTGTCCGAGAATTCCCCGTAAAGAACTGGACTCGTCAAAGTGTTTATAACTTAATAAGAAAGATAAAGGATACTGGATCAACAGCTAGAAAACACGGCAGCGGCAGGCCCAAAAGTGTTTCAACAGAAGAAAATAAGGCTGCCGTGGAGGAACTGATTCAATCCCAGGAGAATACACCAGGAACTCATCGCTCCCAGAGACAGATTGCGTACGACCTTGGGATTTCTCGCTCCTCTGTACAAGGGATTGTAAAACGTTTGAAATTGAAGGCCTACAAGAGAATTCGAGTTTCTCGGCGTGATCAGAATGTAAGACAGCGTAGAAAGACCCGCTGTAAATCCCTATATGAACGCTACTCAGCTGAAGACGTGCAAAAAGTTGTGTTTACAGACGAAAAGGATTTCACGTTGGAGGTGGCCAAAAACAGGCAAAATGACAGGGTTTATTGTTCAAGGAAAAAGGACATTCCTCCCTCCAGGCTTTATCATGAAACCTCACGATTCAGCAGAATCGAAACGAAACTAAAGTTAACTCTGAGCACTACATCAACCTGTTAGATAATGGGTTACTTCCTGATTGTCGTCAGCTGTATCCTGATGAGGCCTACATTTTCCAGCAAGATGGGGCACCCGCCCATACAAGCCGAGCGACCCAAAATCATCTAGAGCAAGAGACCCCTAATTTCATCAAAAAGGATGAATGGCCGCCTCAGTCTCCCGACTGTAATCCGATGGACTATTCAGTATGGGATTCCCTCATGGTGAAGGTTTACGGCAGCCAGAAAGACAAATTCACTGAAGATGAACTTAAGGAGAAAATCAGTAGAGCATGGGAGGATATCACCTTAGATGAGGTTCGAAAGTGCATCTCCTCGTGGAAGCGATTGAGGGCAGTTTACCAACAGGGAGGTGGTCACATTGACCATTTGTTTAAGTAAATTTTGTTAAGTTCAAATTCATTTTCTTCGGCATGCTATTTTTAGACATATGCTTTTAAATTGTTCACTGTAACAAAACTATAGAACCTACATATTTGAAAATTCCAGCAATTATAGATTATAACCATCTGTTAATGTGTGCCAAAGCTCAATCGCATAAGTTTTGAATTGTCGCAGTTCTTAAACTTTGAATTAAGTAGTTTTTTTGTGGCCACCCGATATATATATATATATATATATATATATATATAAATCAGGGGCGGCTTCTTAATGAATGCAAGGCATGCACTGCATGCGTAAATAATATACTCAATGAATGTAAAATTATTATGTTAAAAAAATAAAGTTAAAATTATTATTAATATTATTAATATAATATTGGTTCTATCCTCGGTTACTACATAACTCATAAGAATACCATAAAAGACAAAATACAGCTTATCTAATATGTACTACACTGTAATGCATGTGACTGCATGCGTAAGTAAAATTACCACGAGCCGCCACTGATTATATATATATATATATATATACGGCATGAGGTGCCCCTCAAAAAGGCATTTGATTCCGCTCGCAGGTACGTGGGGAATTACGAGCTTTGAGGGCGTGGAGACTGTTGATGTAATGGTTAGCATATCTGACCGGCAATCGGATGATCCCGGGTTCGATTCCTGGGAGGTGCTCATTTTTCATTGCTCATTTTCTCTCCTCCCCTTGTGCGGACACACTCCTAAAAAGCGTCGTTCTTTACATTATATATACTGTGTCTCGTTTGCAGTTAAAAAAAAAATATATATATATATATTGTGTGTGTGTGTGTGTGTGTGTGTGTGTGTGTGTGTGTGTGTGTGTTTCTTTAATCGATTAATAGAATAGGCAAGGACTTTACATTACAATATGGTCACAATGCCGCCTTACAAATGCGCAGTTTCACATATTTTTATCTCCATGACTACTGGCTGAAAGTCGCAAAAGAGTTCACAAACTTCCAGCTAAATAATGATGATGACTGGATCTATCTGACAACCCCATTAGTGGTGTCAAATGTCAACGTATTGTGACTGTTTATGACAGGGGGTTTTCAACCTTGAATGCACCGCTTACTCTTTTGAATAGTAAACGTGTTTTCGTGTACCCCCATACAAATTTACAAAATGTATATATATTATTAGACTGAGTTCAAACAATAAATAAATAAATAAATAAATAATTATTAACTTTGTTGAAATGTTTCGAAAAAAGCATTTACAAAAGAAAAAACGTATTTTGTCAGCTCACTGTGTACCGTAAAATCATTAATTTGCAATGGGTAAATAGATAATTTTGTAACTCATCAAGAAGTCCACTCGTATCAGACCAGAAATAGATCAAAGCTTGTTATACCTCAATTTAGATTGTCATCATCTCAAAAACTACCCATTTTCGTGGAATTGAAGCTATGGAATGACTTGCATGCCGATATAAAAAATATTGTGAATGTAAATTTGTTTAAAACCAAGTTGAAATCCTGATTAATAATGGTATACTAACAAAAATCTATGATTAATGTCCATTAATATTGTTTACTAATTATTAATTTCTCGTGTGTAATCTAGTATTAAACACACATTTCTTGGGATTGTTCAGTTCTTGTGTCTCATTTATAATTTTGGTTTTTTTTGTATGGTATTGGTATGGTATAGTGCCTTCAAAGGTGCCTTGTATTTGTCATGCCAGTAGTGATAATTTAAGATTAATACAGGTTTTAACTGTTAATAATACTTATTTATAATTGATTTATTATTAGACTATTAATTAATAACAACTAACTGTTAATTTTTAATAAGAGCCCAGTAAAGCCTAAAGCTTAAGGGCCAAATTAAATAAAATAAATAGTCGAGATTCACAATTATTCATGTCACTGTAAATTGAAAAGAATGTATTTATTTTATTATTAATAAAGGTTATTCAATTCAATTCACTGAAAAATCTAATACACAGTACGTGTGCCCCGGTTTTACAACCCCTGGTCTACGACACACATTTGGCTTCGGCGTCTTTGGTTCAAATTGACACTAATTTTAACTTTACATTTTTAAACGTGGAAAAGATGTTCCTTTCCTTAAAAACGTTCGTCTTGCGTATCAATGTTCATTTTTACTGTGCCCAAATCCACCCCAAACTGACTTGCTACTTCATAAGGGGGTTTATACTATCAATGTACAGGCTCTATGAACACCTACCTCGATATTATAACGTTTGAAACTGCGTGTATGCAGAGCTGAACAATAAATTGGGATTAGTAGTTTTCATGGGTTAGAAAATCGAAAATAAACATTTCGGTCCGTTCACCAAGGTTCGAGTCCTTCGTTAACTTTGTATTTCCTTTCCAAGTTGTACCTCTCCCCTAACATCGTGTAAGATAACAGCGAATTTGTATTAATAAAATGTGCAAATGTGCCTCATCATAGAATATAAAGTCATTATTAATATGTAACCGTGTATTAAAGAGTTTAATAAAAGAAATTATTTCAAATTTAAAAATAAATGTAGTTGAATTTTGTGTAAAACTTATTTGTCAATAATGTTTAAGGCTCTTTAACCTCCTTTTTAACAGTAAATGTCATACGACGGAGGGGATCTGTAGCTTTACGTGGGTTTCCAACCATCTACGGGTCGTTACGTCAACTGAACGAAGACGACAGCCACCCATCGAACTAGTAAATAGATCCAAAGTCGCTTAACCTCAATGACCTTTTCATTTATTTATATATATATTTATTTATATATATATATATATATATATATATTTATTATATATATATATAATATTATATATATATATATATACAGGGTGTTTCAGGTCGACCCTAGAAATATGGAAATTGGCGGAATTTGTAGCAAGTTGGTAGTAATTATTATGACAAACTTCAAACACCTGAAACACCCTGTGTGTGTGTGTGTGTGTGTGTGTGTGTGTGTGTGTGTGTGTGTGTGCACTAGAATCACAAAATATAGGGTGTTTCAGGTCGACCCTAGAAATATCGAAATTGGCGGAATTTGTAGCAAGTTGGTAGGAATTACTATGACAAACTTCAAACACCTGAAACACCGTGTGTGTGTGTGTGTGTGTGTGTGTGTGTATTACTTGACCTTGTTTAAGGCCATTTTTAATAATGTAACTGGTATTATCTATCATTTACTGCGAATGTAATATTACTATTCAATTCTTATTATTATTTATACAATATTAGTTGCATCAACATCGTGTAGCTACAAATTTGCATTCGATACCAGTTAACCAGAAAAGTAAATAGATTCTAAACCTTTTAAAAAACCCAAAATCTATATAGAGTAAATGATACTCTAAGTGACATAAAGGTACAGAACATCTCCTATTTTACAACGTCTCGAGTCTCGACTAATCAATAATGCGCGATAATCACACCTTACGTACAGTCAGATTATCTTATCTCCAATAAATTTTAGATTTCGCGAGGCCCGAATGCTTCAAAGACCAAAAAACCTCATAAAAAATAATTAATTTCGGTATGAAAAATGGATATATTATTATACGAAGCCTCATTTCCTACGTTTTTTTTTTTTTTTTTACCTCGCAGTAATTATAATGAAATTGCCTCCATGTACTAATTGGTTATTTAAAAAAATTAGACCAATCACACCTTAGTTAACGCCTTTAACAACAACAACAACAACAACTTCCGAAAAAGCACTTTCAAAATGTTTAATTTCTTTTACAAATGAATTTGTTCCGCTTCAGAAATTAACCTAAATTCAAATCCCTTAAATTTAAGATCCAAAAATTTATTACTTTCGTAATAATGTATAATTCTTATCTTTGTGCAATCTGCGCAGTAATTATCTTTGATCTTTGTACTATTTAATAGAGCTGTACTCTCGAGTTAAAAGGGGAAAAGCTAATGAAAATAACTAAAATGGATAATCTCACGTAATGAAGATCCTTTCAAATACACGCATATGCGCGAGGAAGTTAAAAGTGAAATTCAATAACGCAAGTAAGGTAAATTTAAAATTACACTCCTCAATTGAAATAAGTAATCATTATCACTTCCGGTGACAGTGACCAATGGGGACACCTGCTTCGCTGTAACATCGCGCTTATTCGGTGACGGGCCTGTCTAACTAAACCCTTCTCTTCGTAGATTTTAAGTTCACCCGCTGCGATCACTCTCACCTCGTCACCGGTGACACCTGTTTCGATAAAATGGTGGAACACCGTATAAACTATGCACGTTTCCTTCCCCCTCTTTCCAACAATCTTCCCATCCTTCCTTATTCCCCCCTCACGCCTCATACGAGTCTAATTTTCTCCAGTTTTATCAAATGACCTTTGACTCGTTTCTCCTTTTGGTTTGATCGGCTTGGCATTAATGTAAACCGGGGTTTGTGAAATGCCACAATCTTCAACTTCAATGCTCTACGCCTCTGCCCAAGGAAAAGTAATCGGGATTAGCTTCTACTTTCGGTTCTACAATTACACTTTCTTCCAATTATATGGGCGAAGTGGTTTTATAAAATAGCGAAACAATTTCTCTGCACCTAAACCAATATGAATAATGGGTGTTCGTTATATATATATATATATATATATATATATATATATATATATATATATATTATTAGTGTCCCAAATTCTTTTGTTCCTGAAGTTTGTCATGCACACCCCCCTAATTTCTTCCACTCGTGAAAACATGCCAGCAAGATGAATTTCATTCGTGTTCTTTAATTTTAAGGGTCCCCTCAAACCATGTGTTACTATTGCTGAACGGCTACTCTCTACCTTATACTAATTGTAGCATATTTCTTTTCAGGTTATGGATACAAGAAAGCAGGAGCCTGTGTGGTTGGTGGGGGTGCTGCGAAATGAACCCCTGGAAACGCTGTGTCAACTCCCGACAGTGGGAGATGTTCTTCGACGTCTGTTGTTCTTCACTCGGAAGAAAAAAACGTCCACGGCGGAAGCTGCCAATGTGGTAGCTGATGAGGTTATGGCGGTGTGGGCTCGGGCATCTATTCCGACCTCCCACAAGCCCAAGTGCGTCGAGAGGATCAAGGCCCTCTCCACGGACTACGAGAAGGTTGCCAGAAACCGAAACCGTGGGGGAGAGAAGCAACTGGAGCGGGAAAAGGGATTCCAAGCCAACCTGAATACACTGTTCGAAACAGCTCATGCCAACGCCATGAAACTCATCAAAGTCCCCGAAGATCGAGACTTTCTGAATGACCAGCGAACCGTGCGGAAGATGTACATCGGAGGAGAGGACCTGGAGTTTGCTCGCAGGGCAGCGGAGCGGGAGAAACGCCGAGCAGCTGAAGAGAAGAGGAAGAAGAAAAGCCGCGAAGAGATGGACTCACTGCAAGCAAAAGGAACGGTGAAAAGTGGGTCTTCTTCTTCTTCGGAGTCCATGGCCGAAGCATCCAATGATGATGTCCAATATTCCTCTCCTGGTCCTTCGGCTCCTCGATCCGCTCCCAAGGACGGCCAAGTGTCGGCAAGGAGGATCATCCAATATCCCAATTTTGCTGCAGCCCTGGATCGAACTGGAACCTCAGTACGCCAAGCGATGCACATTGTGGCTCCAGCACTCGCTGCCGCGGGAGTTGAGTTATCCTCGGTCACCTTGTCCAAATCAAGTCTTCACCGTTCACGGCAGAAGTCCAGGAAGAACTTGGCAGCCGGAATCAAGACCAAGTTCAATCCTGATACGCCGCTTGTCGTCCACTTTGATGGCAAACTCCTCCCTGATTCGGATGGAGGGAAATTGGATCGCATACCAGTGCTGGTCAGCGGGAAGAATCTTGAAGTTGTTGGCGATCCCAAAAATCCCTGACAGCACGGGACAGCGGATGGCTGGAGCTGTTCTGAAGGTGCTGGACGATTGGCCGCAAGTTCAACCATGGATTGCCGGTCTCTGCTTCGACACAACAACGGCGAATACCGGTATTCACAGCGGCGCTTGTACGATTATCCAGGACCAAATGGACCGCCGCGTCCTTTTCCTGGCTTGCAGACACCACATGATGGAATTGGTAATCACCTGTCTTTGACCTGTTCTTCAGGTCTTCTGGCCCCGAAATTGCGCTGTTCGCTCGCTTCAAATCCCAATGGGAGTTCATCGACCAGAAGCAGGCTTCTCCGTTCAACGGCGATGGCCCAAGCGACATCCTTTCGGAATGGGTGGCGTTGAAAAAAGAGCAGATTGTCCACTTCATTGAAGACCAGCTTGAAGTTGGCCACCCAAGAGACGATTACCGGGAGTTCCTGATCCTCGCTCTGGTCTTCCTCGATGGTCATGGCAAACGAGATCTCCGGTACAATCGTCCTGGAGCATACCACCGGGCCAGGTGGATGGCCAAAGGCATTTACTGTCTTAAGATGTTCATCTTCCGAAGCCAATTCCACCTGACCGTGGTTCGAGGCTCCATGACGGCGGACGCGCCCGTCAATGACCTGGAGCTGTTGGAGGACCTAGAGCGGTACAAGGCGGTGGATCATGATGTAGGTACCGCCGCATTGACGAAATTCCGGGGCCACCTCTGGTACCTAAGCGAAGATTTAGCCGGACTCGCTATGTTCTCCTCCAAAACCACCGATGCAGAGAAGACGGCCATGCTCCAAAACCTGCACAAGAAGACCGAAAACCCAAAAGATCTGCGTCGGCTGGAGGGAAAGAGTGTCTTGACCGTGAGACGGTCGGATTTGAGCACCTTGGTCACGAAAAGGACTCAAAACCTTTTTCATTGCCTGAAGCTGCCGGTTCCAAAAACCCCCAAAGATCTCGAAGGATGTGCACCATCGTTGAAGTCTGTGAACGACGCGGCAGAACGGGCGGTGAAACTGGCGGAAGATTTCAACGAGGGCCTGACAAAAAACGAGGAGGAACGGCAGCTCGTGTACCAAGTCGTCAAATACCACCGCCAGCAGTTCCCCTCAGCAGACAAAAAGATCCTCTGTCCCCCGAAATGAAATGTGCCATTAGGAAGAATTTCCATTTCCTTTAATTTAGTCATTAGAAAGAATTTACATTTCATTCTTCCATTCTAGAATGATTAATGCTGAGCATTTACGTTTGTTCATATAGGGTCGAATAAACAAGGTTAATGAGGGGACCCTTCCCTTCCTAATAGGCCAATGAAATTTCGCCCATTGTTTCCTTTCTTCAAGTGTAATTAAATAAAGGGGTGTGCGATTTGACTCTTGCAAATTTTTATTTTCACACACGTGAGGCTGGGACACCCTAATATATATATATATATATATATAATATATATATATATATATATATATATAGGGTGTCAAAAGTCTCCATACATAGGCAAAATGGTCATGATAAATAAATGAATATTTATTTTTTTGCAGGTGATGTGCTGAGATGCCTTTGTCCCAAGAGGAGTGTATAGAGATCATTCTTCTGGCAGGATCAGGAAGCTGTCGCAAGGGTGCCGAGGATTTTAACAGGAGACACGCCCCGGGCACGCACATCACACACGACATCGTTGCCAAACTCTGAGAAATTCAAGACGACGAAGTGTTGCAGACCAACCGAGAAGTGGCCGTCCACGAACAGCCACCGATGAAGGCACAGCGACCATGGTGCTGGCAGCGTTCGCAAGAGTCCCCAAAAAAGCACTCGACGGATGTCTGCAGAATGCGGTGTCAGCCAAAGGAGTATCGTCCGCATTATGAAAGAGCACAGATGGCATCCATACAAAATGCAAATGTTGCAGTATCTTAGCGAAGACGACCCGGACAGGCGGCTGGAATTCTGTGAATGGGCAAGAACAAAAGTGGACGAAGACACGGAGTTCTCGGCTGGCATCCTGTTTTCAGATGAAGCCAACTTTTATGTTCATGGAGAAGTTAATCGTCAAAACGTACGTTATTGGAGTGATGACAACCCGCACTGGATGAGTCCCTCAAAGACGCAAGGCGCTGGAAAAGTGATGGTGTGGTGCGGGATATGGGGCAACACAATTGTTGGCCCTTTTTTTCAATGACACCAATCTGAATGCCGAAATGTATCTAAACATGCTGCAAGACACAGTCATGCCGTCCCTGCTGAACGAGGACGGGTGATTTCCAGCGTACTTTCAGCAAGACGGGGCGCCATCCCATTACGGTATCTGCGTGCGCCAGTGGCTGGATCAGCAGTTTCCGTGTCACTGGATTGGCCGCCGTGGTCCCGTGGTGACCTCCAAGGTCCCCAGACCTCACCCCCCTTGATTTTTACTTGTGGGGGCACTTGAAGGCCATGGTGTACCAGGTGAAAATACAAAACACGGACCACCTAAAGGAACGCATTCGTGATGCGTGTGCACGCATAACACCAGACGTGTTAGCGTGCGTTTGCCATGACTGGGAGGCGATCCGTATGTGCATTGAGTGTAATGGTGCCCACATAGAGCATATTTTGTGACTTACAAGTGACTACATAACAAAGTGACCATTTTGCCTATGTATGGGAACTTTTGACTCACTCTGTGTGTGTGTGTGTGTGTGTGTGTGTGTGTGTGTGTGTGGTGTGTATATTAGGGTGGTCCTCAAAATCGAAAGTTGGAATTATTCAGCTCCCAGGGCCTCAATCTGTGAGGTTACCCATAAAAACACTGTGGTTAAAATTTCATTGAGAAATAATAATATTTACCCTGTGCTCATGAAGGTTGAAGTTTATAGGGTATACCAGCCTCCGGGTCCCCCCTCATTTAAGGGTATTAGCCGCTCAGGGGTGGGGGTCTCATGGGTGCTGACGCCACTCATTGTCGCCCGGTTCGCAGCGTGGCCTTCCGAGCGTCCGGGAATTTCTTCCGGTGCTCTGCAACACCCAGGAGCATGTACTGCAGCTGGTCCTCCTTCTTCGTGTGGCGCCTGTTGTATTCTTGTGCCAACGCCACGGCCCGCTCGGCATGGTCGTTGGTCACGGACAGGTTCCGGACCACCTCGGCAGCCGCTTGGAATTGCTCCCTGTCCGGCCATTTCGACACATCCTGTTCCAGGAATCCACATCGCAATTGGAGTCGGTCGAAGAACTGGCGAGTCCCCCTCACGAATGTCTCTAATGACAGGGAAGAGCACGCCAGGACCGACGCTCTCTTGGGCGGGTCGTCCTCCTCCGTTGGCTCCTCCAACATCGCAGCAGTCATCGCCTTCTTCGTTTCTGGAGGAACATCGTCGTCGAAGAGAGCCAGGGCCACCAACTACTCGGACAAGTACCACAGGTGGTTGGTGAATTTCGACTTGGCTGCTTTCGCCACCTCCTTGTCTTCGTATTTTTCCAGAGCCTGGAGGAGCCAGAGATCTCTCAGGGGGGCCTTCGCCGCGTTCGGGGCCTCCGTCCATGCCTTTGTGTAGAACTTCATGGCGAACACGCTCAGGCCTCTTCCTTGGCTGTGAGCCGTAACTGCCGCCGGAACATCCATACCTTCAGGGCGTACAACACCTTCGACATCCAGCGGGCCTGGTGCATCGCACCGGGCGCTCGGAACCTAATCCCACGGGGGGGCACTCCGCCGAGGAAGATGATGGTGAGTTCCAAGAGCTCCAAATAATCATCCTGGGGTGACCTTTCTGCAAGGCCTTCTTGCAGAACTCGATGATGGAGTCTGCATCCTCCTCGCCGATTTGACGAGCGTTGGCATCACTCATGACGTGGTCATAATCTTCTTGGTTCACAAACTCTCATTGCGCCTTGAATCGCTTGAAGAGCTGAACCTCGGGTGCCAACGACGGTCCAAGGACTTCCGTGAAAACCGCACTGACAAGAAGCTCTAGGACATGGTGACGACATGCCAGATAGAGGAGGCTTCTCCCAAGTTCCTGCTCGATCAGCACGCATGCACCTGTGTTCTTTCCCGTGTTTGAAGCCGTAGTGTCGAACGAGAGGGCACCAACTTTGTCATCCAATCCCCAGTCTCGCAGAGCTTCCACCACAGCTTTGGCACAGTTTGCACCAGTACCGGAACCGAGCTTGGCGACCTGGAGGAGCTGCACCTCGCCGCCACAAGAGACCAGGATCGGGAGTCGATCAACCTGTTCCTTGGACGTCAGATCCGCCATCAGCTTCCCATCCCAGTGAACAACGAGCGCAGCTTCTCGATGGAAGGGCTCCTTGAGCTGAGCGGCAACTTGTTGGCGTTGCGCCATCCTCTGGCGCCGTATGGACGACCGGTTGATGTTCAACTCATCATTGTTGTGGCCAAGGGACCGAGTCGTCTCACCGAGCACGTAAACGGCGTCACGGTCGGTCAGCTTCGTGCGGTCCAAGCTAGCCGCCAGTGCCGGTGAAATGATATTCGCTGGCTGACTGCGCTTGGGTGGGCTGCAACCTCCGACAGCGCCACGGGTGGGAGAGTCGCTGGGGGGTGAAGAGCTCGAGCTGGAAAAGGCCAATTCTGCTGTTTGAGAAGTAGTGGCCATTTCTTCAGTCGCACGGCGCCGACGGTGTTGTTCAGCCTCCCTCCCCTGCGCAACATTGCGCTCTGTGCGAGCCAGGACCACATCAGCTCCTCCCATGGTCCCCCTGCGGCCGGGTTCTCGTTGGGCGATCAGGAAGGCCTTGTCCTCCTCGATGTTCATCATGTTCAGTGCGTCAGCGTGGGCGACATCGAAGAGGTTGCAGAACATCTGCTGGAAGGAGGCTTCCTGTGCAATCTGGGCATCTGAGCGTCGATTCTTGTTCTTCTTGAGAAGCTTGTATTCGCCATACAACTTCTCCTGCTTCTCAGTGATGTGGTATCATCTCGTCGTTGGAATCCGCGCTTTCGTCCACAAGATAAGCACTTCATCAGCAATGGCCGTGACAGCCTCCCTCGTCGTCGTTGCCGCCTTCGTGCTCAGCTTGTGCAGAGTCAGGCCGAGGATGTCGCCGATGGACGGCAGCTTGCTCCCCGTGAGTGCAGAGACTGGCGTCACAAGGAAGTCTTTTGAACGTGTACTGGCCATTTCACCAAAATAACACCTGGGGAAGATACATTGGAAACGTTTAATACCAATTCTAAAGGCAAGCCAAAAAAAAACACTAATCTGTCAACGGTGAGAGCAACAGCACACACAATCCGACCCTCTCAGCAAGGCGTGTCAATGGCCCACATAGGGGCATAACTTCATATATATATGGTGTATATATATATATATATATATATATATATATATATATATATATATATATATATATAGGAATGAACTCAGAATGGTTCCCTGAGGTTTTTTGATACACACAGACCGTGCATGGAACAAGGAACTCTTCTAGGAAAATTAAATCCACTATAGTCCGAATAAGTAACATTATGAAAAAGAAAAAACTATAGTGTTTGTGATTTACCATTACTTATTCAGACTATAGTGGATTTAATTTTCCTAGAAGAGTTCCTTGTTCCATGCACGGTCTGTGTGTGTGTGTGTGTGTGTGTGTGTGTGTGTGTGTGTGTGTGTGTGTGTGCACACACACATATATAAAACTTTTCTGATTTTCTTCCGAACTTGTTTAGTTTACCCGAGATAAAAAGGGGAAAAAAATAGGAAGCAAAGTTTGTGAATATTTTCTATGTCTTACAAAGGGAATTACTTCGGTCCATAAAACTAAAACTTATTCCCCTTTTGATCCCCTCTTTTGGAAAGCCACTTCAAACTCCTGAAATATATCGAAATGATACATTACCCATCGACTTCTCCCCACCCCTACTCAACCTCCTTCAGAACAAAGACCTAGGGTAACTTAGTGAGGACTCCTTTTTACCTCTTTAAAAATTAAACTATTTTTTCCTTTATATATACACTAGCTATCGCCAAGAATCCCCCACCACCCCTCTCCCCCATCACCCCCTCCCCCAAGTTGTAGAGTTTTCTAGCTGTTATTATGCTCAGCACTTGCTTGGGGGTGGGCTGATTGTATTAAATTTTAATTATTCAAATCTTTTATTTTTTTTTATTTTTCGCCTACGGCGAGGGCACCGATACCCCTTTGGGGGAGGTCATTCTCCCTCTCCACCAAAACCCCTCACCCCCCTTTATACCACGTGGGGGATAACCCCCCTCTCCCATTACCCCACCCCTCCCCCCTATTTACCCCGACCCTTGCATTAGCTTTTAAATCAATATATGATTTCGCCTACGGCGAGGGCACCTTCGGTGCCTGGGTTGCCCCTTGGGGGGTCATTCTCCCTCTCCCCAACCCCCCTCATACCATTTGGGGGATAACCCCCTCCCCATTATCCCCCCCTCCACCATTACCCCCCCCCATGACAGACGGACACTTTTGGTCGCCATACCACTTGGGAAATAACCTCCTCCCCATGTTATCCCCCACTCTTCCCCAATTACCCCCACCCCTCTCCCCCATTACCCTCCCCGTGACAGACGGACACTTTTTTGGAAGCTATACCACCTGGGGGGGATAACCCCCTCCCCATTATCCCCCAATTACCCCCACCCCTCTCCCCCATCACCCTCCCCGTGACAGACGGACACTTTTTTGGTCGCTACTCTTTTACATATATAGATATATATATTAGTTTACTTTAGGGAGTTTGAACGACGGTTCAGGATCGACCTACGTCGACCCTCTGCAACATCCTGCCTCATTTGCGGGATTTGGTGAAGGAGGGAATTGCTGTCTGATCTCCTCCTGCTCTCGTAGCCAGCCACGCATGGCTGGTCAGGGACTTTGCACAGGAATCTGTCCAGCTGGTTCTTGAAGTTATTCAGGTCGGTGTGCTGGAGATTCCTCTTCTTTTGGTAGGACATTGAAAAGCTTTGGGCCTCGTATTCCGAGGGTATTTTCCATCCTCGTCTTCATGGCCCCTTGGCCCACTGCAGCTGAGAGCGTACAAAATCTGCCTCTTCTCTCATTCCAATTTGTTTATTTCATTTCTAAGGTTAGGAACAGAGCCCTCAAGTATTTTCCATATGTATATTATTGTGTACCGCTCGCGCCTTCTTTCGAGAGAGTAGAGTTTCAGGGATTGTAGTCGAGACTAGTAAGTAGTCTTCACCTTCCGTTTCCTCTATCTTAGATGTAAAAGTCCATTGCATAGCTTCAATGTTCGCAATGTCTCGTTTCTTGTATGGGCTTGTGTGTACTGAGCAATACTCAATTATTGGTAGGACTAGACTCTTCCATAATTTGAGCATGATGTTTGCTTTTCTGCTGCGGAAGCTCCTCCAGATGATTCCCATTATTTTTCTAGCCGTTGTAATTTTGATTTTATAGTGCTCTCTGAATTCTGCATCCGACGACATTATTACTCCAAGATCCCTGACATGTGGATTTGGGGTTACTGTATCTGTTTGGCTTGCATAGTTTTGTACCCTTTTTTCTGTAGCTCCTTGTTATTACCATATTTTAGAAGTTGGAATTTTTCTTCGTTAAACTTCATTGTTGTTTTCTGCCCACTGGAATAATGTTTCAATGTCGTTCTGCAATTTTCTTAGGTCACCTTCGTTCAATATTTCCTTACATATCTTTGCGTCATCTGCGAAGCATGATACAATACTGTCCTTAATATCTGTAATCATTATTAGAACAAGGGAGCTAATACTGTCCCTCGTGGGACAGAGCTCACGACTTCCGATTTAACTCCGCTTACCACCACTCTGTCCTTTGCGTCAAGAAATTAAACATCCACCTTCCTAGCTTTCCAGTAATGTTTGTATTCTTAAGTTTGTGCGCTATGATTTCATGGTCACAGTTATCGAAGGCTTTAGCAAAGTCCGTATATATTACATCTATGTTTTGTCCTCAACACAATGTTTCTAATATTTTCTCCTGGTGTCTAGTAGTTGTGATAGGCATGATGTTTCTATAATATATATATATATATATATATATATATATATTCTCGTCTCTCCATTTCCATTTCCACATATGGATTTTTCCTTAATCTTTTATATATGGTACAATTTATTGGGTTAAGTTTATGCCACGAACAATTTCAGTCTAACAACCTTCTCGACTTTTGTGGAAAAAAATCAATTTATATATATATATATATAATATATATATATATATACACACGAGTATAATAACTTTATTATTATGTCCTTAATTTAAAAACCCACCAACAACTTAACTTACAAACGAGTTATACTCTCTTTTTAAGACTTGATGAGGCGGATATAAAGACCTAAGTGGTGAAATGCCGTTAGTGAACGTACAGCACACACCACACCACATAAGTGACTGACCCAGAAACCAAATGGACATCAAATACATACAAGTAGTACAGTGCTTTCTTTAAATAAAGACGACGATAAACACGAACAGTGGTTATAAGCCGTCTCACTATGACAATGGACGCCTCTCACGCACTTAACAGTGCCGTAGTCTTATTGATCTAAACTAAGGATAGCATTGCGAGCTACTCAAAACTATTCCGAGTATTCAAACCATTTACTAACGACAACATCGAACGCACGCAACAATAAAAGCGAGAGAAGACCTATTTCCCGATATTTGCATGTTAAATACCCTATAATAAATATCTTCTTCCTCGAAGGTTAATTAAAATAATCTTTTTTGCCTCCTAATACTTAAAGTGGTAAGCAAGTTGCTAATTAGTGGTTCTTATCGTGCTGTAATGGGTGATTAGAGCTTCACTCAATGAGCTTACTTTCGCACCGCTTCGCTCCACTTCAAATGGTGTTCGCTCACAATCGGGATAGGACCTGTAAGGTAATTAGTTTCATAGAAAAATACTTCAACTTCGCAAACGAGAGCACACACACACACACACACACACACACACACACACACACACGTGCCCATTTCTACATAAGAGAGGTACCGACATTTTTAAACACATATACTTAAAAAACTAATTAACAACACCAGTTCCATCGAACCGGGAAGGGAATGAGATAGAGATAGAGATAGAGATAGAGATAGAGATATAGATAGATAGATAGATAGATAGATATATGATGAATAAAACCACGAAGGAAAGGAAACACAAAAAGGTGCTCAAGCGCTTTCGTCTAATGACATCCTCAGGAACACTGAAGTACATAAAAGGTTACGGCCTATATATAGGTTACAGAAAGAAAAAAAATAAATAAATAACATACATACAAACATATATATATATATATATATACATACATATCTACACACATATATATATATATATATATATATATATATATATATATATATATATATATATATATATATATGCAATAAACGGAGAAGTAAAAATAAAAATTAAAAATTAAAGATTAGAGGATTAACCAAGAGGCATACAGATTTGTAAGGAAAAAAATCGATTTTTAGCACAAGATCAAATGAATTAAAAATACAAATTTATACTGGAAATCTACCCGGGTTTTAACACTTTGTCTTTTAGAGTCAAGTTTCGATATATATAAAAAAAAAATGAAGATTAAAAGTTAATAAAGTAGCGTACAAGTTTACCAAAGATTTAGCGTCCTACCCTTTTTATCTAAATTTGTTTTGAAGGAATTCAAAACAACAGGATCGAGTTGAAAAAGACCTTTGCTTATGTTGAAGTTATTTGAAAGTTGGATAATGGCAGACTCAAGAATATTTCTATTGACAATGTTGCTAGAATGAAATAAAACTGAAGCATTATTCCAATCAATACAGTGGGATAACTGACAAATGGAAAAAAGAGCACTGGACAACTGTCCTGTTCTAACGGAATATTGATGCTGTTTTATACGTGTGTGCAAATCCTTTGCCGTCTGACCTATGTAAAAGGAATCACATTGTTTACACCCAATTTTATAGATAATGCCTGAATTATTGGTAGGGCTATTTTTACTATGATATTTTTCACAATATTGTTATATGAAAATACTACATTAATATCCAAAAGTTTAAGTACATTAGCAATGCCTAAAAAGCCCGGGAAAAATGGAAGTACTAAAATATTTTTTGACAAAGTACGAGTGTTATTATTGACACGATAGAAAGTTCATTTTGCCTTGTTGAGACAAGATTCCATAAACGCAGATGGGTAACACAGATCACTTCCAATACCGTTGATTTTTTCCAATTCGGCATCGATGTATTCCGGACTGGCGATCCTAAGGGCGCGGAGAAACATTGATGAAAAAATGGCCTTCTTAGTGGGGGTGTCATGTCCCGAGTAAAAGTGTACGTAGGACAAATTGTTTGTTGTTTTCCGATAGATACTAAACTTGAAACCTGGGCTTTCCCTGTACCCGCACATCCAAAAATGGGATTGAATTGTCTTGTTCCACTTCTAAAGTAAACTTAATGGAGGGGACTTGATCATTTAACTGGAGGAGGAAGTTATCCAGGTCACGATTCATGGGCCAGATACACAAAATATCGTCGACGTACCGCAACCAAGGGATAGGGTAGGACGCTAAATCTTTGGTAACTTGTACGCTACTTTATTAACTTTTAATCTTCATTTTATTTTTATATATATCGAAACTTGACTCTAAAAGGCAGTGTTAAAACCCGGGTAGATTTCCAGTATAAATTTGTATTTTTAATTCATTTGATCTTGTGCTAAAAATCGATATTTTTCCTTACAAATCTGTATGCCTCTTGGTTAATCCTCTAATCTTTAATTTTTAATTTTTATTTTTACTTCTCCGTTTATTGCATATATATATATATATATATATATATATATATATACAGGGTGTCCCAAAAAATGTACTCACTCTTAGACAGCCCTTTACTCATATAATTTTATTTGTTTCAGGCCATACTAACGTGAATATAATGGCAGACGTACGACTAACTTTTGAAGAAAGAAAATTTGTCATAAAGTGCTACTGGAAGTACGAAAACGTCACGGAAGTGCAAAGACAATTTAGAAGACAGTTTCACAGAGATCCACCAACGCGACGCACCATTGCTCGTATCAGAGATAAGTTTGAAGCAGATGGAACTGTTCAGGACGTCCACAAGCAACGTTCTGGAAGACCACGGACATCCACCAGCCCCGCAAGAGAAGAACAACTGCTGGAAACCCTCCTCCGATCCCCAAAGAAATCCATACGACAATCGGCTCGTGAGATAGGAATCCCAAAATCGAGCGTCCATCGCATTTTGAAACGAGTCCATTGGAAAAGTTACATTCCAACATTAATCCACGCTCTCAATGAAGATGATCCTGACCGGAGAGTTGGATTTTGTGAATGGTACCTGGACAAAAGCGCGGAAGATACAGCGTTTCCAGACAAAATTGTCTGGAGCGATGAGGCCTCCTTTAAGTTAAATGGCTCAATTAATCGACATAATTGCACCTACTGGGCTCCTCAAACTCCGCAGGTTACTTTGGAACAACATTTGAACTTACCAGGGGTTACAGTGTGGTGTGGGATATCAGCATTGGGCATCGTAGGACCATTCTTTTTTGACCAAACTGTCACTGGTGCCGTTTACCTAAACTTACTGCAGGAATCCGTCGGTCCATGCATTGAAGAGATGTTTGGTGACGAAGAGAGTTACTTCCAGCAAGATGGAGCACCTCCCCACTACCATCGTGATGTAAGGGCCTATCTCGATGCAACTCATCCGAACACATGGATTGGGCGCAGAGGTTGCGTTGAATTCCCTGCACGTTCACCAAACCTCACACCAATGGACTTTTTTTATGGGGATATGTGAAAGATAAGGTTTACGCCGCAAAACCTGCGACAGTCGATGAGTTGAAAGAGGAAATTGAAAGACAATGTCTCGCAATTCCAAATGAAATGATTCGTAATGTTATCGAATCCATTGGTCCGCGTTATCAGCTGTGTCTGGAAAATGGTGGTCATCAGTTTGAACATTTGCGAACACGCAGGAATGAGTAGACTAGACTAGGGGGAAAAGACTAAACTTTTCTTTAATTTCATTTAATTTTCTTTAATTTAATGTAATGTTCTTTAATTTAACCTATTAGACTTGTATCTATGTCAATAAACACTGCATTTATTGTCATTCAAAGTGTGAGTACATTTTTTTGGGATACCCTGTATATGTGTGTGTAGATATATAATATATATATATATATATATATATATATATATGTGTATGTATGTATGTGTGTAGTATGTATGTATATTAGGGTGCCACTTATTTGGGGTGTTTTTCATTTTTGGGGAATTTCTATCAGGACGGGCGCATTTCTGGTGTCATTCCGTCTAAAAACATTGTGTGTAAAATATTTTTGAAATAAAATAATAATTAGAACTGCCTCAACGAGGTCAAAGTTTATACTTTTTGTCGAAAAGTACTCATGGCGTTCTGTTATCATGTCAGTTTTCGTTTCGATAGCTGCTGTAGTTTCTGAGTTGAAAAATGATAACAGACAGACAGACGGACGGTCAGAGTCGTTGGTTTAGTCTTCCGCACTGGTGTACAGAAGACTAAAATGAGGTATTATACAGGGTGTAACACGAGTTTATCCAAATATTGATACAGGCGAAAGAACATGTTATTCTAAGTAGAAAATGGGTTGGGACGAGTTTTGCCAACACTAACAGTGTTTCATTCTCTTTTTCACTGAGTTCTGAAACGACGTGATGGCTTCGGCAACAAGATCTAAAACAGCAGTCTATCTCCTGGGGACCGTGGACCACAGCATCACAGGAAGCATGCTGCCTACGGGAAAGCAGGCGCTTCAGTACTTTTTCCACCTTCACCTTGACGTCAAGAAGCCGATCAAGGAAGCAGCCGCTGAGACAGTGACCGCAGTCAAGGAATTCTGGGAGCGGTCCCGTATTCCTACGCAGAAAGACCAACGCGCAAGGGACAAGGTTCTCCGAATGTACGAGAAGTGGCGGGCTCTGAACAAGAACTCGAAACGGCGCACTGTGACCCAAATCAGGAACGAGGCCGAGTTCCTCTCATCCCTTGACCGCCTCTTCGACATCGCACACGAACAGGCGATGTCGATGATCACAATCGAAGAGGACAGGGAGTTCCTGACGGGACAAAGGGCCGAGGTGCGGCGCGGCCGCATCTCCTCCACACGTGACATGACGCTGCACACTGAGGAGGAGCGTGCGAGGAGACAGGAAGCGGAAAGGAGCCGCCGGCAAGATGATGAAAGGGCGAACAGAGAGAGCCGAGAAGAACTCGTCGAACTGGCATCGAGCTCCAGCTCAGGTGCAAGCAGCCCGACTCGGTCACCGACACGGCGTCGTCGCCGAGAAGAAGAGGAAGAGCTCTCTCTCCCGGGCCCGTCCACGTCGAATGCAGAAGCATCTACGACCCCTTTACCACCCAAGCGATTCCGCGCGTCGAAAAAGATGATCACCCCTGATCTCTCCGCAGCGATGGATCGGACGAAACTTACCGACCGAGAAGGTGTTTTTTTGCTGTCGGCGGCTGCGAGGAGCTTGGGCCACGACCCTGAGGAGCTGGTCTTGAACCGCGAATCCCGCCGCGACCGAGCAAAGTTCCGTGCTATGGCAGCAGCGGAAATGAAGGCAGCCTTCCATCCTACTGTGCCGCTGACAGTTCACTGGGACGGGAAAATCGTACCAGCGGCTGACGGAGGCCCTGCTGAAGATCGCCTTCCAGTTCTGGTGTCTGGGGAGAACGTCGACAAGCTTCTGGCTGTGCCCAGCATCCCCGACGGCACCGGCCGCGCCATGGCGGAAGCCGTCCTCTCTGCCCTCGAGGATTGGGACATCAAGGGACGGATCTGTGCCCTCTCTTTTGACACCACCGCCTCAAACACAGGACTCTCAGGAGGAGCTTGCTATATCATTGAGCAGAAACTCGAGAAGACAGTGCTTCATTTGGCTTGCCGCCACCACATCCACGAACTGGTGTGCGAGAAGGCATTCACGGCGTGCCTCGGTCCCTCTACTGGTCCTGACATCCTCCTGTTCAAACGATTCGCCGCCCAGTGGGACTTCATCGATCAAACCAAAGCGAAGCCCTTCGAGGATGGAACCATGCCGCAGCACCTGAAGGACGCCCGCGACGACCTGCTGATCGAATTCAGCCGCCTCCTCGACGGTCAACATCCACGTGATGACTACAGGGAACTTCTGGAGCTCTCTGTAATTGTGCTGGGCGGTCCGAACAAGGGGTGCCCGGTTCGCTCGTCCCAGCGCCTTCCATCGCGCGCGCTGGATGGCAAAAGTCATCTATGCCATCAAACTGTTCCTGTTCCGGGAACAGTTTCAGATGTCGTCAGGCGAAGCGGCTGGAATCCGGCGATTCACCATCTTCGCCGTGCCATCTACGTGACGGCCTGGTACAAAGCGCCGCTCCCGGCAACGGCCCCAGCCGCGGACCTCGCGCTGCTCAAGGCCCTCGTCTATTATCCGGACTCAGCGGTGGCCAAGGCGACGGCGACAGTCTTCGCCAGGCACCTATGGTACTTGAGCGAGCGCCTCGTCACCCTGGCCATCTTCGACGAGGGTATCGACTTGGCGACAAAGCGGGAGATGATTAAAGCGATGGAAGAAGAGGAAGGATCGGAGGATCCCCGCGGCGTATCAATGTGGACCTGTCCACCGCCTCAATCGCCAACAATACATTGGCCAAGTTCACAACGACTACATCAAAGGATTCTTCAAGGTTCTGGACATCAGCACCGCCTTCCTGCTCAAGGATCCGGAGGAGTGGCGGACGGACCCAGCCTTCATCGCCGCATCCCGCCGAGTCCAGGCCCTTCAAGTTGTCAATGACTTCGCGGAGCGCGGGGTGGCGTTGATGCAGTCTTTCAACCTGGCCCTTACCAAGAGTGAAGACCAAAGGCAGTTCCTCTTACAAGTGGTCGAGAAGCACCGCTGTGACTTCCCAACCGCCCGCAAGTCCACCGTGACCTCTGCAAAGTAGGCAACAATGAGAGGGAGATGGGCGCCCATGATACCCCCCCCCCCTTGAGGGGCTAATACTCGAGTTGAGGGGGACCTAGAGTTTGAAAGTATGAAGTCCAGATATATGTTTTAGGTCAAGATTAGTAGCTTGAACAAACTAGAAGTGATATTTTATTTGCTAGAGGCATAGAACATCATGATCTAAAATTTCTACTTTTCGAGAAAATATACAAACTTTGACCGTATTGAGGCAGTTCTAAATATTGTTTTATTTCAAAAATATTTTACACACGATATTTTTTGACAAAATGGAACCAGAAACGCGCCCGTCCCGATAAAAATTCAAACTTTCGAAAATAAGTGTCACCCTAATGTATATGTATATATATATATATATATGTATATATATATATATATATATGTTTGTGTATGTATGTTATTTATTTATTTTTTTTTTTCTGTAACCTATATATAGGCCGTAACCTTTTATGTACTTCAGTGTTCCTGAGGATGTCATTAGACGAAAGCGCTTGAGCACCTTTTTGTGTTTCCTTTCCTTCGTGGTTTTATTCATCATAAATATTTTTCACGTGTTACTTTCGTGAAATAATTTTCATATATATATATATATATATATATATATTATACACAGTGTGTATATATTATATATATATATATACACACTGTGTGTGTATATATATATATACACACTGTGTGTGTATATATATATATATATATATACACACTGTGTATATATATATATATATATATATATATATATATATATATATACACACAGTGTGTGTGTGTATATATATATATATATATATATATATATATACACTGTGTGTGTATATATATATATATATATATATATATATATATATAATGAATAACTCTTAAAGAAGCAAAAATTGCTTTGCGAAATAACACTTTAAATTCAGATTAAAATAAAAAAAAAAATTTTGCTCCCTCCAGCGCGACGCAAAAAGGCTTTCAAAAGAATTTTATATAAATAACTTCCGCAGATCGCGCATACCTATATGAAAGCTTTGAAGACTTTCCCCAGCCTCTTTAAAGCTCATTTTAAGCGAGGGAAAAAAAAAAAAAAGCCTCAAAAGGATTGTGTGAGGAACTTTAAAAGTGATTTCTCAAAGTTCGTCAATATCGTTATATTTATACGGATACAATGTACTTTTTAAAGGAAATTCTTCTTCCGTATTTTTAATACCACATTTCAGAATTCTGTACCAAGTCTTTGGGAAGAATCTCCCAGTATTTGAATGCGCGGCGCCATCTGTTATAAGTAATTTCAATTAGATTCTAATCCATTTCTTTTATTTACAGTGTTATTTCATGCATGATTATTATTATTATTATTGTACGTTATTAAGGATATATGCTGACAATGACTTAATCTTTAAAACAAAGAATATCAGAGATAAATTAATCTTACTTTGGTAGATTTCGAACCCATGCCCTGAAGATAAGAATTCTGTGAGCCAGTCGCGTAATCTACTCTTCCACGAGACGTTAAAATTTAAGAGTCGAGCTTTGTATACTCCTTTCGCATTGTTTTTGCTAATTACTATTATATATATATATATATATATATATATATATATATATATATATATATATATATGTGTGTGTGTGTGTGTGTGTGTTCGTATGCTCTATTAAATTAGTGAAATAAAAGCAAGATGTATAAATGTGTATAAACACACTACAATTAAGTATATAATCTTATTTTGGATATACAGTATTGGAAGATTGAAACTTTAAACAACTATCCCCGTTCGACAATGAAAAATCTTAATCTAATAATATATTTTTTGATTATACAAAGGAATACAAAGGACACGAAACAACAACAGACTGGCTCGGTTTATATAATTATTTCGTAAGTAACTAAGAAAATTGACAATAAAATATTTATAGAATAATTTTAACGCACCATTTTCTTCTGCCATTTTAAAAAGCTCTCATCTAATAATAAAAGTAGTTTCAATAATTCCTTTTACACTTCCACGCTTCCGCAGTAGATTGAAAACTGTTGAGCGTTAAAACTAATTCAAAAGTGTTCTTTATTAATTAATTATTATGTTAATATTTGTGTGTGTGTTTAAAGCTAAATTCTTTTTTCATCTCTTTTTATAGTGTTGGAAAAGCTTCGCACTACAAACAAAAACTTTTTTAAAGATATTCTAAACCAGAGGTGCTCAGACTTTAGGTACCTAAAATTTACAGTACTTTTACCAGCCTCATCCTAAGGCGATCTACCAGCACTGAAATTGACAAAAAAAAAATTTTTGGCACACCAATATTTTTTTTAATTCATGGAAAATATATTTATTTAAATAATAATAATAATAATTATGGAATAATAAGATATGCTTTGGTTCTTACATTATCAAATAGACGTAGAGGATTTGCAGTGCATGGTGTCAGCAAGCTGTACACTATACAGTTTGGATAGTAGTTGCTGACTACTAGTCTAAAGATTATTATTAGTTTTGTTTAACCTCCTTCGCAACATCTAAGGTCATATGACGGAGGGGACCTGCAGCTTTACGTTGGATTCCAACCACGGGTCGCTACATAGTCAAGACGCAGCGGACGGTCTCCCATTCAACTACTATCCGACACAATGTCGCTTAACTTGGCTGATCAACGGGAAGCGGTGTTACGACATTGGCTACTAAGATCTGGATATTTTTCCTCCACGAGAAGATTCCAAAAATCTTTATCGGATGGCCTTGATTTGATTTGAAGGTCATTTTGCAGGGTTAAAATTTCACTTTCGATGCAAGATGTCTGTGAAACAATATTGCCATTTTTAACTCCAGAATGCATAATCCGGATAAATATAACACCCGGCATGCATTCTAGGGTTAATGCAATTTATTCAACATCTACTTCTGCATCAAACGGAAAGCGCATAAATCTTGCTACAGGTTCTAGCATTGAGAAGTCTTGGAAGCGCCTCTCAAACACTGTAATGAGGCTGTTCACCCGTTCCACACAGTGATCATTGTCAAAATTTGTAGCTTCTTTTTCCTCGCTTTCTAGCTCTGACATCATGTTTGGGAAATGCCTCAGTTTGTGTCGCTGCAGTTGTGAGAAGAACCATTTTAATTTGTTTAAAGGCATTCACAGAACTAACCATTTGGACAATATTTTTATCTTTTCCTTGAAACTCTGAATTGAGTTCGCTCAGCTTAGCAGTGACATTAGTCAAGAAAGCTAAAACTAATAACAGGGTGTCTACAAATCTTATAATATGAAAAAGGATCACTTTTTATGACTTTTGCTATAAATTTTTTTCACTTTTCTATGATATATATAGATATATACCGGGTGTCCGAGAATTATCTGTACAATTTTTGGCTGTTATTAAAAGTCAACCATGATAGAAATTCCAGTGTTGTCCCATTTTACAGAGAATCTCTAAGTTTTTTCTGATACCAAGTTTTGACAAGTTTTTTAGAAATTCCAGTGTGTCCGAAAATTATCTGTACAATTTCATCTTTTAATAAAATTCTTGATAACACACGTAAAATTCTAAAATTCTAAACAAGATTATTTAGAATCTGTATTTTCAAGTTTCTTTTATTAAAGTAACGTTGTTACAAACATTCGATATGTGCACCATCAGTGATTCGCAAAACATCCAATCGATAATCCAAATGTTGCCATGTACGCTGCAGCATATCCACATCAATTCGCTCAATAGCAGCTGTGATTCTTGCTTTTAAATCATCAATGTCTGTCACCCGCGTACAAAAAAGAAAAAACTTGTCAAAACTTGTTATCAGAAAAAACTTAATGAGTTTCTCTGTAAAATGGGACAACACTGGAATTTCTACACTTCATGGTTGACTTTTAATAACAGCCAAAAATTGTACAGATAATTCTCCGACACCCTGTGTATATATATATATAATTTTTTTTTTTAATACCCTCTGGTGGGTATTTAAAAAGATATATACTTGACATTAGTCAAGAAAGCTAAAACTAATAACAGGGTGTCTACAAATCTTATTATATGAAAAAGGATCACTTTTTATGACTTTTGCTATAAATTTTTTTCACTTTTCTATGATATATATATATATATATATGATGAATAAAACCACGAAGGAAAAAAGAAACACAAAGGGGTGCTCAAGCGCTTTCGTCTAATGACATCCTCAGGAAAGCGCTTGAGCACCCCTTTGTGTTTCTTTTTTCCTTCGTGGTTTTATTCATCATAAATACTTTTCACGTGTCACTTTCGTGAAATAATTTTTCATATATATATATATATATATATTTTTTTTTAATACCCTCTGGTGGGTATTTAAAAAAATATACACTTGACATTAGTCAAGAAAGCTAAAACTAATAACAGGGTGTCTACAAATCTTATAATATGAAAAAGGATCACTTTTTATGACTTTTGCTATAACTTTTTTCACTTTTTCTATGATATATATATATATATATATATATATAAATTTTAATACCCTCTGGTGGGTATTTAAAAAGATATTATTAATCAACTGGGAACAATTTTAGTATAATTTATTTATTACTATTTCATCATACTTTTTATTATTTCATATTTGCTAACAAATACTAGTGTAAAAAAAAAGGGGGGAGAGGAGTGATTTTATGACCCAACAGTAAATTTTATGGCTTTTTATGACCTTTCAATTTTTGCGACTGTTTAGGATTTTATGACCTTGTCCTTGTAAACACCCTGAATAACCACACAATCTTCCAACTGCTTATATTCATCACCTCATGAGGCCAGAAACTCACTTGATTTCGATCAACAAATCTTTAAATATGTGAAGAAATTTTCCCTACTAAACCATCTTATATCAGTGTGTAGCAAAAGGTCAACTATATTGCAGTTGAGACTTAAAGAGGCACCTCTGCAGATTTCTTGCCCAAATAGAACATACTATCTTCAGCCCCAATATCCGTGACTGCTTTCATATTCAACACTTTACTACACAGAACCTGTTGATAAACTATGCAATGATAACAAAGGAAGTTGGGAAAATTACCATAATTTTTGCAGAGAGCAACGAAACCACACTACCACAGGTATGGCCAGTCATGGCCGGAGCTCCATCCGTGGTAATGGACACAAGTTTGTTAATGAGTAACAGTGTTATTAGCAAAGTCTTTGAATGCCTGGAAAATGCCTCTCCTCGAGTTTTTCCGGTCAAAGTAATGATCTTGAGCAATTCCTCCTTAGCAATCAGCTTTGTAAATAGTAAATACCATTCTCATGAAAATGCACAGCTGGGATGCGTCAATAGCATCTGTCGACTCATCAAACTGAAGTGAAAAGAAAACGCACTCATTTCTATCTTTATTTAGTTGCACTCTCAGATCCTCACTCACTCATTTCTATCTTTATTTAGTTGCACTCTCAGATCCTCATTCATCACTTCTGAACATCGCGTAACAGTATCTGGATAGCTGAATTTCTTTAGTTAAAATTACTTCCGATTTACTTATGAAATGATCAAATAATGAGTCTGCTACCTCCAAAATGCACCTTTTACAGTGTCTCCATCCTCGAACGGTTTATTGCGCTTAGCTAACACGCGACTCACCGGAAAGGTGCATCTCTGATTTCTCGATGGGCCTAGTAATAAATAAAAATTGTTGGGCAGCGAGTTGAGACTTCAATTCTTTCATCTTCGTCTTGAGCAGTTCACTTCTGGCTGGAAAGTCGCTCTCATATTTTTTATGAATAGGTCTGAATATACCTTCTCAACATTTCCCTTCTTAGCAGGAGCTATGGTCGAATGGCCAATCAAACACAAGCATTTTGAGTTCACCATTGTGAAAAAATAATCTTCCTCCCACTCACTGTGAAAATGATATTACGTTTGGAGTAATTTTTTTTCTATATGATTTTAGAATTTTAGAAATGTAGTACGCTCACATGGGCTTGTTTTCTTTGTAACAACCTTCAGGCCACTGCCTACTCTGTAATAACGGTTGTCGCTTCGCGGAAAGAATGGTGTTACGAACTGTGATATGTCCGTCACCACAGAGAGTAAAACCGACAACTTGCGTACCGCAAGAATTCGTGACGCAACTCATTCAACAATAGTTTTCGTGAAACATGTTAGAAGAAAGGGAACATTGCCAACTAGTAGTCAACAAAATCAATGCATAATTTAAAAAAAATATATATCAGGTCATCCCATAAGTAATGTCGTTTTTTACGATAGATTAAGTTTAAACTAGTCCTACTCGGTTTAAGCATAAATTTTCCGAAGGTTATATCTAAGAGGAGATCTATCGTGTTTCGCTACATACTTTACAGACCTTGACCAGTGAAGACGTGTGTTTTGCTTTATGTGAATCCCTCATAAACATGGCGGTATCAGAAGAGCATATCAGGCATATAATGCTTTACGAGTTCAAAAAAGGGAATAGTGCTACTGAAGCCACGCGAAACATTCAGGACGTTCATGGCAACGATATTCTGCATGTGAGGAAATGTCAAAGATGGTTTCAAAAGTTTAGGAATGGTGACTGCTGTTTGACAGATGCAGCACGCTCTGGACTCCCTGCTGAGTTTCATGATGACCTGCTGTTAGCCGCACTTGAAGAAGACTGTTCAACAACTGTCGAAAAATTGGCCCAGAAACTCAATTCATCCCCGTCCACCATCCATCGACATTTGCAACGACTCGGGAAAGTGCCTAAGTTAGGAAAATGGGTGCCACATCGATAATCTGAAGGTGTGGGTAAACATTAGCACAGCTCTTCATTCCCGTGAACTCCAAGATCCGTTTTTGCACCGTTTAGTGACTGGTGATGAAAAGTGGATACTATACCAGAATGTTAAGCGCCGTCAACAGTGGGTGATGTAATACACTTTGAAACCTTACCACACAACCAAACAATCACCGCTCAAGTCTACTGTCAACAACTGGATCGATTGAACACTGCACTAAAAGAAAAGAGACCTTCTTTGGTTAATCGGAAAGGAATCGTGTTCCACCACGACAACGCACGTCCTCATACCGCTCGGATCACTTCTGCAAAAATTGAGGAGCTTGGGAGGGAAAAACTTCCACATCCTCCAGACCTTGCGCCTTCAGATTATCATCTCTTCAGGATTCTACAAAACTATCTTGACGAGAAACAGTATACTTCTTTAGATGACCTGCACACCAGTCTACGTTTTTTTGCCTCAAAACCGCCTGAATTTTATAAACATGGCATTGAAAAGCTTGTAGGACGTTGGCAGAGTGTCATTGATTCCGATGAAAAATATATACTAGATTAAAAAGTTTCAGTCGTTTTTTTTTTGTCCTTCAAATTTTTATCTAAAAAAAAAACATTACTTATGGGATGACCTGATATATGGACGAGTAAAAACGTGTAAAGTGCATGGACAATAAAAACAAGGACGGCTTCAGGAATGGAAATACAAACAGGTTACAAGTGCAAACAATTCTCTCTCTCTCTCTCTCTCTCTCTCTCTCCTCTCTCTCTCTCTCTCTTATCGTCCTATTAGTCTCACTTCAGTTGTAGGTAAATTATTAGAAAGGATAATAGCTGATAGAATCGTTGACCATTTGGATTCCTACAAGCTGCTTGGGGACTCCCAACATGGGTTTAGACGGCATAGGTCGTGTCTCACCAACTTGCTCGAGTTTTTCCACGTCATGTTGAGTGAGTACGATAAGAGTAGGGCGATTGATATACTTTATCTCGACTTTCAGAAAGCCTTTGATAAGGTACCTCACCGCCGGCTAATGGCGAAAGTGCGCGCGCTGGGTATCGGTGGGGAAATAGGTAGGTGGATTGAAAACTGGCTGAGGAATAGGCGGCAGAGGGTGGTAATTAAAGGGGCTAGTTCGGGTTGGGCCTCCGTCACTAGTGGGGTTCCTCAGGGTTCCGTTTTGGGGCCACTGTTGTTTACCATTTACATAAATGATATCGACGGTGGCATCGTCAGTCGGATCGCCAAATTCGCTGATGACACCAAGCTTGGGGCCAATGTTGGGACGCCCGAAGCGATCGAGGAACTGCGTGCGGACCTAGGTAGGATAGGAGAGTGGTCCGAAAAATGGCAAATGCCGTTTAACTTGGGTAAATGCAAAGTGATGCACATTGGCTACGCCAATCCCAAGTCGGACTACTCGATGTTAGGCAGTAATATCGAGGTGACTGGTTTAGAAAAGGACTTGGGTGTGCTAATTAGCAGCGACCTTAAGTTTACGAAACAGTGTGTAGAGGTGGAAAAGAAAGCCCAGAAACTATTGGGTTATATCAGGAGGCAATTTCAGTTTCGGAACAAGGAGATTGTGCTCTCACTGTACAATTCCCTTGTTCGGCCGTACCTGGAGTATGCTGTGCAGTTCTGGTCGCCCACCCTCAGGAAGAGATTGAGAGGCTGGAGCGAGTGCAGGCGAGGGCCACAAAGTTAATCCCTTCCGTTAGGCATATGGGCTACAATCGACGGTTACGCGCCCTGAACTTGTTTTCGCTTGAAACTCGGAGGCTGCGCGGTCAACTGATCGAGGTTTTCAAGCTCTTACGAGGGTTCAACGATGTCGATTTTAGAAGTATGTTTAGTTTAAATGATAACCCAACTCGCAACAATGGTTGGAAGTTGGATTTGAAACGGTTTAGGACTAGTGTGTGTGGGAATTACTTTACGTATAAGATCTGTGACATGGAACAGGTTACCTTCGGAAGTTGTGAACAGTTCCTCTGTGGATCAGTTCAAGAAAAGGTTAGACGAAATCTTGCACACTATTTGAGTGTGTAAAGACATTTAGGACCTCAGTCTGCGGAAATTTCTTTTCCTATAAAGTAGTTAATATCTGGAACCAACTTCCCTCAGAGGTTGTTTCCAGTCAAAGTGTAAATCTGTTTAAAAATAGGCTAGACAAAGTACTGAACACACTCATAGTTTAAGATTAAAACCTCAGAAAACTCTGCAGGAGTTCGCTTGCTCGGTGTCTCTGTGAGCAAGCTAAATATAGAGCTATTTATATATTCTCCACTTTCCTGTAAAATTTCCTTGGCTACTTTTCCAGGGTCAAGGTATTTTCTTCAACCTTTTTCCATACCTGCCTCTGGCAGGGAGGGAGCGGAGTGGGGAGAGAGCCTTCTACTTTTCTATCCAGTTTTCTACTACTGCTAGGATAGTTGAAAGAAAAATAAACTTTTACAAAATTTTCCCTGGCACCCGTTGCCATTGGTACCTCCTCGGTATGGGCCGCAAGGCCTTTTGAGGTGCTTCATTTCCTTGTAACTCCCTCTCTCTCTCTCTCTGTGTGTGTGTGTGTGTGTGTGTGTGTGTGTGTGTGTGTGTGTGTGTGTGTGTGTCAACTCTAGATTAAACGTATGGTAAATTTTATAAGTTTCCGTGGTCTACTTCTACTTGAAACGAGTTAACAGTCCACCGGTCGACTGCGATCGACGTCCTGAGCACCCCTGCCTTAAACTGTCCTTACTGAAAAAAAGAAAAAAACACTTTTTTGAAGTTCAAATTTAGTCTTTACAAAGCATTTAAACAAACAAGACGCTTTTAAATATTTCTTTTGAACTTCTACACCTGAATTTAGACAATACTCGGAGAACTCTGTTCATTATTACACCTCTTCAAAAGTGAAAAATTCTTAAGACTTGAAAAAAGTTCTTTAAGCTTTTATAACGTTGTTTCATGACTATATATATATATATATATATAATATAATATATATATATATATATATATATACATAACCTTTGGTTAGCTTCCGCCCGAATTGTTCATTCTGACGAAGGTCAAGCTTTTCACTCCACCTTAGACCTACAGTTTAACGTGGAATCCGAACCACGCCCCATTAGCAGCCCAGCGTCTTAACCACTAGGCCACCTAGGGTAGCCATTTATCTACCAACCACTTTCTTTTTATTGTGTGGAGGATGAACAGCTGGGTTTTGCTGCACGCCAGCTGCCGTCGGGTCTCGAACCCGGGGCCGATGGTTTCGTAGTCAGCGACGCTAACCACAACACCACCGAGGCGCCTACATATATATATATATATATATATATATATATATATATATATATATATATAATATATACACAACTGCCTAGATTTGGTATTCACAAACAACAGTAATCTAATTGATAATGTAGAAATCTCCCCATGATATCAGACCACAATATCATTGAAATAACAACTAATATAAAGGCAACAGGAAAGGAAAGAACACGCACAAAAGAAAAAAAGCAAATTCGAAATTTTTAATTTTCACTCCAAAGCTATAAACTGGGAAGATGTGACATCCAGCATGGAAGTAATAGATTGGAAAACCATTTCGAGGCCAAGACAACGGAAGAGATGCTAATGACGTTAGAGGAGAAGACGTTAGAAATTGGGAAAAACATGTCCCAAAGATACAACAAAGAGGAAAGAGAAGCAGGTTCGAAAGAGAAAGAGGGCATTGTTCCGAAAGAGAAAAAGAGTGACTGCAAAATTAAGTAATTGTAAAGATAACAACATCAGAAAAATATTAAATGATAAACTACAAAGTATCGATGTCGTCATACAGAAAAAGATGATGATGACGCTATAGAAGCGATAAAGGTTAACTCAAAGTACTTCTATAATTCACCGTGTAACAAAAAAAAATTTTCTTTGTTTCTGGGCAATAACCTTTATTTTCTGATTCATTATGCTTCAAATCACTGGAAAAAAGCTGTCAGTGATTTTAAACTTCGGGTTTGTTGTCAGTACATCGATTTTGTTGAAATAAGAATATTATTATTTTTTAACCCTATCTGCGACAGATCTGTAAACGCTTCAAAATTTACTATATATTTACCGAAACAAGTACATTTTAACTTAAATGACGATATCGTCAAATTTGTAACGGTTCAAGGAGTTTATATCACGAATTGGCAACTCCTACTGCAGAAAACCGAGCTTTAATGTAATAAATAAGTTAGTGCGTCAGTAGAAGTAAAAGTGTATGGTTACGCAGTTCGTTTTTTATTTTTTATCACTTTATTTGATTAAAGGTAAGTTGAATAATTTTTTATTGCTCAATATATGTTGTTAGAGTGGCTGAAGTAATATAAAACAATTCTGATAAACTGAGCACTAGAATATTTTATTGAAACGTAACAATATTGATGGCTCTGACATCCATGCCTTCTTTGCCACGTGGTATAAGGTTGTCCAATTTGTATTATATATATTACATTTTATATATATTACATTATATATATATTATATATATATATTATATATATTATTATATATATATATATTACATTAAAAATCACATATTTATGTTCAAAGTACTCTAAATGAATGTTTAATATAGGTAAAAAAAATTTTAAGACAAAAATAAGAATTATGTCCATATAGAGTTAAATTAATCCATTATTTTTACTTTTTCAGACGTGTGACGAAGTTACTGTTATGGCTGCTCGTGGTTGCAAATACCCAGCGGATTCCTTCTGCTACGTGTGCGGCGAGTTCTTCGCAGAGACGGCTAAAAAACACTGCTTGGACAGTTGCACCCGTGCAAAGGAAGCCTATCATGCCTACTTCGGAATGCCAGTCGGTGACCAAGACAAACGCTGGGCACCACATGTCATCTGTGACTACTGCCGCCGCACTCTTGAAGGTTGGTTTAGAGGAGAGAAGAGGGCAATGCGTTTCGCTATCCCCCGTGTCTGGCGTGAGCCCTCAGACCATCTCACGGACTGCTATTTCTGTATGGTGGACCCAACAAAACGAAGAAAGGGGAAGAATGCGCCTCCCATTGGGTACCCTGACATTCCGTCATCTATTGCACCTGTTCCCCATAACGCGACGGACCTACCTGTGCCACAGCCTCCCTTGAGATCAATCTTGTCCAGCAGAAGAAGCAAGCTATGATGATTCCGAGGAGCAGCAAGGTGCGTCATCTGCTGCACGCCGTCGACGCCGGGTGGCCGGTGAAAGGTGCCCCTACTACCCCAACCAAGAGGACATCAACGACCTCATCAGGGAAATGGCCTTGACAAAGTCCAACGCCGAGCTGCTCATTTCCAGACTGAAGCAGTGGGACTTACTGGACGACAGCGTTCGAATTACTTCCCAGAGGAAGCGGCATCGCGGCTTTTCAGTGTTCTTCACTCTTAGAGATGGGTTGTGCTACTGCCATGACATCAGAGGACTCTTCGACGCTGTGGGCATTCCCTGCAACACCTCTGACTGGCGGCTCTTCATCAACATTTCATCTAAAAGCCTCAAGGCTGTTTTACTGC
The DNA here is from genome assembly GCA_023014485.1 of Bathynomus jamesi. Taxonomy (NCBI): domain Eukaryota; kingdom Metazoa; phylum Arthropoda; class Malacostraca; order Isopoda; family Cirolanidae; genus Bathynomus; species Bathynomus jamesi. The sequence goes on from JAJOZX010001814.1 coordinate 104,468, forward strand.
ACAACACAAATCAGTGGCCCTCGATTCCTCTGGCTCATTCAGTGCACATGAAAGAAGAGTACCAGAACGTCAAAATCCTGCTGAGTGCACTGAAGTACGACCAATTCAGCTGGGAGGTCATTGGCGATTTCAAGATGGTGGCCTTCTTGATGGGGCTTCAGGGAGGCTTCACCAAGTTCCCTTGCTATCTGTGCCTCTGGGATAGCCGAAATACAGCCCTTCACTACGAGAAGAGGAACTGGCCCCTCAGGACCGGCTATGAGTTTGGGGCCCATAACGTGAAGCAAGAGCCGCTGGTGGAGCCAACGAAAGTGCTGATGCCACCCCTGCACATCAAATTGGGCATCATTAAGCAGTTTGTTAAACAGCTGGATCCAGAGGGTGAGGCCTTGAAGCACATCCAGGAGCTGTTCCCGAAGTTGTCGGAGGCGAAGATCAAAGCAGGAGTATTTGTGGGCCCTCGGGTGAAGCGACTTATTGACTCCGACAGCTTTCCTGAGAAGCTGTCTGAGGTTGAGCGGGCAGCTTGGACAAGCTTCGTTTCTCTAGTCAAAGGTTTCCTCGGAAACCACAAGGCAGAGAACTACAGGGAAATCGTTGACGAGCTTGTGGACACGTACCGGAGCATGGGCTGCCGGATGTCGCTGAAACTGCACGTACTACACGCCCACCTTGATGAGTTCAAAGAAAACATGGGAGACTACTCAGAAGAACAAGGTGAAAGATTTCACCAGGATGTCAGCTCTTTCGAGGAACGCTACAAGGGACAGTACAATGAAAGTATGATGGGGGACTATATCTGGAACCTTTTGCGTGAGAGTGAACTGAAATACAATCGCCAATCTCGTAGACAAACTTCTTTTTGATTAAACTATAACGCTAGAATTTTTGTATCAATTCTGTATCAATTCTCCGTAGCAATACTCTTTATCAACGCTCTGCATCACTGCACTGTATCACTGTCTGTGTATTAACATATTATAATACATAATTATTCCCTACTCGTTTCCTTCTTTTTATTTTCATTTCTAAAGACGTGGCCTGGAGAACTTCATTTTTCATCATTGATTTATCATAATAATCGTGTTAACATCAATTAAAATTATACTTAACAGGATTCATTTGATTTAAAAGCAGATAGTGTGAAAAACCCTTAAATTAATAAGCAAAAATGGCAAAAAATCAATAAATCGATCTCATGAACTCAGAACCGAAGTCTGAACTTGGTGACTGCTCATTTTTACTTATTTATGCCCGAAAAAATCAGAAAATAATAGTTTTAACTCATGGACAAATTTTGTGTTACACGGGGATAATTTCGCAAAAAGAAAGTCGAAAAACCAAGCGACTATCGGACCTTTAAAAAATGAGAACAGTGATTTATCTGATGATCTAACAGAAGTATCTGAAATATTAAAAGCTCAGTATGAATCATCTTTCAGTATCCCAAAAACTGACAAATTGATATGCGATAGAAACGCGTTCTTTGAAGAAGAACCACAAGGGGAAAGTATAACGAATTTCGACTTTACGACGGATGATATTACACAAGCCATAGGGAAACTAAAAACACACTCAGCGGCAGGACCGGATAAATGGAATGCCACACAGATCAAAAACTGCAAGAATGCAATCGCTGAGCCCCTATACTGGATATGGAGACGATCATTAGACACGGGAGAAATACCGGGCATCCTGAAGAGCGCGAACATAGTCCCAATATATAAAGGAGATCGATCCCAGGCCAAAAACTATAGGCCAGTGTCGCTTACATCTCATCTCACTAAAATATTTGAAAGAATAGTTAGACAGAAAATCTATGACTTTTTGGAAACTCAGAAAAAATTCAATGATAACCAACACGGGTTTCGATCAGGCAGATCATGCCTATCACAACTAATGGAACACTACAACAACATTATTGATTCACTGAAAGTAATGAAAACTATGATGTACTATACACAGACTTTGCTAAAGCGTTCGACAAGTGTGACCACGGAATCATAATACATAAACTGAAATATATGGGAATAACAGGAAAAGTAGAGAAATAGATATATAATTTCCTTAGTGAGCGGAGGCAAGTCGTTACAGTACAAGGAGTATCTTCATCAGAATCAGAGGTCCTCAGCTCAGTACCACAAGGAACAGTATTAGCTCCACTACTCTTCATAATCATGCTAACTGACATAGATGAGGACGTTACCAGAGACAGCACAGTAACATCCTTTGCGGATGACACAAAGATCAGTAGAAAAATAAGAAACCCAGAAGACACAGGATCTCTACAAACCGACATGAACAAAATCTACAAGTGGACTGAAGACAACAATATGAAGTTTAACACCGAGAAATTTCAGCTATTACGGTACGGAAAAAGAGAAGACCTGAAGTGCATGGAATATTATACCCCAAATGGACATGAAATTCAGAGAAATTCCAGAGCAAAAGATTTAGGGGTTGTAATGACAGATGATGCGAAATTTGAAACACAAAATAAGATAGCAGTAAACAGAGCAGAGAGAATAACGGGTCAGATATTGAGAACCTTTAAACGAAGGGATAGGAATGTAATGATTCCTCTACTGAAAACCCTGATCATACCCAAATTAGAATACTGCTCGGTCCTAACTTCCATATAAAAAAGAAGACATTAGACAGCAGGAGGGGATCCAAAGAAGCTTCACAGCCAAGATCAATGGGTGCAAAGAACTAAATTACTGGGAAAGGTTACGAGAACTAGACCTATATTCACTAGAAAGGAGGAGAGAGATATACACCATTATTTACACTTGGAAAATAATGGAGAAACTAGTCCCTAATCTTACTCTGAATCCCATAACTCCACAAACAATGATGGAAAGTAGAAGCGGTAGACTGTGTCGTATTCCCAAATTGAAGGCGAGACAGGGAACATCCTTAACCCTGAAAGAAAATAGTTTCGTAGTGAGAGGACCAAAACTGTTTAATGAGTTGCCCAAAGACCTAAGAAACACGAAGGGAGTTGCAGTGGAAATCTTCAAAAGAAGACTAGACGCCTGGCTCAGAACAATCCCCGATGAGCCGGGCGTACCTGGCTATGTGATGTGGAGAGCGCAAGAATCCAACTCACTACTTCACCAGGCCAACTCGAGAGGGGCGACAAGCTTGACCTTCGCGAAATGAGAAATCATCGAGCGGAACCTTTGTAAGGTTGTAAGGTAAGGTATACACATACATATTAATAATATACACATACATATATATACACACATATATATATATATATATATATATATATATATGTGTGTGTGTGTGTGTGTGTGTGTGTGTGTGTGTGTACACATATATATATATATATATATATAAGCACACAGGACAAAAAATTAGTCACCCCCTAATAGCACCGATAGTAGGAAGTTCAAGGTCACACAGAGGGCGCTGATGTAGCATTGGTAAGTGACAAGTAGCGGTGACGTAGCACACATGATCAGATCTGTTTCGTGAGGTGGTGAAGAACAAAGTGTGTGTTGGATATAGTCTGCAAAATGGGTCGTGAGGCAGACGTTACTCAGTGGCAAAAAGGAGCCATCGTGTTTGGCAGAGCCCACGGACACAAAATGTCTGAAGTAGCCCAATTTGTTGGTGTGTCAACGCGTACTGTCCAGCGAGTTTACAAAGAGTGGTGTAGTTCGCAATCAACTGACAATCGACGGCGTAACTGTGGCCGGAAAACAATTCTCGACAATAGGGGCCGCCGCCATGTTTCTCGTCTAGTAACTGAAAATCGTTTTCAAACCAGAGAACAATTGCTCCAAGAAACCAATGAGGTTCTCCAGCGACCAATTCCGAACGGACATTGCGACGAGAACTGCATTCGATGGACATCTGGAGCAGGGTACCACGGAAGAGGCCGCTGTTAACAGCAAGTCACAAATTGGCCCATTATAAATGGGCTCAGAGGCACAAAAACTGGACTGCGGCAGATTGGAAACGTGTAATTTGGTCCGATGAGTCCCGTTTTTGTTTGTTCTCCAATGATGGGAGGCGACGAGTACATCGCAGGTCCAATGAAGCCTTTAATCCTGAATGCGTCGAAGGTGGTGTTCAGGCTGCAAACAGAAAGTGAAGCGCAGGAATAGACACCCACGGACTCTGGCGGAACTTCGGGACCGGCTGATGAACGAGTGGCAGCAAATCGATGTTCAGTACATGCACAACCTCGTAGAGTCTCTGCCTCGCCGGATTCGTGCGGTTATCAAGAACAGAGGCGCCGTCACACGTTATTAGGTACATTCTGAGAGGGGTGACTAATTTTTTGTCCGGTGTGCTTATATATATATATATTTTATTATATATATATAATATATATATATACACAACAACAACTATAGATTTTGTTTTACGTCAAATGTGATTAAATGGTGTGAATTAACTTCAATGCGAATTTTGTTGTTCCATATTTACACGAATTTACACGAATTTTTTCCTTATTTTCCTGAAAAATCAAATGAAACTGTCAAACAAACGGTTTTATTCCACCGAAAACTTCAAGTCCTTAATGGATTTCCTCTGATTTTGAGGCTTTCGAAGAATTAAATGAATATCAGAAACGCTTAATATTATATATATATAATTTTTTTTTCCAATCAAACCACCACCGACGGATTATATTCATCCACAAAGCCAATGTTGTGTGCAACCCAACCGAGACCATGCTCCCTCGTGAACTCGTTTATTCATTCACACACAATGCGTGTGTGTGTACGATTCTGGCCATGAAACGAGGCAACCAACTCTTCTCAAGTATTAAAAAGGATGATTTAAATTCTGAGTTGGAGAATTCCGCAACCGATGTTGATTATTTTTTCGGTTGAATTTTTATTCCGAGAATCGACTGTGAAATTCCATACAAATGGTTCCAGATCGACATCGGCAATAGATGATAAAATGCTTTTCTCTTCTCTTCTCTCTTCGCTTCGCTTCGCTTCAAATGGTGGATGGCTGGTTGCATTTCAATTAGGACGTCAAGCTTTGTATTCTTAGTAGAGCATCTACAGACATCATTCGGATGAGAGAGTGAATGACCTGGTGAACAATAATGATACTAGCTTGTTTGTCATATATATATATATATATATATATATATATATATATATATATATATATATATATATATATATATATATATATATATATATATATATAGTGGCGCAAAAGTCGCGCATCATAGGAATTTTCAGTGTTGATTATATTTTTTTTTCTTTTAGACAGGGGATGGCTGCGAAATTAACAATAGACAAGAGGATGGGCTTGGTTTAATGTATGGAATACCAGGTACAACAAATCGTTGAATCGGTATTTAAATTCTGTACCGATTCATCGATTTGTAGTACGTGCATTAAAACCAAGCTCACCCTCTCGTCTATTGTTAATTTCGCAGCCATCCCCTACCTAAAAGGAAAAAAAATTATATTATAATGAACACTTAAAATTCCTATGATGCGCGACTTTTGCGTCAACATACATATACATACATATATATATATATATATATATATATACACACATATATATATATATATACAGGGTGGGCGGAAAGTAGCTCCCTATTTTGGATTGGTAAAAAAATACGTATATTATTCATTTATTTCAGAAAAAATAATATGAAAAGGTAGGCATACATGGTAGGTTTTCTCTAAAATTCAATGTGGGCTCCAACTCTTTCCACCAGCTTCTGGAGCCGCCCAGGAATGGCGTCCACTGACTTTAGCAGGAACTCCGGCGGGATGGAGGACATGACTTCCCGAATTCGGTCCTCCAGTTCTTCCAATGTCCTCGGTTTGGTGCGGTAGACTTCTTCCTTTGCCCACCCCCAAAGAAGGAAGTCGCACGGTTACCGCTGAAAAACGGCAGAATCGGTTCAGTGTAACGGTGTGGTGTGGTATGACCTCAGATCAGGTTGTGGGCCCGTTCCTTCTGCGCAACACCATGAATGCTGAGCGGTACCTTGCTATGTTGCGAAACGAGGTCTGGCCGGTTGTCAGCACATGGGAGAACATCGACGATCTGATATTTATGCAAGATGGCGCCCCTCCGCACTTCGCTCTTGTTGTCCGTGAGTGGCTGGATGCCCACTTCCCTGGGCGTTGGATGGGTCGTCGTGGTCCACATCAATGGCCATCCAGGAGCCCCGACTTGACACCGTGCGACTTCTTTCTTTGGGGTTGGTAAAGGAAGAAGTCTACCGCACCAAACCGAGGACATTGGAAGAACTGGAGGACCGAATTCGGGAAGTCATGTCCTCCATCCCGCCGGAGTTCCTGCTAAAGTCAGTGGACGCCATTCCTGGGCGGCTCCAGAAGCTGGTGGAAAGAGTTGGAGCCCACATTGAATTTTAGAGAAAACCTACCATGTATGCCTACCTTTTCATATTATTTCTTCTGAAATAAATGGATAATATACGTATTTTTTTACCAATCCAAAATAGGGAGCTACTTTCCGCCCACCCTGTACATATATATATATATATATATGGCTGATACCGATATTTAAATTTTGCCGATACTTTGGTCGATACCGATACATCACTATCTACATCATTTCCATTATCTACCTGTTCAGTTGCAAACTCAAGTCTAAAAGATGAGACAAACAAGACCTTCCTGATCAAATCCATGTTGAGAAGTTGAAATAAGATAACCTTCCAAATGCGCTTTAATACTATTCTTTATAATTCTACTATCTTTCCTACCAATGATATTAAACTAACAATGATGTTAAACTAATTTCCTACCCTCTCTTTACTGCCCTTTTTTGTAAATGGGTACAACACTTGCTTTTTCCAATCTTCAGGTATTTCTGCATAATTAATACATGTATCAATAACAAACAATAGTGCCTAACATAACTATTACTGGGATCAGCAGCTTTATTTAGTTTCAATGTGTAATTACTAATCAGCCTTCTTTATCTGAATCTGATCAACAATGCCAGAGTTTAAGCTTTAGAGAATCTAAAAGGATCAAAATTTAATATTTTTATAAAGTATCGGTGGTATCGGCGACAATTTCACCAATACCGATACATTGGTACATCACTAATATAGTATATACATTAGTGGTGGACCGGATGTCAGTTTTTCAACATCTGCGGATGCGGATCTTTAATTTCAATATCCGCGGATGCGGATATTTAGTTAATCTATCAATATAATATAGAATTACGAATATATGACAATTTTTCAAATTTCGCGATATTACTATTATGGCAGGCAATGCATAAGAATTAAAATTAATATTAATGTTAATGTTTTCATTATGATAAAAATAAGTTTCTCAAGAGTTTCAGCCACAGAAAATCCAATGAAACAATTTTCATTCAATTTTCTGTGTTACCAGGTATTTATATTTTGAGGTTTATATACTTGTTTCTTCATTAATAATTAATACTTTACATGAACTGTGCATGACTGGGCCTTATAAGCAACTTTATAAGCTAATTTAATTATAAATTGCATAATTTATTAAAGGTAATATCCGCAGTCAGGAGTGCGGATGCGAATGTTAAAAATTATGCGGATGCGGATATCCGGTCCACACCTAATATATATATATATAAAACCATCAATGCATTCACAGTTCAAGTGAAAATATGAAGTTAAACCTTTCTACTAGTGATGGGACGATACCAAAATTTTTAACGATTCCGATTCCGATTCCGATACCACTAAAAAGTCTCGATTCCGATACGATTCTCGATTCCGATTCTCAATATTTTTAAATATAATTCTATACTTGTTTTTCTGGAAATTGTCATATTTTACTCTGGTAAGATTAACTATTTACATTATGAGTATGGTAATATAAATTATAAATTATAATAGATTGGTTTAAAAATAAAAATCAACTGTAAGTTGTAACAATTCATTTTAATCTTCTTGATTACACATCATGGATATACATGTTTTAATGTATAGCTACAATACAATAAAAATAAAATTTGCTATCCTCTTTCATTTAAATTTTAAAGTTTACATTGCAAAACTGGTTCAATTAAAAGTTAAAGAATCGTTTTAAGAATCGGAAATCATGGTACAATTATCTCTATTCCGATTCCGATTCCTGAAAAATGCTCGATTCTTCCGATTCTCGATTCCGATTCCGATTAATCGTCCCATCACTACTTTCTACATAGAGCACCATTCTGCCCATTTCAGAGCACGAGCAGTTCGCAGTAGCATTGTCAATCAAATAGAGGATCAAAGTACTGATGATGCTTTCGGACGTGGTTTATCACCACTGAAAGTAACAATGCTCTGTGTTAGTCTAGTCCAAAGAACATTCATATCCGTAATCAGTTTATTGCAATTTTCGTTAGTTTGTGTTGCAGACATCCCATTATTATTATAAGGGTCTTATCAAATTCTGTTTCATAAATTAGTATACATATTCTGGACGTCAAAATTAACAAAAAAATTCCTATGGACATAAATCCGCAATCATTTCGTTTCAGAGATACATTGCTTTTTTGTCGAGGACAATCCAATTAAAACGAGTCATTAAAGTTCATCAAAATTTATTTCCAGCAAGTGCTCAAAATAGTTTCCCTGAATCAGAGTACATGCTTCAACGCGTCGTTGAAAATTTTGCCGCATACGTTCGAAAATACCTACATGGTTGGACAGCAGCTGCATTGCCTAGCGTATCTCCTAACAGGAGATGCATATCAGCAAGTTCTTCAAAAGAATATGGCTCCATAACGCTCTGTAACATTACACGAGAGTGGCACACGAAATGAAGGAAATAATTTTCGTTTCTAAAATGACAACTAACAAATACTATCAAAACAAAACAAAAAAAAATAGCTATCTAAATAACCAGACAACTACGACTTTGATAAACTTTAAAGACTTTCATTTTAATTGGATCGTTCTCGGCAAAAAAGCAGTCTCTCGGAAACGAAGCGATTGCGGATGTATGTTCATAGTAACTTTTTTGTTCACTTTGACGTCCAGAATATGTATACTAATTTCTGAAACATAATTTGATAACACCCTGTATAGCTATATTATTATCACACCACACACACACACACACATATATATATATATATATATATATATATATATATACACACACATATACAGGGTGTCCGAGAATTATCTGTACAATTTTTGGCTGTTATTAAGTCAACCATGAAGTGTAGATTGAATACGGTTTGTGTTATATTATATTATAACTATGGTGTTCATTATAACTATGGTGTTTGTGTTATATTATATTAAATATTATAACTAAATTTATTTAAATTTTATTTTGTATTATAGTATACAAAAAAATTAAATATGTATTCTCAAAATAAACGTTATCATTTACTGTCCACCTACATTTGGTTCACCCTATATATATATATATATATACAGAGACCAGCGAAGTTAAGCGACAATGGGGCTGGGTAGTAGTTGGATGGGAGACCGTTCTGTGCGCCCAGTTTATGTAGCGACCCGTGGTTCGGATCCCACGTAAAGCTGTAGGTCCCCTCCGTCATATGACCTTAGATGTTGCGAAGGTTAAACAATCCCAATTAAAAAAAATACACACACACACACACACACACACTAAAGAAAGCGCATATTATGCATAAAAAAATACTGATTTTATTTCGTTGCCTGTCGGCTACAATCGTAGGGACTGAACAGAAATTAAAAATGAATTCCTATGAATGCGCGTGACAAGAGCAAAACCGAACTTCCGCTACCGATGTAAATAGATTAAGGCTCATATTTCGCGTTCCACACCTTTTTAATCCTCCACTCGGTAACCACTATCTGACTCCTATGAGGCTTCGGGGCAGTCAGTGGTTCCGCAAAATTTCTGAATGGGGGCTCCGTTGTGGCCATGTGGTTAGACCGCTCTTTGACGGGTCAGCAAATTTCAGCAACATTCTGTCTGGGTAGTGTTTGGGTGGGTGACCGTCCTCCACGTTCCAATGATATATAGCGACATTTCGTTTGGATTCCACGTTAAGTTGTTGATTCCTTCTGTTAAATGGCCATGGCCTGAATCGTGCTCTGTACTAACATATTTCAAGTGTGCAATATTGGAGAAACACTTGAAGCGAGACATAACAGTTTCAAACTGCAGGTACACTATTGGTAAAGCATCTGAAGCATGCTTCAGATGCTTAGTAAAATGCATACGAGAGGGGCAATACTGTCCGAAAAGTGAGAACTGGTGTGATATCTACAAAAAAATGCTCTCATGGTGTATGCAAAATCCTTGGTAAATTGTATTTCTACCATCTAAGTATTTTTTATTTTGCACGCACTTTTAATAAACGCTCTCCAGAAGTCCAATTATGGGTTCTAATAAGACCCATACTTAAAAATTTCTAGTTTTTAGCGGTTTTTAAATTAATTTGCAAAGCTTTATCACAGCCGTGCACGATAATATATATATATATATATATATATATATATATATATAATATATATATATATATATATATATATATGTGTGTGTGTGTGTGTGTGTGTGTGTGTGTGTGTGTGTGTGTGTGTGCGCTTTCCACATGTCGTTTATTTACTTATACACTTCAGGTGAGTTCGAACGGTTCAGGATCGACCTACGGTCGACCCCTCTGCAGCATCCTGCCTCATTTGCGGGATTTGGTGAAGGAGGGAATTACTGTCTGATCTCCTCCTGCCCTCGTAGCCAGCCACGCATGGCTGGTCAGGGACTTTGCACAGGAATCTGTCCAGCTGGTTCTTAAAGTTATTCAGGTCGGTGTGCTGGAGATTCCTCACTTCTTTGGGTAAGACATTGAAAAGCTTTGGGCCTCTTATTTCGAGGGTTTTTCCATCCTCGTTTTCATGGCCCCTTGTCCCACCGCAGCTGGGACCGTACAAAATCTGCCTCTTCTCTCATTCCAATTTGTTTCTATTTCATTTCCAAGGTTAGGAACAGAGCCCTCAAGTATTTTCCATATGTATATTATTTTGTACCGCTCGCGTCTTCTTTCGAGAGAGTAGAGTTTCAGGGATTGTAGTAGAGACCAGTAGTCTTCACCTTCCGTTTCCTCTATCTTAGATGTAAAATAGCCGTTGTAATTTGATTTTATAGTGCTCTCTGAATTCTGCTTCCGACGACATTATTACTCCAAGATCCCTGACTTGTGGATTTGGTGTTATCTGTGGCTTACATAGTTTTGTACCCTTTTTTCTGTAACTCATTGTTATTACCATACGAGTGAACTTCATAATGTTGTCTTCTGCCCACTGGAATAATGTTTCAATGTCATTTTGTAATCTTTCTATGTCACCTTCGTTCAATATTTCCTTGCATATCTTTGTGTCATCTGCGAAACATGAAACAATACTGTCTTTAATTTCTGCATCAATATCTGCAATCATTATTATGAACAGCAAGGGAGCTAGTACTGTCCCTTGTGGGACAGAGCTCACGACTTCCGAAACCTCCGATTTGACTCCATTTACTACCACTCTGTGTTCTTTGCGTCAAGAAATTAAATTTCCACCTTCCTAGCTTTCCAGTAATTCCTGTATTCTTAAGTTTATTCGCTATAATTCCATGGTCACATTTATCGAAGGCTTTAGTAAAGTCAGTATATATTACAGCTATGTTTTGTCCTCGACACAATGTTTCCAATACTTTCACCTGGTGGTCTAACAGCTGTGATAGGCATGATCTTCCAGCTCCGAAACCATGTTGATTTGGGTTGTATAAGTTTTTTCTTGTAGGTACTAGTAGGTAGTTTCGCTTCTAATTATACTTTCAAAGCACTTTAAAGGGGTGAGGTGAGAGCTACCGGCCGATAATTCTTGGCCATTGCTCTGTTACCACCTTTGAATAAATGGGCAATGTTCGCGTTCTTTAATGGCAGTGGAATTTGTCCTGCGTCAAGTAATTTCCTCCAGAGTAAGTATAGCGGTTTGGCAATACTCTCTACGTTTCTTCAGAAATGTGGCACTCCATGTGTCTGGCCCTGGTGCCGAATTGTCTCGCATCTGTGATAAAGCCTTGATTACATTTCCTTCCGTGAACTCGAAGTCTATTAATAGATTTGTGCCAGAATTTGTCCTTGGCCGATTTGTATCAATGTCGAAAAATTCATCCGCGTTTTCTACTTTCATCTCGGACTTAGGGTGCTAAACACACAGTTAAATTGTTCCTTAAACAGTTCGCTCTTTTTTTATGGTCATTTGTGTGTTTGGCCTCCCCGTCTATCAACGGACCAATACTCTCTCTGCACTGCATTTTCCTTTTCGTAAAAGTGTAGAAGTATTTTGGGTTATTTTTTATTTTTTATGTTACCTTGCTTTCCTCCTCGTTTGTCTTATTTATGAATGTTTACTTTAGGTCCATTTCTATTTCGCCTAGTTTCCTCTCTAGTTTGAGTCTCCTTGCATCAGTTTTGCATCTGTGGAGATGTTTTACGGTTTGCTTCCGTTGTCTAAATAGTGTCCTGATTTTTCTCTCGAGCTTACTACGTTCTCTCTCTTGTCTCTCTGGAACATGCTTTAATAATATAGGTTTGGTTCCAGATTCCATTATAACTAGTGTTTGTTCTGGAGTGTTCTCGTGATGTAGTAATTCCCAATTTACTTCCTTTAAATCTTTATTTACACTTTCCCAATCTACTTTCTTTGAATTTATGTTTGTCAGCACGTTTCCAAACCGAATATTGCAAATCAGAAAACAGGATTTAATGAGTGGAAAAATTTAAACCGTATTGTAGAACATGAAAATTCAACTAATCATCGTGAACATTTCTGTAAATGGAAATCCCTACAAAAAAGACTATTGTGCGGACAATGTATCGATGATAGGAATAGGGGGCGCAATTTTAATCTTGTCTCGAGCGCAAAATTAGCTAGTTACGGGTCTGAGGTTATGGTCGGAGAAATTTGTGCGCGTTACCTTTTTATTTATTATCATCTCATTGTTACTTGTCAAAATTAAATCCAAAACGTTCTCTTTCCTAGTGGCTTCACAGATTTCATGAGTAAGGGCGTAATGTTCCATCATATCTAATAGCATTATTGCTTGGGTTCTATCATCTTTTGTAATGTTGCCATGAAACTTATCAACATATATGACTTCGTCATTTTTCTTCCATGTTATGAATGGGAAATTAAAATCTCCGCAAATTAGAATATTTGTTGCTGAAGTTTCGAGTAATTTTAACATGTTTTGTATTTCATTGGCAATAATTATTAAACATCCACTTCTGTATCGTATTGAGAAATATTAAAAAAATAATTTACTTCAAAAAAGTAATACTAGTTGTAAAACACTAAAATAAAGGCAAGATATTATCAATAAAAACAACTATATTAAATAGGCCCTCTTAAATTTAGGCCTTCATTAAATGAAGAACGTAACCACACACAAAAGAAATCGAGATAATGTAAGTTTCTCGGCTATAGCAAATCATCATTAGACTAGGGCTTGGCGATATTCGCCGATATCGTGATAATCGATCGCCGCCATTTTTCGGAAAACGATAATCGTCATAGAAAAGTTTTTAACAACTTTTCGATGTAAAATTTTATAATTTCCGACAAATTCAGACCTGTGTGAAACTGCGTGATAACGTTTTTCTGTTAATATCAAAGCGAAAACAACGTTAATTGCTGTATGCTACTATATTCTATGATTGAATTTGATGTGATTAGGGCTGCAAGTATATTAAATTATTTGTATTGATTGACAAAAGAATTAGGGAAAAGAATGACACTGGCACTTTCAAAGGATTGTATTTTCATAATTCATACACTTTCAAAGGTAAGGAAAGGATTGCATTGAACGTTAAACATGCAATGCAACTAAGTTTCACAATGTTCCAGCTCCAACTGCTTACTACTGCTGCTGAGAAATGACTTCGTAATTAGCGTTCAGGAACATCAACATCTCCACTGTTGTGGCCTTAAGTCAGCTCCTGATGTTGGAGGCGATCAGCCATACGGATAGATTCATTCAATCATCAAATATCGTCAATATCGCGATTATCGTCAGGTAAAATGGCAGCGATTATCGACGGCGATTTTTCGGCGATTTCCAAGCCCTACATTAGACCCTTTATTATTCTTATATAGGAACAGGAAAACCTCAAAACACAATGTATTCTTCTTCAAATTAGAAAAGGATTTTAAAAGCCAATCTTTCTATAACTTAGTAAGCTAACGTTTGACTTCATTTTAATACCATACAATATAATGTCTAAACTCCCGTACAAAAAAAAAACGAAGTTGACCATTGAGCTCACGCGCTCGACGTTACCTTTGTCGTAAGACTCGAAAAACACCGATTAAATGATTACTAAACAAAAGCTCTTAAATTCCACTTTGACTGAAGGACCCCCCCCAAAGGTTCCATGTAACCTATTACGCCCACGTATATGCGCGCCCTCCAACCCTCACAATGAATACAAAATATTACATTTTAACTTGTGGCAAAAGAAACCTGGAACTTTAAATCCTCATAGGCAAACCACGCATGCAGATGAGTGCAAAGATCTTATAAAGACGTACAAATATGCCTAAAAAATTATTAATAAAATGTATAGACTTTCTTTTAATTTTCAAATTCAGTTTTGATTCTAACATTACGAAATCGCATTCAATTTTTATCCCTCCGAAACTCGTCTTTTATTTATTCCTTACTCCAATTTTCATTCCTTTCTCACCTTCAGTATTCCGGAACGTCTTTCAGTTAATCAATAAACATTGAAACATTAACAACACTGAACACTATTCACTGTAGACCACAAAACCAGTTAAGCTCATTAAAATAAGAAAAACAGAAATGCAATAAAAATCAAATTTAAGTAAATCTGCAATGCGGCTCTCATTTCTCCAAAACAAATGTGAAAAAAATGCGGCAAAGTATAAAGTATCTGTATAAAGAACCGTTTATTCCACATTCCTAGAAAAAATACCATGGTATAATGCGAAATCAAGTTAGATATTCATAAAAAAAAAATCAAGTTACACGGAGTTAAATGCAAAAAACTTCACTTTTTTCTACGTGAAGGTCAAAATATGAAAATAAAAACCCACTCTAATAGACATAGTTTATTTCCACGACAGTTTCGACGCCCACTGGCGTGGAAATAAACTCTGTCTATTAGAGTGGGTTTTTATTTTCATATTACACGGAGTTAATGACAAAGTTTGTGTTAAGATAAATACAGTTTTACACGCGTAGCTTCGTTTGCAGCGGCTTTGAACTTCAATCCGACTGCTCGATTCCAGCAATAAATGAAACGGAGAAATGCGAGGATAATTCAAGCAGGCCATGATCGGCAGAAGGAATTTTTTTTTTTTATTATTTTTTTTTTTATTTGATCCGAAGATTTTAAGCCGCGGGAAGCACATTCGACGATGTGTTCCATTCCGTTCTTCGGTGAAAGTAATCACCTCTGACAAACGGGTCGCTTTTAGCGCGGCACAGCCAAGAAGAGACGAGGCACGACTATTTGAACGGTTAATGAGCCATCTTCGCGGGTGTCTGCCTTTAAGGTTAATTGGAGCGCACCTGGGCCAACATCATCGAAGTATCTCGTCTCTAAAGACGTTAAATTGCGTAATTATTTAACGGTTAACTTCAGAAAGCTTTTGCCAACAAATTTTTCTCAAGTACCCACTCCTTCCCTGCCTCGCAAGATTTCATAAGTATTTTACGTACAACTCGTTATTCAAAGCGCTGTCAAAGGGCTGAGCGAAATGACATATATATACTCGCCAACGAAAGTCTCGCAGCCAGGGCCGTAACTAGGGTTTAGAAATTAGTGAGGTCCAGATTTTTTTCGAGCGCGGCGGGACGAGCAAAATTCAGACCAAAATGACATCTACAAACACAACCCAAGCTATACACTAAACACAAAACACAAAACGCTCGACGCTGCCTCTTTTCAAAAGAAAAGCGGTAATATGCGTTTCATACATGGAGAACGGTTCAGTCTCTCTTTTTTTATTAGGAAATAATTACCGAGGTCCGGACCTCGGTGACCTCATAGGTAGTTACGGCCATGCTCGCAGCACAAATACTTTTAATCATCCGTCTCTACAAACATATTTGTATAGGGGACGAATGTAAACGAAGGAAGACGCTATTTTTTTATGAAAAACTTGTCCAATTTTATAAGGATACACATTTATGTTCAATAACAAATGATAAAAATTTAATTCTATCGCTTTTTCCAAATTAGAAGGTGTACCACGCAGTAAAATAAATACCTACTCCATTCGTTCGATACCCTCTTTTACTCGCCAAATTTGGCCTTATAACAGCGGGTTGCTGCAAGATCCTTTTCCCTTTTTATTATTTTCACCCCGTTCATCCGCCAATTTCCGTATCCGACATCCGCCACTTGAAAACTAATTCCAGGAGTGCATTTCTGGGAATTTATTGCCCTCTTCAATTAATAGAAACCTTTTAAAGTTAAGTTTTGGGTGCACAAATTTAATTTAGAACGCCATCATGCACGACATATTCCTCGTTTCGATGCATGAATGCCATGGAAAATATAATTCATCTTTATATGCTGCGATGAATGCCACTCCATCACTTTGATGGAAAATCTCATCTCGATGAATGATTGTTTCTTAGCGCACCACAAATAAATAAAGGACGAAAAAAATAAATTAATATAAATCTAAAACAACGAAAGATCCCTCCGTCCACCACCTTCGCCTACCGGCAAAATTTTTGAAATTCCGGATAGTGGCGAATATAAACAGAGCTATATACAGGAAAACAAACTGTCCCAAAAGTGATACATCATTACTGATGTTCTACAAATTAGGTAAGCCTCTAAACAAAAAAAAAAGTACCCAAATATGCGTGCAATACCAGACCTACCTTAAAAGGTGCAGCACTTAACAATATATACACGCCTTTATAAGGATTTCTTCAATTTAAAATACTGTGAAGTGTTCCTCTAATTTAAAAATAAAAGAAGTATGTTCCACTATCAAACTCAACTGTTGGATCACTCAACCCAATATTAAACTTAGTGATCATTACGACAATAGAGACCGAAATCAAAACGTTTATCTTTCTTTCAATGTTAGGGTAACTCTTCATTCCATTATAGTTATTAAGGCTATGTTAAATAATAAAAAATAAGATGCGTCACAGGCTATGAGTACAGAATATATATATATTATATATATATATATATATATATATATATATATGCTAAAGCGTTCGACAAGTGTGACCACGGAATCATAATACATAAACTGAAATATATGGGAATAACAGGAAAAGTAGGGAAATGGATATATAATTTCCTTAGTGAGCGGCGGCAAGTCGTTACAGTACAAGGAGTATCTTCATCAGAATCAGAGATCCTCAGCTCGGTACCACAAGGAACAGTGTTAGCTCCACTACTCTTCATAATCATGCTAACTGACATAGATGAGGACGTTACCAGAGACAGCACAGTAACATCCTTTGCGGATGACGCAAAGATCAGTAGAAAAATAAGAAACCCAAAAGACATAGGATCTCTACAAACCGACATAAACAGAATCTACAAGTGGACGGAAGACAACAATATGAAGTTTAACACCGAAAAAGAGAAGACCTAAAATCCATGGAATATTATACCCCAAATGGACAGGAAATTCAGAGAAATTCCAGAGCAAAAGATTTAGGGGTTGTAATGACATGATGCGAAATTTGAAACACAAAATAAGATAGCAGTAAACAGAGCAAAGAGAATAACGGGTCAGATATTGAGAACCTTTAAACGAAGGGATAGGAATGTAATGATTCCTCTACTGAAAACACTGATAATACCCAAATTGGAATACTGCTCAGTCCTAAGATCCCCATATAAAAAAGAAGACATTAGACAGCTGGAGGGGATCCAAAGACGCTTCACAACCAAGATCAATGGGTGCAAAGAACTAAATTACTGGGAAAGGTTACGAGAACTAGACCTATATTCACAGGAAAGGAGGAGAGAGATATACACCATTATTTACACTTGGAAAATAATGGAGAAACTAGTCCCTAATCTTACTCTGAATCCCATAACTCCCCAAACAACGATGGAAAGTAGAAGCAGTAGACTGTCGTATTCCCAAATTGAAGGCGAGACAGGGAACATCCTTAACCCTGAAAGAAAATAGTTTCGTAGTGAGAGGACCAAAACTGTTTAATCAGTTGCCCAAAGACAGGGTTGGCACTAGTGGGCCCAGCCCGAAAAAACCCACCCGGGTTTTTTTAAAAAAAAACCACTTGAAAAAACCCACTATTTTACCCACTTGTGGGTTTTTTCATGAAACTTAAGAAGTGCATATGCAATTATTTTTAAAAATTGTCATATAGGCGCCTATAATGATTTTACATGCAAAGCAAGCAAACATGAGTCAACAAATAGACCTACAGGTATAACTCTTTGGGTGAGGTAGCAGGTTATAGAGTGTAGACATCAGCCAATCAGGGTGGTATGGTACTCCAGGATTGTGGTGGGTGGAAGTCAGTCAGCGACCCATGGTTCAGAACCCATGTTAAGCTGTCGGTCCCCTCCTCTGTCATGTAACTCTATATATAGCATGTTGCGAAGGAGGTTAAACAATCCTAATAAGTTTTAAGTGTCCAAGCATCTCAGCATCCCCAACTTTTGCTTTTCATAGGGAGGGGAGTTTCATGGGCATCAGACTTTTCTTCTCCCTCCCATGTAATGTAAAAGTCAAAGTTCAAAAGTTTACTAGATAAATCCATACAAAAATAAATAAATGTTTTCCAAAATTTCCAGCATGAAATACATACTGGTATATACATAGAAAAATATTGACTTATTATATGTGGTTATATTGAACATTGTAATTGTGTACAGTAAGTTGAACAAATGAAACTATATATTGTTTGAAATTTGAATACACATCTACTGAATGACTAACTATTCTTCATCACTTTTCCAATCAGATGGGTCAGTCATCCTCAATTGCCTGTTAATTTTTACAAGGTTTACAGTTTTTTCAAGGCCTAATCTATTGTGTAATTTGGTCCAGACAAGGCCAAATGTGGAGAACACTCTTTCAATCGAGGCTGAACTTGGTGGGCAGCTTAGTAATTTGTGGATAAATCAACTTCTTCATGGATTGTATTTAAAAGTGGACCAGACAAATTTCGACGGGAAGGTGGAGTGTAGCCTGGTCTTAGAGTCTCTATCATTTCAATAAAATACTTAGACTCTGCACATAGAAATGGAATATTATTTGCATAAAAGAATTTGGCTATTTTGTTATCAATGACATTTTTCTGCAAAGTTGTTGTTATGCCAAAATCGCTTACTTTCTTTTGAATTTCTTTTTTTCATCTGTAATTGTGTCAGTGGTGGTGAGGATGAGTCTGGATCATCTGAGAGGTCTATGTCATGGCAGTATGAAGATGATGTACTGGCAGTATTGTCAGTCTTGTTTCTTGATTCCATGTGTTTCAAACATTTCATTAAATGCATTTTTATTCGCTCTATTTTATTACTTATTTCATTATTGCAATGTTTGCATCTAACTTTACTAGTCCCATCAATAATATTGACTTCACTCCATTCATGCCCTGATTTTCTTCCTGATCCAAAGGTCTTTGGCATTATTTAATGCAGTTATAACTTCAAACAGACTAATTCTGTAGGCTAGCAGTAAAGATAAATATGCTGTTGCCAGTTTTTTTATTTAACTGTGAAATAAGAGAAAAAATATTCAGTAATATGAATTAAATAGATATAACTAGCTGAATTAAGTTCCCTTTGGGAGCTGTAATTCATCTACTTCCAGCAGAAAACACAGGGGCCTGTCTTCCATAGGAAGTATAGCCTAACAAATATGATAATTTACCACACCAAATTTAGTTCAAATTGGTCCATGTTTTCCAAATTTTGTTGTGAAGCTCAATCTGAGAAAATAATAACTTTTTATGCTTAATTGCCTGGAAGGCAACCTTTTTGCTAAAACCAAGACAAATGTTATATTAATAGTGTACGGTACAGTACAGTATTATTATAAAAATAAGAATAGGTAGGTCTAATATGAACTACCATATATGACATTAAAGCCAGCAGATGACAAAAAAATGGACATATGAAAAAACCCAATTTTCCCCGGGGGTTTTCGGGTTTTAGGTAAAAAAAACGAAAAAACCCACCTGGGGTGGGCCTTTTCAAAAAAAGTGGGTTTTCTGCCAACCCTGCCCAAAGACCTAAGAAACACGAAGGGAGTTGCAGTGGAAATCTTCAAAAGAAGACTAGACGCCTAGCTCAGAACAATCCCCGATGAGCCGGGCGTACCTGGCTATGTGAGGTGGAGCGCGCAAGAATCCAACTCACTACTTCACCAGGCCAACTCGAGAGGAGGGGCGACAAGCTTGACCTTCGCGAAATGAGAAATCAACGCGCGGAACCTTTATAAGGTTGTAAGGTATATATATATATATATATATATATATATATATATATATATATATACATATATATATATATATATACATATATATATATATATACATATATATACATATATATATAATATATATACATATATATACACATATATACATATATACATATATATATATATACATATTACATATATATATATACATATATACATATACATATATACATATATACATACATATATATACATATATATATACATATATATACATATATATATAATACATATATAACATATATATACATATATATATATATACATATATATATATATATATATTAGGGTGGTCCAAAACGTTAACGCATCGACTAAGTTCTCTCCACAAGGTTGGTTTTATGCCTCTTGGTGTGGACAGTATTTGTGCAAAGTTTCACGTTATTCGGTTAATATTTAGGGGTCGCCCCACTTGCCCCCTTTTTGAAAATTTGGGAAAATATCTGAATAACAATTTTTTTTTGGTTCTCAAAGAATATGAAAGAAAACAGTAAGACAATAGGACATGATAATGGGTGTATCTTCATTATTTCTTCTGCATCAGAGTCGCCTTGGATGGTATTGGTATCTGTTTTCGGTGGGCGGCTACGAGTTGTAGGAGGTACTGCTTCTGGTCCTCGTTTCGTGTCAAAGTGTCATTGTAGCGTTGTCCGAGAGCAATACCTCGCTCGGCAGCATCATTGACGACTTTCATCTTTAAGGCGCGATCTCTAAGTTCCCTGTAGTTCTTGTCATTTGGCCATTCCCGTGGATCTTTTTGAAGTAACTGGCGCGCTTCCTCCTTACCTCCAACTACTTTCAAGACATCAAAGAGGGTCAATGTCCTTTTCGTGACGAAGGATGCCACATCATTTTCAACACCAGCTTCCGCCATGTCGATTCGTCGGGGGCAGCCATTCTTTTGGGGATGTTCGAGGTGTTGAACCATTCTCCTTTTGGTATCAGGATCGATCCTATTATCGAAGAAGGCCAGTCCAATCAGATGCTCCGACAAGTACCACAGGTGGCGTCTTAGAGCTGTCTTCGCCGCTTGTGCAGCTCCTCCGTGTGGATATTTTTCCAGAAGATGCAGCATTTTGAGATCATTGAGAGGAGCTTGTGTCCCCATTGGCGCTTCATGCCAGTACTTGACGTAAATCAGACTGACAAATAAAGCCAGCTGAGTCACGTTTCGTTCTTCGCGTGCTGTGAGCTTGAATTGATAGTGAAAGAGGTAGATTTTGAGCGCATAAATCGCCTTCGCCATCCATCTCGCGTGGTGCATGGGACCCGGAGCTCGGATAAAGAGTTGACCACAGTCTTTCCCCCCAGGAAGAGCAAAGATAGTTCAAGGAAC
Source organism: Bathynomus jamesi (assembly GCA_023014485.1). Lineage (NCBI taxonomy): Eukaryota > Metazoa > Arthropoda > Malacostraca > Isopoda > Cirolanidae > Bathynomus > Bathynomus jamesi. Next base: position 126,271 of record JAJOZX010001814.1, read on the forward strand.
TCCTTGTAGTCGTCACGAGGTTGGCTTGCCTGAAGAGCGTTAGGTAAGTAAGTGAGCATCTCTTTTCTCATCTCTTGGAGTTGAGGGTTCTCGAACAAGCTGTCCGATGCTGAGACAAATGCTTCGTGGGAGAGAGATGGCCATTCCTTTTGAAATCGCTTAAAAAGGCCTGTTTCAGGACTTCCTGTTGAGCCAAATATTGAAGCAGACATCAGCAAGTACGACTTCAAGTATATGATGTCGACAACCGATCCAAACTAGCTCGTGACCTAATGCTTCTTCAATCCTGACACAGGCTCCGCGATGTAAACCCGTGTTTGACGCAGTGGTATCGAAGACGAGACCTCTCACATGCTGTTCCACGTTCCATAATTTCATAGTTTGAAGGCATGCCTGGGCCTGTGCTTCTCCAGTTCCTTCTTTCATCTTTGGGACACCAAGCAGCTTCTCCTGTCCATTGAATGTTATAAGGATTGCTATCCGATGCACATTCGTCTTCTTCCCTTCAATGCCGGGGAGAAGCTTTCCGTCCCAATGGAGAAGGACAGGGTCTTCTAGAGAGAATGATTCTAGGTCTTCTCGAGCTGCCTGTTCTCGCCCACTTTCTCTGTAGCGATGAATAGAGCTCCGAGAGCACGTCATCCCAGACAGATCATGCCCCGCGGCCTGTAATACAGCTCCAGTTACGAAAACAGCATTCCGGTCAGAAAGATTGGTGCGATCCATTGCTCCAATGACTTCTGGAGATTGGAAAATGTTCGTAACCTTGTTCTTGGGACGCTTTGGTGCCGGAGCTTCAGACGAAGAAGGAATCGGAACCGATGGTCTATAGTCGTCGTCTTGCGAAAAAAGGGAAGAAGAAGAGGAAAGATCAATTGATGACACTCCTGCTTCTTCCAAATCTTTCTGTGTTGCTTCATGCCTTGCCTTCCTCTTGGCTTCCTTCTCCATTCTGGATCGCTTTCTGTCCTCTTGTGTAGTCGTTTCCTTATCAATGCCAGCCATGCTGCAAGAATTGACGTCCTTGCGCTGCATGGACAGGAAATTTCGGTCCTCAACGTTGAGGATTGTGCTCATGGCATCACTGGTTGCGATGTCAAACAGTTCCTGGATGTCCGCTTTGAAAGATGTCTTCATTCATTCTATCGCTGGCACGTTGCCTGGTCCTGTGCTTCTTGAGTGTTTTGTAGCGGTCTAAAAGCTTTGAAAGCTTACGGACACAGGAGTCGATCCGTTGAGTTGGGATCCGCGCTCGGGTCCAGACTTCAATCACCCTCTGGCATGCCTGGTTCAGACTGTCGGAGGTGGTTTGCTTTTGATTGATGTGGTGGTATTGCCCCAAGAGGAGGGCGTCAAGGCATGTAGGGAGCCTTGACGTGGATAAAGTTCCAGTTGCCATCCCTAGAAGCCAAACTTTTGGAATTGATCGAGTTTGAGCCATCGGACCTACGGAAGAAAAAGTACATTATATAATATATATATTCAGAGTGGGGCGACCTCTACATATTCACCAATCACGCTGCAATTTTGCAAAGACCATGTGGACACTAAATGGACAAAGACCACACTTGTGGAGACTATCTAAGACAATTTTGAAATTTCCCCCTATGGATTTGGACCACCCTAATATATATATATATAAACGCAAAGACCACAGAACCATCTTCAAATCGTTATAATGACATTGGCTATTCAGTATATTATATTGAATTATTTTTATTTTCTATCTAAGTTCTACAAAACTTCACAAACCTTTCTTTATATTTTTCAACGCTTTAAGAAGTTCTTTCTCGTACCCCCTTCCCCACTCACCCCCCACTCCCAAAACGTACCCCCCACCCCACCCCCCACCCCTAAGCCAGTGCCGAATTCTTTTTGATCGATTTATGATTGCCGGGTTATTGTAGCGTTCCACTTGATAATTTTTGTTTTCAGACTACCTTTTTCTCCTCGCCTCGTAAACGTTTTATAGGGTGTTGCCGACAAATATGAAACGCTTTTTAGAATGCGAAAAGCGCGTACGAAGATGAAATCGTCGAAACGTTATGCCTTCAACGGACGACCCGGGTCTTAACGATCGCCTTGGGGAAACCTTTCTCGGGTTCCGGAGCGATCTCGGAAGGAATGGGAAAAGCGCCAAAACGCGGATTCTCACAACAGTGAAGTACATCAAATGCCGATGATGATGATTGAACTTTGCATTATATATATATTATATATATATTTTATATATTTTATATATATTTTATATATATTTTATATATATATATATTTATATATATATAATGTGCGCCTCGGTAGTGTAGTGATTAGAGTCGATGACTACGAATCCATCGGCCCCTGGATCGAAACCCGGTGATGGCAGGCGGCGCGCAGCAAAACCCAGCTCTTCATCCTTCTACACAATAAAAAAAAAATTGGTTGGTAGCCTAGTGGTTAAGACGCTGGGCTGCTGGTGGGGCGTGGTTCGGATTCCACGTTAAACTGAAGTCTAAGGTGAAGTGAAAAGCTTGACCTTCGTCAGAATGAACAATTCGGGCGGAAGCAAGTCCAAGGTTATATTCGCAAACTGGTTACAGCATAAAATTAAGTATAAACGGGAACAGACCTACTTTGAACATGATTAGATGGAGAATTAAAATTAGTCTATCCACTGAGCCAATTTCAATTGTTCCAATAATCAGGATACACTGGCTCGTAAAGAAGACGTGACCCAGTGTAAACCCCAACAAGATACTTTTTTAGCTGTATATAACTATATAACTGTAGTCTATGAGTCTACGATGATTACAGCCACAAACACAATTGTTATTATTAAGTGGATAAGGCTCAGCTCACACTAGAATAAATGACCTCCACAAACGAATCGAATGCAAAAGAAAAACACTGCTCAGTACAGTGAAATAAAAAAAAAGTAATTTTCTTTTCTGATCAATAAAGTGAAGGCGCGTACGAAAACTTTTGAAATAAATACGAAGAGAGGCAAAAATCCCAAATGAAGACGATATGGGAGCTAAAAGGATATATACAGAGTATTTCCCTTTCAAGTGAATCTCTCTCGATAGCTACGCGCATTTATTTCTATTTCTATATGATGCACTTCAATGCTTCAACAGCTATTTCAGTCAAATTAGTTGTCTAAATTAGGGTTGTACCGGCTCGGAGTAGTCGGCAAAATAGACCGACTGAGCCGACACCCGACAAGTAGCAGACTCGGCTACCCTGCGCAATTCTAGTCCAAATAACTCCTTTTTAATGGAATAAATTCGCAATGACCTGCGTGTGAAAGTTTTATGTTTGTTGCCGTTTTTCCGATGACAAAGAAGAAAACGTAATGTTACATACAGTATACTGTGCATTTACGATAATGTACGCGGGAGTCTTAACTTTTATTACAAACCAAAATACTGATATTCTTATAACACTTAGCGAAGTAGGTTGAAAGGTATTCAGGATTATTCTTACCATTTTTAATGAAAACCTTCTGATGTTAGTGTTTAAGGTGTGGATATATATATATATATAACCTTGATTAACGTTAGTTTTGCTTCCGCGCGAACTGTTCATTCTGACGAAAGTTAAACTTGTTACTCCACCTTAGACCTACTATAGTAAATATGCCTTTTTAACCTTTCTTATCTTGCTTTTTGGTACTTTTCTCTTTCTTTATTCAATTTCTCTTCTATCATTAATCATTCTCTTTACACTCGTTTCACTCGCATTCGCTGTACTTAATAAATATGGTAAACGTGACCGAGTTGAGGCGCCGTTATAATATGAACTGGGTATGGGGGACGGGGGGATTAATATACACCCGATTAATACTTTATCTTTATTTATACCAAAAACACTTAGTTAAACGGGGTAATGCGAGGGGGGAAATTAACGTTAACATTTTAGTCGGAGAGAGAGATGAAATACTATTCTCAATTCACATCTTAACACCAAAAGACACCACCTTATACCCAAGGCCATCCGATGACTGCCGGGCATTCCTACCCAGCCTTTAGCCTGTGTTCAGGCGTTGCCAACTCGTATTTCTATATTTTTTTATAAACAAACCATTAGTTATCGTAATTACATTTATTAAATATTATTATTAGCTTTATTAATTTCTTATAACCAAAACATTCTAATTTTTAATTAGACATTACTGCACTACAGTTTAACGCGGAACCCCCAATAGCAGCCCAGCATCTTAACTAGGCATCGACCGGTGGTTGTATCGGTATTGATATCGATGGTTAGTAGCTACCGATACCGATAGTTTTTTGTTTCTAAGAATAAAAAAAAACGGGCGTTTTCCAAATAGAAACTTCCCGGCTGCTCGAGAAGTTACGCGTGTTCGCGATTTATCCCAACGCTTCTAGAAATTTCCACGACTCATACCGCTCTATATAAAGCGTGCCCGTAACCATCGCGGCGTCATTTCCTCAGTTCGCAAGTTGTGAATCAGTTCAACGGTGTGTAATAAATTTTTTTGTAAATTTATTAACTACTGGTATAAATTTATTCGCTTTTGCTTTAGTGAGTGACAATGCTAGGCATTGTGTGGAAGTTCTTCACTGCTTCAAGCACTAATGTAAAACAGGCCATCTGCAATTTGTGCGGTGTCTCCGTCTCTCGTGGAGAAACAAGCGCAAGTACCTTCTCTACATCGAACCTGAGGAGTCACCTTATCAACAAGCACAAGTGTGGGTAATCTTTTGACAACGGCTCAGAAAATCGTCGGTCATTTTCGCCACTCTCCGCAAGCGACGCAGTGCCTACAGCAAATTCAAAGAAGACTTAACTTGCCTCAACTGAAGCTGATTCAAGATGTGTCAACCAGATGGAATTACACGCTGGAAATGTTGCAGCGACTCCTTTCCCAAAAGCAAGCTATCATTGAATATGACGTCGAATGGCCCCTGGAAAATACGTTGACTTCAACCCAATAGAAGCTTATGGTCAAGCTTATTGGTGTGTTTGCTGTCTTCAAAACTGCAACGCTCAAAATCAGTGAGGAAAACTCGCTTTTATCAGAAGTTTTACCTACAGTCAAATCTCTGTCAAAAAGAATCTGTGCAGCGTGCTCAGTGAATGATGCTAGTGTCAAGATTCTGGAGAGCCAGCTGGGCGATTCTCTCGAACAGGTGTATCATCAGAATCAGAAGTACGCAGCTCAGTACCACAAGGGACAGTACTGGCCCTACTCCTGTTCATTATTATGCTAACAAACATAGACAGTGGAATAAACAGCAACAGTTATAGCAACATCATTTGCGGACGATACAAAGATCAGCAGAAAAATCAGCGATGCAAATGAAGTGGAGGCCTTGCAGAGGGACACGAACAAAATATACAAATGGTCAGAAGACAACAATATGACTTTTAACACAGAGAAATTTCAGCTCTTGAGATAAGGTAGAAATGAGGAACTTAAACAGACTACATAGCATGCTCCAGATAGACAGGAAATTCAGAGAAACACGAAAGCGGTCGACTTGGGGGGTAATAATGACCGATGATGCCAAATTTGAGACAAAATCAGATAGCAATAAAATAAGCAAAAAGAGTCGCGGGACAGGTACTAAGAACGTTCAAAAGGAGGGACAAGACAGTAATGATTCCCCTACTGAGAACACTGAGTATACCAAAACTTGAATACTGCTCAGTTTTGACGTCCTCATATAAAAAGGAAGAAATTAATAAACTAGAAGAAACACAGACATATTTGACAGCCAAGATTGATGGCTGCAAAGAACTCAACTACTGGGAAAGACTACGTAAACTAAATCTGTACTCCCTGGAAAGGAGAGAGGGGTACACCATAATCTACATATGGAAAATAATCGAAAAACTGGTACCAAACCTCAAACTAAACCCAATTACCATCCGAACGCTGGAAAATAGGAAAGGCAGAATGTGTAGTGTTCCCAAATTAAAGGCCCGACAAGAGACTTCGTCAACACTGAAGGAAAATAGCTTGGTTGTCAGGGGGCCAAAACTTTTTAACCAGCTTCCAAAAGACCTCAGAAACATTACAGGGGTCGACGGTGGTCTTTAAGAGAGCAACTCGCTCTTCCACCAAGTCAGGCCTTGAGGCGGGGCCACCAGCTTGACCTTCGTGTGAAGAGACCAACACACGGAACCTGAACGAGGTTAACGAGGTGCGTATATATATTAGGGTGTCGCTTGTGTGGAAAAATGTTTCCACAAGAAAATAAATTTATGTTAAAATTTAAAGAGAATTCTGTTTGTATAAATTAAAATATTAATCCTTTAAAAGATATTATTCTGTTCATATAAATTAAAGTATGATTCCGTTAAATTTTTAATATTGTATACTGTAGTGTGTTTTAATGCCAGTGGAAAGTTTGGCATCCTTTTTCTTAACCCTAAAAAAAAAAAGTGTTGCCACGTCTATAATCTTAAACAGAGATTCCTAAATTTTAAATGTTCTTTTCGACTATTATAAACCACAATTATATAAATTCTTCTGCTAAAAAGAGTTAAGTGTCGAACCACAATCATATACATTCTTGACTAATATCATTGTTATAATAGGACTTTGCGATTTCCTAATCTTTTGTAAACGTGGCACCACGGAAACTCCTCGAGGGAGAATACCTCGAGGGAGGCAGTCGTGCCTCGGCCCTTTGGGCATGCAGTCAGTGTTTTGATGTAAGCGATTTGTTCGTTAATAACTCTCTCAACAAGTGTAGTGAAAAGCATTTGATGTTTTTTCTAATTACTCTGTGCATTGTGAAAGAAATTCCTTAATAGTTTAAAAGTGATTTCTCCCCTTGTGGAAATAAAAGACTGACAAAGGAAACTCGTCATTTTATATCCTTCAACGAGAGAGAAGCATTCCACTCCCTCAACGGACGGAGGGAGGGGACGCCATTGAGCGAAGGTATAAATTGTGTTAACGGAATCTCGCAGTCGGATAAACTAAACGTTAATAAACTCTTCTTGTCGACATACAGAGCAACCTGGAAACGTCGGAAATGGTGTAACGAAGAATAACATCATATCCGACATTGGCTACCTATAACAGGATTAGAAGAAATCATTCATCCGCCATTTTGCGACACTTATTTGTATGGTAAGAATTGAACCATCAAGAAGTTTCGGTCTGACCCTCTAGAAATGTGACGTTGCATGTAAAAACGCTGATTATGAAGTTTCATGAGAAAATATTAATATTTAGAGGTCGCTCAAGGCCATTAAAATTTTGATGATGCGTCGTTACTTGTCCTAAATTGAAATATGCTTCCTTTCTATGCCTCACCCCAGTATCATTTCAGTTGCCTTAATGGTAGGATGTGTTTGCATTAATGTGTGTTATTTTAGTCCTCCCTGGTATAAAAAATCGCATGGTCATATCTATGACAAGTATTGATGGAGAAGAGAACCCTCCAAAGCGTGTGGTTGTTGACCTGGATACTGTAAAAGAAAAAAGCTTGGAAAACTTTGTAACAAAAAACACAAAATCATTGTTCACGAAGCTCAACCTTCCAGATGAATTCTTGGAGAAAACTGCTGAGCAATGGGGAAGAGGATACCCATTACCAAACTGCGAAAGTGTGTGTAAAAACTGTAACAAATGACTTCGCTGAACTTGGAGTTGCTCTCATCCAGGATTTTTCTGGATACCTAACCAAAGATGAAGAACAGTTTCTTCTCCAGGTTGTTGAAGACCATCGCAAGCATTGGACATGGGGACAAAAGCATACCTTGAGTGGAAATAATGATTAATCATAATAATTACGCTACTGTCTGATGTTAATGTACTTCATCTTAATATGATGATAATGTCTTGTGCACTTCCTGCTAATCTAGGAACAGAAAGTGTGAATATAAACAATTTTCAAGTGTATTTAAACAATTTATTATGAGAATCTCGTATCCAATACTTCGAAGCCGTTGAGCGACCTCTAAATATTAAAATATCTCAATAAAACTTTGTACGCAGTGTTTTTACATCATATGGCATACTTTGATGGGGTCAGAGTACGGAAACTTAAAAGTTGAAAAATAAGTGACACCTTTATATATATATATATATATATATATATATATATATATATATATATATATATATATATGTGTGTGTGTGTGTGTGTGTGTGTGTGTGTGTGTGTCATTTTTCACCGGGCCAACAAACTACAATTCCAGGAATAAATAAATGAAACAGGAATCATATTAAACCCTTTATATTATGTGAGGCAGCTTATTTAAATGGGATGAGTAGTCTTTTTACAAAGTCAACTTGAATAATAGTTGTTAAGAAGTAAAGTTGACAATACGAAAGTAGAAAACATTGCTAAATTCGTGTCACCGAATAGTCAAATCGTAATTTTACAGTCAACTTTGGGATCACTCATCGATTCAGGGTAGGCCTTGGTTTGCTATGCTAAGAGGTGCCTTTATGGTTGTAGAGGGCTAGGTTGGGCAGGCTAATAAATAAGTGAAGTACGCCTAGGCCTAGACGGTACTGCCGTCACGGCAATCAGTTCTGAGTCGGCAGCGACCGAAGTAAGTTTAATGTCGTTATTTTATGGGAGTTGTTATGCCAAGTTTAACTAAGGAAGACAAAATTGCTATGAAATTTCTTCACAAGGAAAAAGGTTTCGGTGCTAAAATAGTAAAACAGTATCCTAATCAACATTGGCCCGTATGTAGTGTGTCACGTTTGTTAAAAAAAATTGGTGAAACGGGAACTCGTGTACCAAAACCTCGAAGTGGACGACCATCTACTACAGCAAGGGCACCGGCAAACATTGAATCTGTAAGGGTCATTCCATGAAAAATCATGCAGTGGTCAAAACCAAACCCTCATAGATTTTGCTTAAATTTGGTTGAGAGAATGGTATATGCTAGTAAGTGCCATATTTCAAATATCAGCTCAATCGGAGTTATGGTTCAAAAGTTATGCTCCCCCCTTTTTTGGGGGGAAGGATGAAAACTGTAAATATTCAAACCACCATAACTCATACCCTAATTGACACAGAATAGGGATTTAAAGTGTGTATAAAAGGTAATTGAACACACAACAAATTAGCATAAGCAAAACAAATGGCTAAAATTAACAGAAAAAAAGTTACGACACTATTTCATTTGAAGGGGTCCTCCCCCCCTAAATTACAGATTTTTTAAAATTTTCATATATACAAAAAATGAGTTTCAACCTTATTCTATCAATATATGAAAAGAAATATACGTGTATTTTCATATAAAATAGGTATTTACAGATTTCAAAATAGCTACTTTTACTTAAGACTAATTTTTACAAATTCATGTAAGCTGTTAGGTAATTAATACATTGCAATTTACACAGGGTGCAGTAATTCTTAATGCTAATAATCTATACTTACCTAAGCTTATGTATAGTTAATTTTAAACAGATTTTTATCCTAGTTTTGGTTCCAAACTCCCACTAAGTTCTTGAACTTGCTTTGGATTGAAGGAGTAAATAATCTTAGCACCAGGCTTGATATTTGGTGTCATCATGATAGAAATCATATCACTGTTTTATCCAGCAAACATCCTCTTTCATCGGAAAATAATACTGAGTGGTAGATCCTGATGAGGTGAGGAAACTGATTTTATAATCACCATATTCTTCTGGTGTCTAAAATAATTCCAAACCAAACTATCATTATATTTACAGGCAACATACTGGCCAATTTGATACTAGTCTTTTTCAACTAGTTGACTGTCTTTATCTGGTTCAGCCCCAGTACTTATTCTAAACAATTTACAATTATCAGAATCAATGTCTGATAAGCTTGTATTAGGTTTTCTGACTCTGGTACAAACCTGTGGAAACCCCGTGTACCTTTAACAGGTAAAAGCTTCATTAAACCTACTAGAAAGACTGAATTTATCCGCATGAACCTCCTCCTTTGTAACATACAAACAAATAATTGAATTAAAGTGTTCAGTGCAAAAATCATAGAAAGCTCTTGGTGTTAGAATATGACTAGTATCAGTACGTTGCAAACTAGCCTTTGCTACAACTCTTTTAATAGTTCCTCCAATACCATCACAAGCATTTCTCCCATGACTTGTGGCAAAGAAATTCCACTCAGCCTTCACACCAAAATCCTGTTCATGATAGCATAGATTGCTGAAATTATATTTGTTTTTGTATTGGCCTCAACACCCATCAGAGAAATAAATTACTTTTTGTACGTTGGGGAATTTCTGTTTAATATCCTTCATTAAATATTGCTGAAAAGTGTGAACTGCTGATGTTGAGTGCTCAAGACAATCGCTAATAATACAGTAACTAGTATGAATTAATTCCTCATCCTTCACGTGATACACCACAAATGGATGGAGGGTCACCTGGTCATGCGTCCAGTGAAAACTTTGTGGTTCATCTTGAGTCATGAATGAATAGTTTTCTGCAAAATCCCCTAGCACAAGTATGTCATCACAGTGAAGATCCTGTTCCATAGTCTTCAAATACTAACTCTGGCTTTTTGCAATGTAGTGGTGCCTACTAAGAGAAAATGTTTTCTGAAAGGTGTTCAATCAATTCATCTGGAGAAGCTATATGAGTTTCCAATGTTGATCTATCTGTATTAATCCAATGAACATATTCGACAGAATCTCTGCTTGTCAAGGAAGGTATAGTATTTAATAAATTAAATATGCCTATGCTACCAGGACATTCTCGACATCCATGTAACATGCATGTAGAAGAATTTGTATCACAAACACTTTTTTCCATAAGTGTGTAATAGGTTAAGTTTTTCTCTGCAATTGCTGATACCATGAGTTTAGGATTCTGGTGGTGGGTGTAAACACCAACTGAGTGGGTTCCTTTGCCTCCAGCACTTACACACCATTTAGGCCTCAGACTGGCAAAGGTAGAAAACCCTATGCTATTATCATTGTTTTCTTTATATTTTGAATATAATTCTTTTAAATTTCCTAATAATAGACGTTTATGCTTGTACTCTTTTTCACCATCTTTATTTCTTATGCTAACACAATCAGATTTCCCTGCACACAAACGACTGACTTCATCATCTTCGTAGAATTCCTTTATTTCAGAGATTATATCTTCAGTTAGTTTTCTTCCTTTATTGTAGATAGGAATCTGTGGCATAATACCAAATGTATGTTTCAAATGTCTGGCTTTGTCAACAATGTATCTGGTTGCACCAAACCAATCCATTGTCCTAGAAAAAAACAACCCCAAATTACTGTACAATATTAAGGATGTAAGTACATGATTTATATTATTCAAGAATTAAGGAAGTACTGAACTTCATGAATTTGAACATATACCAGTATATTTAGTATATGGGATGATGTCACATTTTAGGAAATATAGCTAATGTCTACATTATACTACATATACTGTATATCCAAACATGACAACCTATAATACTGTACCTATATACAGGTATTTACATACATACATTAATAGTTCAAAGTCATTTCATTAATTATTTTTAGTTTCTTACCTCTCCAAATCTGCTTCTTTGAGATGCCGTTTACTCAGTGGCTCACCATCATCTTGAACTTCAGTGGCAAATGCAGTTTCCAACTTCCTCTTGAGGGAGGTTGAAGCTTTTTGTATTTTTGTGAAACTGCCTTTGATCTGCTTCCACTGCTCAGGGCATCTGAAAAATATTTGAAATACAATTAATTAATAAATATAAGTATGACATATCTAGTGGCAACAATCTGAATTTCTGAATTGAAGTATATTTTTTAGATAATTTCATATATATGTATTAGGTATAAGACAACTATATCTGAATTAAATTTCAGCTGACAGTATAAAAATGCATTATCTGTACACACATTAATAGCTAGTTACTTACGTAATTTCACTGGGGTAACATGAAGTTGCTCCAAAGTTGCATTAAGATCTTCTCGTTGAATATCTTTATCCGTTTCAGTGCATTTTCTTGGAATTTTTTCTGGGGATATGTCAGGTGAAGTAGTCGTACTTTCAGTACCGTACTACTAGTTATTGCTTCTGGCAGTCCGAATAATTCTTCAGGTTTTGCGTGTTTATTAATTAATTTCAGAAAATTTATACAAATTTCTGATTCATCACTGAAATTATATTTAGGGTCACTATTTTCAACAACAAGCTTTGGAAGTGGCCTCAAGTTCCGCAGAATAGGCTTTTTGCGCAGTTCAAAAGGGTTGCAACAGCGCTTGTTATAGCTTTTGTGTGTAGACATTTTCATCAAACACTTTTACTTATTTAAAACACTATGCGTATATGTACATAAATCTGTTCAAAATGAAAACAAATATATACATTAAATGAGAACACAGTGAATGCTTTGTGCATCACAGAAAACAAAAAGCTCTCTCTAGTTAGGCAATAGTTATCCTGGGTAGGATTGCCACTTTTTTAATGTCCACATGGAATTTTTTGTTCACCCAATTTACCCAACAATCGAATGGGGGAAGATATTTTATGGTAGGTACTAGTGTTTTATGTTTAGTTCTTAGAATACTAGTTTAACACACATGTATTTACATTTTTAACAAGTACACCAATCTATATACCAGAAGTCAATGAGAATGTTGAACAGTTTGTTAGAAATTATTGTCTCAAGTGAAAGTAGTCATTTTCAAATCTGTAAATACCTATTTTATATGCAAATACACATATATTTCTTTTCATATATTGATAGAATAAGGGTGAAACTCATTTTTTTGTATATATGACAATTTTTTAAAAATCTGTAATTTAGGGGGGGTGAGGACCCCTTCAAATGGAATAAAGTGTCTTAACTTTTTTTCTGTTAATTTTAGCCATTTTTTCTACTTATACTAATTTGTTATGCGTGCAATTACCTTTCATACACACTTTAAATCACTGTTCTATGTCAATTAGGGACTGAGTTATGGTGGTTTGAAAATTTCCAGTTTTCGTCCACCCTCAAAAAAGGGGGGGAGCATAATTTTTGAACCATAACTCCGATTGAGCTGATATTTGAAATTTGGTACTTACTAGCATAGACCATTCTATAAACCAAATTTAAGCAAAATCTATGAGGGTAAGGTGCATTTTTTTTTTTTTTTTTTTTGCGCATTTGTCATGGAATGAGCCGTAAGTGAACTTATTTGCAACCGAGAAGACCACCTCCGTTCAAGAGTGAGTGTACGGAGAACTGATAATTGCACCAGTATTAAAAAATATTCAATACATCAAATTGTAAAGGAAGACCTTAGTCTAAAAACATTTTAAGCGGTTCGAACTGCCTCGTATATCTCAACAGTCCAAAGTAAAACGTGTACAATGTTACTGTCGACTGCTTCATCTGGTTTACGGATGAAAAGATGTTCACTAGTGAACAACTTCGAAGTTCGCAAAACGTTAGTGTACGCTAACTTATGACAAAACCAAGACATTTCAAAACGCAGGGTCCGCGAGAGATGGCTATCACTTCAGTCTGTTTGTGATGGTGTTTCTAGTTTAGGAAAAATATTCATTGGATTCGTCGATGAAGGTGCGAAATATGATTCAAAACATTGATATCTTCAGTAAGATGTTACCTGAAATTGGAAGTTGCGGTGAGAATTATGTTTTTCAGCAAGATGGCGTTCCACGTCATCGGTCCCGACACACCATTGCATAGTTGCAAGAACAATATCTTGATTTCATCGCGCCAGAAGATTGGTCAGCAAATAGTCCGCATTTAAATCAAATTTACTATTTCATATGGGAACTTTTAGTTAACAAAATATTCAATATATGTCAATCAACTTCGAGAGCGCATTTTGACAGCATGGAATGAGCTCAATCAAGACACCACTTCCACAGCAGTGGTGCACATAGTGAGCATTGATGACTATCATTAACGATCACAATTAAATGTTTAAATAAAAAATTAAGTAGAATTCACTATTAAAAATGGTATTTGAGGGTTCGCGCGTCTTAAGGTACCTAAGCTCCACCACAGGCGAAAACGTGTTTTTGATGGATATCACTATTTTCACCCTTCCTCTATCGCGTGGTTTGGGTTATAATGACCTTACGACGCTTGAAGTATGGTTGAAAACCTTATGAAGCGAACTACTTTTTTCACCTCTATCGCCAGCCAAAAGTTCACCCAAAGTTCGGCATAAGAAAATCAAAAAATTAAAAAAAATATATATAAAATATGAAAATCTATTCCAAAAACTCATCAACATCTTCATTAGCATACTTAGAACTCTAATTTAGCAAAAAATGAACGTTCTAGCTCAATTAATAACAGAGATACTATTGCCAGAATATTGCTGAACTTTGGAGGCGATTTCTGACGAATTTTAATTTTGGCGCTTAGGTACCTTAAGACGCGGGAGCCCTCATTTAACATATGAAGAATTGAAAATAATTTCGGAAGTAAAATTTTTATTCGCTGTACGTCATCGAGACTCTCATTTCGTTTTCTATGAATCTATTCTTAATTTACCTCATTTTAAAACTGTATAAATGGATACAATTTTGAAACCAGTCTTAATATATCAGCTACAAATATTTTCAATTTAACAGCGCATGCGTGACTTAAAATACGGTACGTTCAAATTACGATCCAATACTGATAAATTATAATGCCTGTTATATCGTAAAAAACAAATGACTCCTTAAAATTAAGTTTCTAACTGTTGTTTTAACACTAACAGTAAAAATTACTTTTACTGATACAGTTAAAATAACAGTAATGAACCTGCGTATTAACGATGCCTGTTTTATCGAATAAAACGTTAAATAGTAAAACTACAGGCTTTGCCCTGTTGATTTAACACTATAGAAGTAAATACGGTCACTGTTAAAACCACAGTTAAATTTAAGTATCTGAATTACGGAGGTCAATGTTAAATAAACGAAAATTGTCCATTGTAGAATTAACCGTAAAATCTCGGCACCCAAAACCGTCAGAACTGTTAAAACGACAATTTTTTTTTTTTTTTTAACCCTTTAACACCAGAATTGTTTGTAGGGTTAAGTTATGAATGCGTGTATTTGAAAGGTTACCAATATGTAGCGGTCGTCCTTTTAGGGTTAAAGTGTATGTTTAGTTTAGATATTGGAAAAAAAAGCCCAAAAAGCCCGAAATTTGCAAAAGTAATGTGAATGACTACTACCTTAAACATTTTAAAAAAAAAACTTAAATTTAAAAAACCGACAAATTGGTCCATTTTTTGAAAATATGAAAACAGTATTACACAATCTTCCAAGGTAGAAGTATGACCGCAAAATGTTCGAGTGCATATGCAATTGCAATGTTGATCAATTGTTGCAAGGTGCCGGCCCCTCCCCCTGTGGGTGGGGGGTTAATGGGGGAGGGGTGGGGATTAGCCCCCAAGTTGCATAAAGGGGGGTGAGGGAGAATGACCTCCCCCCAAAGGGGTAACCTAACGTGCCCTCGCCGAGTTTACGAAGCACAAGCCCCACTCATAGGGCAGGGAGCCGAAGGCTCTGCTTGTAATTACTAAAAATATTTGGTTTTGAATAACAATAAATCTTAAATACACTTTTTGCTTTAAAGAAAAAATATTAAGTGAACGAAAATGTTAAGGTATGTTCCCATTCGTGCAATGGCCAGTAATTTGACTCAGTATCGATGCCAACTTGACCTCAGTAATGATATGATAGGGCAACGAAAGCATAGTGCCATCAAAATGTAGCCCAATCGAACCAATCGAACTTAACGCCTCTAGAAATAACTGGTCGTTATCGGTAATGTAATCATGTTTTCCTAGAATCCACACTGATACTGGTTACAACAAAGTAAAAAATAACTAAAAAGAGAAAAAGAAACTCTTACTTCGCTATTTCTTCCGCGAGGACTAAAAATTATTTAACAATTTAAACTTGAACTGATGAAGCCCAATATTAAATTAACATCGAGCGAGCAACCTGTCTCTGTTCCTCACTTTTTATACCTTTCCCCCAACACGGAGTAATCCCCTCCCCCACTCCCTATCACAACTGGTTTCCAACCCAACCTTTTTCTTCCTATCTTCTCCTAATAGCTCACTCGATATATAGCTACCTTGAAATTACAGGGAACGAAAAGGTCTTCATTTTCTGACAGTACAATAATAATTAAAAAAGAAATCGCAGTTCTTAATTGAAATCTTGGGAACTTTTTTAACGTGAAGTTGGAAGGTAAAATTTCTCCCCTTCACCGTATGAAGAGCGATACGGGCAAATAAAAAGACCGTTTCTGAAGGAAACCAAATTACGATCAACTAAAAAAAAATCTTTTCACAGTTAAAATGTTTCTCAACTAAATACGAGTAGACTATTTTCATAAGTGTAATAATAATAATAATAATAATAATAAATGCAGGGGCATATTTCGCGTTAAAGCCAAAACGGCTTGCCTATTTAATCCTTTAATTATTTCCTTTAAAAGTGACGCTTCTACATTTTAGTTAAATGAGTAGCCTTCAAACAGCATAAAACAACAGGAACAAGTTGTTCACGTCACATTTTGCAGCCTTAAAGCACCAGCGAAACCCACGCGTTGTTCTCTTTCGAAACTGCACGAGGGTATTTTCGTTTTGTTTTTTCCCTTCCACTCCAGCTGGAGAGTTTTTTACTTCCGGGGTTAAACCTTAACCATAAAGAATTTTTAGGTACAGCCTAATACTAGGCGTAAGATAGAAGTGCTGTATCGTAGTATCTTCCCTACAAATTCTCGAGATGTTATACTTATGGGCAGTTGGTCCAGGAACTCCACTGTAGATTTCTTTACTGCCCCTGTCGCTCCCACCACTATTGGGATGATCTCAGGTTCTACATTCTCCGGATTTCATGTTTAAGTCTCTGGTATTTTAAGACCTTTTCCCTTTCAAGTTAACCACATTCCAGTCCGCTGGGACTCATACTTCCACCAAGAGGCATTTGTTACCCTCCTTCTCTCTCATTACTATTTCTGGCTTGCATCCTGATACCCTGATGTTAGTTGGTATCTCATGATCATATAGGAGCAGCACTTTATCATTGTCCTCTATTCCTTGTGGAATATGTTCCCAATGCTTTTCTGTTTCTAGCCCTATTTTATATTTCTTACACAGCTTGAAGTGGATTAGCTTGCAGACTGCATTGTGTCTGTCTGTGTAGTTTCCTCTGTGTAGGAGTATTTCGCATCCAGATAGTATGTGACTCTCAGTCTCTGGGCTCTTTTAGCACAGTCTGCACATCTGTTTCATTTTTGCCCTCAATATTTCTTTTGAACCGGTTTGTCCGTAGTGCCTGGTCTTGTGCTGCCACCATCTTCTGGTCTCAGTGACCCTCTTACCAGGAACTCCACAGTTTTATCCCTCTCTATGTATGCTCTGTTTAGCACGTCCTCTTTGTATAATTTGCTGAATTTGTGCTCTTCCCAGTTGTTCTCCTTTTCTTCTGATCTTTTCCTGTTATACCTTCTTTTTATGGTACCTATCTTTTCCATCAGAGGTTTATTTGCAATGTCTTCAAGCTGTTCAGGTTCTATGCCGGCGTCCACTAGATAATCATTTGCCTTCTTTGAAAGCGATGTTGTTCGAGACTTTTCACGTTCATGGTGTCTTACAAATCTGACTAGCCTTCCTTCCCCTTCCTTTATGTACTGTGCTAATCCTATTGTTGTGGCTTTGTGCACTTGGTCTATTAGCGCAAGCCCTAATCCACCAACCATCCTTAGCGTGCATTGGTTTTTATATATGATTTTATGCGCATGGGACATTTTTCTGGTGATTGTATCCAATTTGTTGATTTCTAGTTGGGTCCAACTGATTATGCCAAAACTATGACAGTACGGGTACTGCCAGGAAGTTTATGGACATGACCTTATTTTTACTCTTTAGGTGAGGTTTTAGAATTAGTTTTATCGTTTTTAAATATTCTTTCCTCAGTCTTTCATGATGTCATTTTTCAGATTCTTCCACTTCCAGATATTTATATGTAGCCTCTTGCTCTAGCTCTTCTATCACGAATATTGTTCACCCTGATGTTTTCTGATTCACACCTTTTGACTTTCTTTAGTGTGACAGTGGCACATTTCTCAAGACCACATTCCATCTGGATGTCGTCTGAGAACTTCTTGACCTCCCTGATCTTTTCTGTTAGCTCGCTTTTGTTTGGGGCGTACAGTTTTAGGTCATCCATGTAGAACAAGCGATATATTTTTGGGCTGCTCTTTTCCCTTGGTCTCATCACATAGCCAACTAATAAATAACCTAAACAAAGGCTAAGTGGGTTTAGCGACAGTACGAACAAAAGAGGGGATATTGAATCACCCTGGTAGATCCCCCTCTCTTGATTCTCACACTGTTCACTAGGGCGGCTCGTTTTTACACTTTTTTCGATATTTGATTGGGGGTAGTGCGGAAAAGTTGCGATTTGGAGAGAAAATAAAGTGTGTAAAATTTTTTTGATCTACGTCAATACCTTCCGGTGGCGGCGAGTCCTTAAAAATCGAAAAATAGGCCTAACGGGGTAGATTGGAAAATGGTTTTAAAGACTTACAAAATAAACAATAAAAATTTCAGCACAATCTGTTAATAACTTCCGGTGGCGTTTTAACCGTTAAAATATCCAAAATATTGATTTAAAGCAAGTTTTAACATGATGTTATACAAATGTTAATTCCGGTATATTTCTGTGCAAACAACCCTGAGAACACTATTATAGGCTTGAATAAATTAATAGCAGTCATTGAACAATGAACATTATATAAAAATTATATAAAATTTTTGTGTTTTTAGGCCTATTTTTCGATTTTTAAGGACTCGCCGCCACCGGAAGGTATTGACGTAGATCAAAAAAATTTTACACACTTTATTTTCTCTCCAAATCGCAACTTTTCCGCACTACCCCCAATCAAATATCGAAAAAAAGTGTAAAAACGAGCCGCCCTACTGTTCACCTCTAAAGTTCCTTTACTGTGATGGAGGGTTAGGTCCGTTTCCCATCGTGTCATAGCTGTTTTCTAAGATGATCCTGATGATAGGGTGGATCTTCTATAGTCTCAACACTTCCTCCACCCAGGAGTTGGGTACACTGTCATACGCCTTTTTGTAGTCAATCCATGCCATGCTTAGGTTTCTCTGTTTCTTTCTGTTGTTCTCCAATATAGCCCTGTTGATTAACAGCTGGTCTTTTGTCCCATACGTTTTTCTGCTACATCCTTTTTGTTCTGGGCTTATAATGTTTTCTTCTACATGGCTGTAGATCCTGTCCTATGATTCTTGTTAGTATTTTGTAGGTTGGCAAGCATGTTATTGGCCTATATTTGCTTGGGTTCTGGGTTTCATGGGACTTTGGTGGTAGTGTTGTTTTTCCTTTCGTCAACCATTCTGGTGCTTCTTCTTCTTCTGCTGTCAGTATCTTGTTGAAGCACCTTGTTAGTCTTCCACTTAGTGATGTTAGCTTTTTCAACCACGTGTGTGTGTGTGTGTGTGTTTATTCTAAGTATTTTCCATATAGTTTTTCAACCATTTAAGGGAATCACTTCGTAAAATATTCAAAATGCATCAATTTGCGAAGCGTGAACCGGCTTTACTTCGATCACGCACGCACGCACGGTTGAAGTGAAGGTGGTCTGGTCATTCTTAGGTACCATACTGACCTTATTTCATTTTCTTTCTAATGTTTCTTCAAATACCATAAAATTACCATTTATTGTGTATATACTTTAAAGCACGGTACGAGTAAAACTCGTCAACTTCTTCCTCGCTACAATGAGCTTGATTCAACAATTCAAAATTACCTTCTGGTCGAAAAATATGTGGTACCGTAAAACCGGGGGTGACTTCGGACAAAATCCGAGTAAAATGTTTTGCTATTAAATAGCTCCTAAATGAAATAAGTAAAAAAACTCTTTGCATCAGAACATTCCCATCCTATTTCTTATTTATTATTTCATTTAGGAGCTATTTAATAGTAAAACTTTTTACTCGGATTTTGTCCGAAGTCACCCCGCTTTACGATACATCTCACTAACTTCCTGCTAAAAACATGGGGGCGACATTCACTTCCAAAAATTGCTTTCCCTAAGTTAGACTTACCGTTACTTTCTTTATGTAATACGTAACAGCAATACCTGAATTTTAAGTGAAACTATACAATAAAAATATAATATTTTAACCAATAAGTTTCTATCTATATAGGATTACACTTATTCTATCGTACAATTAGCGTCCTAATAATAATAATAATGAGTCCTTGCAAAAAATAATATCCTCTTTGTAAAAATAATAATAATAATCATAATACACCTGTATTCCTAGAAAAAGTAATATTACATTTAATACACGCTACAACTTCAACAAGTTTTAAAATTATTTATACTTACTTCACTTAAAATTTAAAAAGACCCCAAAAAAAAAAAAAAAACCAGGGTTTTCGCACAGAAATTCCATTTTGATCTTATTTTCAGAGCTTTAAAGAAAAAAATCCTCTTTAACTCTTCACAATTTTCAGATCCTTTCAACCAGGCTAAGAATTAAAAAATATGAAAAATCGTCAAAAGAAATATTTTTACTTTCCACTTTCAAAACTAAAAAGAAAATTCAAGAGAATTTCTCGAAAAACATTAAATTAGCTCGAAAGTTATTTATTTTATATATTATTTTATTCTGAATATACGTACAGTTTGGCGGTTCCACTCAACGAGGCAACGAAGCTTTAAAATTAAGTGAACCTGTAGCCGTGGCACTGGCACTCAGAAGAGTTCAGAGCCAGTCCTCACTCACCACTAATAAATGCCCTAAGGATGCGAAAGATACGGTACAGTCTATTGGGGATCCCTCAAAAATTAATTCGCGTAGGCCTACCTCAACCAGGGTTGTGGAGTCGGAGTCGGAGTCGGGAGTCGCACGTTTCAGGGCGGAGTCGGAGTCGGAGTCGGTAAAAAACTTCCGACTCCGACTCCAATTTCTGTGTCCTGTGTCACCCTTAATTTCTAAATCCTAAATACTAACATTTAGGTTATTTAGTTTTTTTGGTCAATAAACCTTATTCATTGATAGCCCAGCCCCTAGATTAAGTTTTTTTAATTTTTTTTTTTTACATTTTCAGAATATACAATTAATATTTATTTAAATATAAAATATAAAATATAAAATTTCACACTTAGTGTGGTGGTGATGAAATGTCTTATTATTATGATAATTATAAAGTGAAACACTAGAGGAGTCGGAGTCGTATATTTAAAATGTGAGGAGTCGGAGTCGGATTTTTAGATTTTTTACAATGTGTGGAGTCGGAGTCGGAGGAGTCGAATTTTTGACAATGTGTGGAGTCGGAGTCGGAGTCGGAAAATTTTGGACCGACTCCACAACCCTGACCTCAACCCAAACTATAACCTCGGTAAAAGAAATATCATCGTTCATACAAATGCCACCTGTAAAAGATAATTCAGCCGTCTAATAACATTTTTTTTCAATTAATCATTTACAGGTAAATATAAACCTATTAACGAGAGCCTTCAATGTTTTGAATAGCGCTCCTACAGACCATCTGCCTACTTTACACACACGCACAACCGTAAACAAAACTAATTCATCTTTCAAATAATACTCACCTATTTTTATTATTATTATTATTCACCGCCATTATGAAGTATGAACCGAGTGGCGCAACAACGGCGAGACAAAAGGGTCATAGAGCGTGCACGAGATGTAGCGAAATTCGAAGTGGTCTTCTCTCTCTATTCAGAGACAAAGGCGCTGATTAATAAAGGATCTCTCTGAGGACGCGTCAAAGAGGTGAGAGGAGCTAAGTGTGAGAGAAATCTCAAGCACCTCTCTCCCAAGGACCCGGAGCGAGGTCTTCGTCGCCTATCCCTCGTATGATGACGCTTCTCGAGTCTCGCCTCTCACTCCAACGACTGTCTTCTGTCACTTCTCACTGGAGCATTCTCCGCTCTGACAACCGACAATGAGCCGACCTCAAGGTACCTCGAAGCAGCTGACCCAATGTTTCTACCTATAGATTAAACCTATTGCGTGTGTATATATATATATATATATAAGCCTAACAAACGGGATCGTTTGTAACTCATTATGATTTACGTGAGGCAGGGTAGCTTGCAAACAATGCATAATCAATCCACGTACAAATTCAAGAAGCACGTTACATGCCCTGCTAGATATTAGGCCAATTATAAAGGTTCTCACTACTAAATTCAATAGTGAATAGGACCATCTTACAGCAGACCCTATTAGGGGAGTCAAAAATAATGACAGATTAAGCATATCCTTTAACAACTGACATAAATTGAAAACAAATATTTATTATACAATATACAACGAACCTACGTAGCTAAACATTTTATATATACGGTATATATATATATATATATATATATATATATATATATATATATACACGCTGTGTTTCAGGTCGACCCTAGAAATTCCAAAATATCAAATTATCAAATACAAGCTACAAATTCTGCCAATTCCCATATTTCTAGGGTTGACCTGAAACACCCTGTATATCAACACCTACACTATACGTGTAAAAAAAATCTTGAAAGTGGTTAATTATAAATTAGAATCGTGTATGGTCACATATACTCTCACAGCTTGCATTTTTTATTAATTATCACCCCGTTATACTTCCTTTCACAGCCTACATAACTCGCACTGTATTTTGGGCCTCTAATTAAGCCATCAGTATGTCGGGTCATGATCGAGGCTGACTCATAAATAACGTTCCCCGTTAAGACTTGGTTCACTTTCCATGCACGACCTCCGACACACGAAATTTCACTGTTCTCATCTCTCCTCTTTCTTCTTGCACGCTCTCGCCTTTTTCATTCGCTTCTATTCCACACCCTTAAATTTCCTACTCTTAAAACTTCTCCACCGCATAAAACCTTCGCGTTTCGAGGGGTCCAAACTCCCTACCACCAACGCCCCAACCCCATAACCACCCACCCCTCGCTATCTGCACACACGCACTCTTCTACCATTACTCCTTTTTACCCTGCCTAATTATTCCGCAAGTTTCCGGCCTGCTTATCTCAACACAACTTATGCCGCTTACACTATTTTCCAAGGCCTTAACCCCTCCCCTCCCTGTACCCCACCTTATCCCCAGCAAAGACCCCTACCCCCTAACCCCCTACCCCCTTTAAAAAAAACTCCCGTACAGTGCTGAGAGGGTCAAATAGAAAATGAAATGGTTACCTTTTCCCCCTGAAAGTTGACTAGCACCCGCGGTCTATTTACGTCACTTTCAAGTCTATCGACGTATTGACCTACGCAAGCAGTGTCATATTTTCTCTTAATGCTAAATGTTAATGTTAACAAGAATCTAGAGATACTGTAACGTCATAAAAACCGAAAGAAAAGTTAACAGAAGTATACAGACCTTATCCAGATGACTGATGGAACCTTCCATTCCCGCTAATAATAATAATAAGCCCTATTTTAATAGGCTCGATAGGCGTACGCCGTATAGCGTTATCATCCCTTGAAATAAAAGGAGTTTCCTTAATTTCCGCGGCAGTGCAGCTGAAAATGGCATTTTTTCCCGTCCGTGAAGACCTTCCCGAACCAGCCTAACTTTTCGTGCAGCCTCAGACTGAGAGCAAAAATAAATTCAGAGACGCGTCCCATTCGGTAAACACTTCTTTTTCCCTTGATTTACAGCATCAAAATGAGGTTTTTTTTTCCCCGACGCCAAACCACACGGTAATGAAGTGAATTTTTTTCGGCAGAAACGAGGCGCCTTTTCAGACTCGGAGCGGGGGGTGGGGGTGGAAAACGCGCGTCACGCGTTCAACGCCGGTACCATAGCGTACGAAACGATCGAATCCTGGGAGTGCGAAAGCAGGCGCCGCTCTCTGTGGATTTGCAGTGGAAAAATTGGCCCTCTCCAAGAGCGGAATTGGCTTTTGGAGAGGGTAATTTCACTCTTAAATAAAGGCTTTCAAATATGTTCTCCTCGGCGTGTCACAAACAAACTTGGAAAGAAGGAATTTATAGATGGAAAGTCTCTTATCATATCGGGATGGGCGGAGAATTCGCTCGAACTGATGGAATTTATTTGTTAACTGAATAGCGCCATTTCCCTCAAAAATTCAACTACGAAACGAGAAATACATATTTAATAAGCAATTTTAACCTCAATTTAACAGTTCCATTTAAAAACTAATACGAAAAATCACGCCGCCGGTCTACCATATACTGTGTGTGTGTGTGTGTGTGTGTGTGTGTGTGTGTAAGACAAGGTGTGATGCTGCACCTCAGACCTACGTATCATATACTCTCCGACGTAAACAAGATAGAGTACCTAAGTTAAATTAAAAATAAAATTGAGCCCCAATTACACTGTAAAGAGAGATTCTGCTTTTGTTCGCATTATCGTATCCCATATGAGAGAAGACATCACATTACATACCACCCAGTTTCTCCCGAAATCTTTCGACTAGTTAGCCTATTTGATTTCAGTAAGAGCTAGGACTAACGTACTGTATCTGTATCGGGTCTATTTGAGTTGTTGGTTAGGGTTTCGATGAGTTATAAGGAATATATTCAGAATCGGACAAGCAGTTTACGTCAAGAATAAAAGAATGACTCGTTTAAATTCTACAGTATAATTTAATGGATTAACCCATTAAAGCCCCCAATTTTTTTTCGTAAAACCTTATAATTTATAAGTATTAATACGAATATGCGTTAGCGAGAAATCCTACCAATGGTCTGTAATGGGTAAAGATCTTTAACGCCTATCTCCTACCGTACAGTTCCCCTAAACGGGGCTATTTATTCAAATAACCTTCGATATAAGGGTACTGTACTGAATGAATGAGCGAGACCGGAAAGTTTTATATTATCTCGTTTCAACAAAATTAGTTCCGATATACAACCTAACATACAGAAATACTGCTTGCGCGCGCGCGCGCACACACATATATATATATATATATATATATATGTTATCAAATTGTTTCATAAATTAGTATACATATTCTGGACGTCAAGGTGAAAAAAGTTCTCATGAACATAAATCTGCAATCGATTCGTTTCCGAGAGACTGCTTTTTTGCCGAGGACGATCCAATTAAAATGAAAGTCATTAAAGTTTCGAAGTCATAGTTGTCTGGTTTGTTTAGATAGCTTTTTTTTTTTTTTTTTAATAGTATTTTGTTAGTTGTCATTTTAGAAACCAAAATTATTTCCTTCATTTCATGTGCCAATCTCGTGCAATGTTACAGTGTGTTATGGAGCAGTATTCTTTTGAAGAACTTGCCGATATGCATCTCGTGTTAGGAGATATACTAGGCAACGCAGCTGCTGCCGAACGCCGGTATGCTGAAAGGTATCCTAATAGGCGATTACCATCGAGGCCTACATTTCTTTCACTTGACCTCCGATAAACTTTAATGACTCATTTTAATTGGATCGTCCTCGGCAAAAAAGCAATGTCTCTCGGAAATGAAGCGATTGCGGATTTATGTTCATAGAAACTTTTTTGTTCACTTTAACGTCCTGAATATGTATACTAATTTATGAAACAATTTGATAACACCCTGTGTGTGAGTATATTATATATATATATATATATAATATATATATAATATATTATATATATATATTATATATATATACAGGGTGTCCGAGAATTATCTGTACAATTTTTGGCTATTATTAAAAGTCAACCATGAAGTGTAGAAATTCCAGTGTTGTCCCATTTTACAGAGAATCTCATTAAGTTTTGACAAGTTTTTTAGAAATGTACGCGGGTGACAGACATTGATGATTTAAAAGCAAGAATCACAACTGCTATTCAGCGAATTGATGTGGATATGCTGCAGCGTACATGGCAACATTTGGAGTATCGATTGGATGTTTTGCGAATCAGTAATGGTGCACATATCGAATGTTTGTAACAACGTTACTTTAATAAAAGAAACTTTTGAAAATACAGATTCTAAATAATCTTGTTTAAGAATTTTACGTGTGTTATCAAGAATTTTATTAAAAGATGAAATTGTACAGATAATGTTCGGACACACTGGAATTTCTTAAAAACTTGTCAAAACTTGGTATCAGAAAAAACTTAATGAGATTCTCTGTAAAATGGGACAACACTGGAATTTCTACACTTCATGGTTGACTTTTAATAACAGCCAAAAATTGTACAGATAATTCTCGGACACCCTGTGTATATATATATATATATATATATATATATATATATATATATATATATACTGATGATAGATGTTCTGGGGATTCTTCTTCGTTGTTGTTTTTAACTTTTTTTAAACTCTCGCAAAAAAACATCGATCCCTCAAAAATCTTTTTATTTAGATGTTGCCCAAAACCAATTTAATTTAAAATATCCTCCTAAATTTACAGGGTTGGCAAAAACCCAACTACCCAACAAAAAACAAGTTGGGTTTTTGCTGAGTTTTTGCCAACCCTGTCCTAAAAGTGATCAAACAATACGAAAATTTCTTTTGCCATATCTTACAGTCATATTAACTTTTACTGTTGAATATTACGAATATTACGTCAAGTTTAAGAACAAAATCATTAATTTATAATGGGTAAATAAATATTTTGTAACTCATGAAATTCACTCGTATCAGACCAGAAATAGATCAAAACATGTTATACCTCAGTTTAGATAGTCTTCATCTCAAAAACTACCCATTTTCATTGGATTGAAACTATGGAATGATTTAAATCCTCATATAAAAAATATTATCAATATAAAAATTCGTTTAAAACCAAGTTGAAATCCCGATTCATAATGGCATACTAACATAAATCTAGGATTAATATCTATTACTATTGTTTATTAATTTCTCGTGTGTAATCTCGTATTAAAAACACATTTCTTGCGATTGTTCAGTTTTTCTCTCTCGTGTATAATATTGATTTCTTTGTATGGTATCAGTATAATACCTTGCATTTGTCATATCGATAATGATAACTTAAGATTAATACATACTTTAACTATTAATAATACTTATTTACTTATTTATTTATTTATTTACTAGTTGTTATGCCCAGCACTTTGCTTGGGGTGAGCTGATTGTATTAAATTTTAATTATTCAAATCTTTTTTTATTTTTCGTCGTATCTCCCAGTTATTGGGGGGCCTGCGGTCCCCTAATTACTCGGGGCTCAATTAGTTGGTTAATAAAACTACAGAAAAGAACCAGCCATGAAAATCTTAAGCTTCACAAATTTTGACACAATGTGAAGCTCAAGATTTTCATGGCTGCGTTCTTCTCTATAGTTTTATTGCGGTGCTGGGGCCTTCGGGCCCAGTAATTATAATGCTAGGTATATGAATTCTTTTCTATAGTTTTATTGACCAAACAATTGAACCGACAGCAACTGGGGGACCGCAGCCCACCTCAATTACTGTCCATTGTTAACCAACCTAACCTGACCAAATCTAAAATCATTCCCTCAACCTTTTTCTGCTAATATTATCCTATTTTTAAAAATCAACCAACCAACCAATCAATCAATCAATTCAGCTCTTTTCAGAAACCCAAAAGTTAACAAACGGACAGAAACTCTCAGACAGAATCACACAACTTTCTTTTATAATAACTAGCTGTTTATTTTTAATAAGAGCCCGGTAAAGCCTAAAGCTTAATTAAGGGCCAACTTAAAAAAAACAAATAGCTTCACAATTATTTATGCCATTGTAAATTGTAAAACCAATGTAATAATTATTATTTTTTTTAATTAATTTACGAATAATTTTTTATGATCAATTTTTAATGCACGTTGTGATCACGACCTCTAAAATTATACTAAAATGTTATTTAATCAAATACCAACGTGAAAAGTATCAAATAATGCATAAAACCTCCTTCGGCCATATCCAACGATCATATTCATTAGAGTTGATGATCATTAACAGTAATTTGTAAGCCTAATTTGTAATATTAATTATGTATCAATAAGTATTGTGACAGAGCCTATCATGGATGACCAGTATTTTAAATATGGCATATTTTCTTCTCCCTTCATTGCTCCGAACTAATAAAAATGTAAAAGAGTTGAAAATATTATATATCCTCTACCGCAGGAGGAGTCACGAAATAGGCGAGTGCACGGTCCGCATCCGGACCACCGGCGGATTTTGTAAAGAGCACCGGGAATAAAAACCATAACTCTGATTAGGGAACTTGCTTTAAAATATAGTCAAACTTTTTTGACATTTTGGAAGAATCAAAATAGAACTTTTTCTATTCTTTTTAGAAAGTTTAAATTTGTTTTGCATTCTGGCGATTAAAAAGGGGTAATTTTAATTTGATTTTGGTAAAATAATGTTTGCCACATTACCAAAAACAGTGCGGTGTAAAAAAAAAATAAATAAATAAATAAAAATTAAAAATAGCGAGTTACCGAAACAGATACACAGCCCGCACCTTTTTTAGCAAGTATTTTATTGGCTATAATATACTACTTTTCTATAGTTTTTTATTCGAAATAAATGTATGTTAAAAATAAAAGCTGAAAATAGTTTAATTAAAAGAAGATATGTTTAATGTTTAAACTACAAATACAGAACATTATTTCTGTTTTTACAACATATAAATTGGCAGCAACTATCTCAGTGGGTACTGCCGTTTCCCAATAAGCGAAGTGAAGGCAATGAAGTCGGGGGTTCGAATCATTAGTTGGCCTGAGCGCAGTGCCAGTTTCTGGTTTTCCTCACCGCTTATATAATTTACTGAAACTATATATTTATTTTCAACAATGTAAAAGGATTTTCTATTGCATGGTATATATATATATATATATATATATATATATATATATATATATATATATATGCTGATAACGCGGGGTTACGTTCCGAGAGACCTACGCAATATTGCTCTCCGCGATATCTGTTGTTAAAGATTTTATGGGAAAAAAAATTGTTTAGATTCCGAGGAACCTCAATCCATATGACAACTGTGTAAAATATTACAGTAAAATAAAGTAGCAGTAGCATATTGACCTTCGGAGGCCTTTTCCTCACGAGTGTAACTCGCTTCCATATTAGACATTGCGTGTTATTCTACCCGCAACAAAAGCAACAAAAAAAAGTCCCAAAACAAGACATCAATTTGAACATTTGTTTCAGTTCTAATGTATTATTTTTGTAAACTTAATTTAAAATAAATGTTGAGACCGGACTTATGGGACACCCTGTATATATATATATTACACATCAGTCACTGCACTCTCAGTCTCGAAGCTCTTGGCTCACGTTTGACCGCCTGGCTTGAATTTTGCCCGTTTAACTTAAAAATACGTTATTCGCAATATCGAAAATAAATTACCTATATTTTTTGCCGTGTTATTCGCGTACAGCATTATCAAACGCCACGTTATCGGGGTAATCTACCATTACTTACCTTTGTTTGATTCGAACGGAGGCTCAGAGTCGACTTTAAGCATCCCGCCTCATTTGCGAGATTTGATTGGAGGAAGGCGTTGCTCCCACGCTCAATCCTTTCTTAGTAGCGATTAGTAGAGGACTTTGCGCAAAAACCTGTTCAGTTGGTTCTTGAAATTATTCAGGTTGTTGTGCTGGAGATTCTCAGTTCTTTCGGCAACACGTATTGTGAAGGTATCAGCTGGGACAGTACAGAATCTACCTCTTCTCTCATTTCACCTTGTTTTTATTTAATTTCTAAAGTTTGGGACATATCCCACGAACACTCCATATGTATATTGTTGCGTGTTGCTCACGTTTTATTTCCAGGGATTAGGGCAGGGGTGGGCAATTATTTCGATTGGAGGGCCAATTAAAAAAGGTTGGGCTACAATCGCGGGCCAGTTAACCTTCACAATTATAATTTGTAAATAATAATCGCTTAAAGTAGCACTCCTCACCTAGTATACAGGGTGGCGCAAAAGTCGGGCATCATAGGAATTTTCAGTGTTGACTATATTTTTTTTTCTTTAAGGTTGGGAATGGCTGCAAAATTAACAATAGACGAGAGGGTGAGCTTGGTTTTAATGTATGGAATACCAGGTACAACAAATCGATGAATCGGTACAGAATTTATATATATATATATATATATATATATATATATATATATATATATATATATATACAGGGTGTCCCATAAGTCCGGCATCATAGGAAAAATAATAAAAAAAGGCAAAACAAAAGCTTTTATTTCAGAACGTGCTCAATATGTCCACCATTGTTTTCAATACACAAATTCAGACGTGATACCCAGTCAGCAAACACACGGTGAATGATGTCAGGAGTAATGGTGTTACATGCCCCAATAATGCGCTGCCGCAAATGTTCAACACTCCTAATTTTCTCTGCGTATATCAGCGCTTTCAAGTGGCCCCAGAGATAAAAATCTAGTGGCGTGAGATCCGGGCTTCTAGCTAGCCATTCCACAGGCCCTCGACGTCCTATCCAATGACCAGGGAATTGTTGGTACAGGTATTCCCTTACTTGGGTGCTGTAATGTGCAGGAGCATCGTCTTGCTGGAACCATGTTGGGAAATTTCCTTCTTCGTTCAAGACACTGGGAAATGCTTCTTCCTTGAGTATACGTAGGTAGGTGCCTCCAGTGACATGTTCATCGAAAAAGAGGGGGCTTATGAAGTTATGATGCGATCCTTCCAAATGCCACACCATACCATCACCCGAGATGCACCTTGTTCCTTTGAAGAGGTATACCAGTGAGGGTTGTTTTGAGACCAGTAGCGGGTGTTCTGTCGATTTACCTCACCATTTCCATAAAAAACAGCCTCGTCACTGAACAGAATGGTGGACGGGAAATTGGCATCCCGAGCATAAATTATGGTTTGTAGAAATAGAAAAATATGAATTTCTCCTATGATCCCGGACTTATGGGACACCCTGTATATATATATATATATATATATATATTTATATTATATATATATATATATATATACACCAGGCGAGATTGAACTTTAAACAATTTCTTGATAATTAACTAAAATTATTGGGTGCTAACTTGTCAAGATCAGTTGCATAGCGATGGCAAAAGATTCAAGTTATTATCGTAGTGGGACGAGTGAAAACGCTTGTAAGCCTTGAGTAATGTGTCACTGGCTTCAGTTCCGTTGTTGCAATGCGGAGCACCGAACCAAGATGTTCATCAGTCATCAATGATCGATATTTTGATTTGTTAAATCTTAACCCTTTCAGGCGTGGCGTCCAATATTTTGGACAAAATACAATACAAAAAAGTATAAGTATTGTACAAGTATATAAGTATAAGTACAAGTATATAAGTATAGTACAAAATACAATACAAAAAGTATAAGGTTTATCGTTATTCAAAATCAAATATTTTAGTAACTAATCACTTACTTTACACGCATTTTGGGTTCCTTTCTCACAACTAAACTAAACCTACATTAAACATATTTTAGTACAATTTATATTATTAATATTACTGTAACTGAAGAGGTTAAGATAAAAAAAATGTCATTATTAAGAAACCTTACCATATGCTCAAAATTTCCCTGCATTTGACCTATTTTCTCAAATTTACCTGATGAACTTTGTAAAGTTTGAACTAAATAAATACACGTCGACGTTTTGCTCTACAACAGCTTGTGAGCCCTTTTATTAATAATTTCTAGTCGCCAGCGCGGGCTGGATTAAATCTGGTGAGGGGCCGTACTTTCCTAACCCTAGATTTGAAGTATTAGAGTTTGAGAGATTGTAGTAGAAACCAGAAGGCGTCATCTTTAGTTTTCTTTAACTCTGGCGTAAAAGTCCTCTGTATGACTTCTACGTTTACATTGTCTCGTTTTCTGTATGGGCTTGCGAGTACTAAGCAGTAGTGCATTCGATGCTATTACTCCAAGATCTCTGAACTGTACGCTTAGTATTCTGTTTGTCTTGCGCAGTTTTGTATCCTTTATTAGAAGGCCTGGAAGCGCCACCACGCATGGGTTATGAAGTGCTGCAGGGGTGGCGCTGATCCACCACGACACCTGCGCGAGTGGATGCGTACGCTTTAGTTCCTACTTTTACTTCATTAATTTTGTATTCTACATCCAGATTGTTCCTGCCTTCTCACCGCAATTCGTTTGGAAATGATATATACATCAAAGGCTTTTCGTCTCGTCAATTCCCCGCCTCTTACTGACTCTCTTCAAACCCTCTCTCTTCGCCGCAATGCTGCCTTACTCTCTCTTTACTATCGCTATTATAACGGACACTACTATTCTGAACTCTCTAACTGTATGCCTCCTCCTTTAAGGAGAGCATACAGCACCAGACTTTCGACACATTCTCACTCCTTTTCTGTCCAACTCTCTAACGCAAGGGTTAATCGGTATTTTTTAATCGTTCATCTACGCAATCGGTCAACTCTGGAACAATCTTCCTCAATCCATCTTTCCCCCCGTCTATGACCTCCAATCTTTCAAAAACTCCAGACAAACCTTGGACCTTGATTTTGCCTTCTACTTCTACGAGGGGGGGGGGGGGGGATTTTACGGGCATTCGTCCTTGGCCCCTCTTCTCTGCATAAAAGTTGTGTATACATATATAGGGTGATTACAAAGTCCTTGTGCAACTTATAACTCTAATAACTTCTGATGTACACAAAATAAAAACAAATTGCACACAACACGGCATATGAAGGTATAATGAAATTAATTATTAAAATTTGTAACACACTACAATGAAAAATTTTACGCCTCAACATAGTCGCCATCCTTCTCGACACATCGTTCAATCCGATTTTCCAAAGTCCTGAAAACATTCTCCAGTTGCTGTTCAAGTGATTTCATGAATTGCATTTGTGATCCTGGCCATATATTCATCCGCCACAACTGCCGCATTTGAGAGAGAAACCTCACGAAGTATGGCAACATGAAAGAGTCTCACCAAAAATTAATGTCAGGCTTTCCCTCAGAAAGTCACGCATCCTTGGTCCTTTCTTTTTTTGAAGAACCAATAGTCACTGGTGAACGTTATCTTGCAATGTTGCGGAATTTCTTTATCCCTGAACTAAGACGATTAAATCTTTCAGAGAGCACCTTCTTTAAGCAAAACGGTGCTCCCTGCCACTATGCTTTGAATGTGACAGTTCTTGAATAAAGTCTTCGCGGTGAAGTGGATCGGTAGCGGTGGACCAATTGCTTAGTCATCTCGTTCACATGACCTGTTCCCATTGGACTACTTTTTATAGGGCCACGTTAAAAGTATTGTTTACTCATCAAAACCACAGTCTTCGGATGAACTTATAGCGAAGATCACAAATGCAATTCATAAAATCACTCGGCAGTAACTGGAGAATGTTTTCAGGTCTTTGGAAAATTTGATTGAACAATGTATCGAGAAAGATGGCGACTATGTTGAGGCCTAGAAATTTGTAATGTATGTGTTAAAAACTTTAATAATTATGGTTTCATATGTCGTCTACAATTTGTTTCTATCATGTGTAGCTACATCAAAAGTTATTAGAGTTTAAAGTTGCACAAGGACGTTGTAATTATCGTATATATATATATATATGTTGGACCGGATATCCGCATCCGTATCATTTTTAACATCCGCATCCGCACTTCTGACTGCGGATATTACCTCTAATAAATTATGCAATTTACAATTAAATTAGCTTATAAAGTAGCTTATAAGGCCCAGTCATGTACATTTCATGTAAAGTATTAATTACACCGGTCTGCATGAAAATCGATTTCTTTATTTTGAGTTGTGATTCTGAGGCAGCTCGCTGCGCTGAATTAAAAAATGCTACCAGTTTTTTTCTATCACCCACAGTTTTAAAGTTATTAGCAAAGCAATTTTGGGGCGTTTTGTAATTTTTTACCTTTTTTATCTTTAATTAATTTCGTTTTTTCATATTTTTCAGATAGATAACACAGCTCTACAGAAAAAAATTTTTGTTTCGTTGCCAAGGAAATTCGTACGAATTTAGGGTATTTTGGGGTTGCTGAATTCCAAAATGAAAGTAGTTTTTCCGATTTGGCTCTAGTTCTTGAGATAATGAATACCCTCAATTAATAGGAAACGTAACCATAACGCGTGCATATGGGAAACTACCGGAACATTCTAGATGGTGAGACACGCGAATATTCTTAGTGTTTACTCCGCGATCATTCTAGAATATTCCCCCTCCGTATATAAGTCATCGGCCACCCAACCAGTAGTCAGTTGACAGTTGGCAGTGGAACGGTACGTGTTGTCTGTTGTGTTTTTCGTGTTTCTCGTCCGTGTAATGTATTTGTATACATGTACTTAGTGTACATAAGTCAATATGAAATGAACTTATAATTTTATGGTTTTCTTTTTTCAGAGAAATATGAGTTCTTCACGAAGAGGCTGCTTAAACAATCCTAATGTATTCTGCTACATTTGCGGCGAATACACACTGCAAAAACAAAGAAAAAACATCACACTTTGTAAAGCAAGCTTATCTTGCGTATTTTGGCGTGGCGCTTGGAGACCAAGACAAGTCATGGGCTCCCCATAAGGTTTGCAAAACCTGTGTAGAATGCTTACGACAGTGGGAAAATCGAGAAAGGAAAAGTTTAAATTTCGGTGTGCCTATGGTGTGGCGAGAGCCGAAAAACCACCACGACGATTGTTATTTCTGTGTGGTTAATGTGAAAGGTTTCAATCGATACAAGAAACTCAAGTGGGATTATCCCAATTTGGAATCATCAAGGCGACCTGTGTCACACAGCGAAGACGTTCCCATACCAGTGTTTACCACACTGCCCGACCTTCCGTTGTCAGAATTTGAAGAAATTCAGGACTTAGGTGGTAGTAGTGGAAGTGACTATGAAGGAAGCATTTCAACACCAGCAGTTCTCCCAAGACGAACTCAATGATCTGATACGGGACCTCAGTCTGTCAAAGCAAGCATCTGAACTTTTAGCATCCAGACTAAAAGAAAAGAACTGTCTACAGCCAGAAGCTAAAATAACAGGTTATCGGACAAGAGAGGCGGGACTTCTTCCTTACTTCAGCCAAGATGAAGAACTTGTATACTGCAATAACATCCCTGGACTTGTTCTTCAAATGGGACTGGAATATCGACCAGGAGATTGGCGGCTTTTTATAGACAGCTCCAGTAGAAGCTTGAAATGTGTTTTATTGCACAACGGTAACCGATATGCATCTCTTCCAATTGCTCACTCAACAAAACTTAAAGAAGAATATGAAAATATCAAAATGGTCCTGCAGAAACTCTGCTATCATGAGCACCAGATGCCTATTTGTGTTGATCTAAAGATGGTAAACTTCTTGCTTGGGCAGCAAAGTGGATATCCGAAGTACCCTTGTTTCATCTGTTTATGGGATAGTAGGGCAAGGCAAGATCATTGGAAAAAAGTGACATGGCCTTCAAGAGAAAACATGACTGTAGGTGCAGCGAACATCATTAACGAGCCTTTGGTTGACGGAAAAAATCATCCTCCCACCACTTCATATCAAGCTGGGACTAATGAAACAATTTGTTAAGGCCTTGGACAAAGATGGCGATTGCTTCAAATACATTTGTAGATCGTTCTCTGGACTAAGTATGGAAAAACTAAAAGCTGGAATCTTTGATGGCCCTCAAATCCGTACACTTATCAAGGATTCTAATTTCACAAAATTTATGAATGGTGTTGAAGCTTCTGCCTGGTGCAGTTATGTCTCAGTTGTCAAGAACTTCTTGGGTAACCACAAAGCAGACAATTATGAAGAACTGGTGCAAAACATGCTCACAAACTTTGAAAAGTTGGGTACTAATATGAGCATAAAGGTACACTTTCTCCATAGCCACTTACACAGATTTCCGGATAATCTTGATTTTAGCGAGGAACAAGGGGAGAGGTTTCATCAAGATATGAAGGTGATGGAGGAAAGGTATCAAGGCAGATGGGACACACACATGATGGCAGACTATTGCTGGAACCTCCAACGTGATTGTCCTGATAACCCACATAAAAGAGAATCGTACAAACAGAGATTTACTATACATTAATTGTAATTATGCGAATCAGCTTACTGTGTTTATCTATTATTATACCGAATAAAATGCCATTATGTATTTCATGTGTTTACTTTTGTATGATTTGAGACAATTTCAATGCGATTTGTAAGTAGGCTCCGCCTGAACATTAAATTTTTTGCATTTTTACGTGTTTCAATGGGGTACCAATTATGTCAAATTAGAGCCAATCTAGCAAAACCGATGTCATATTCGGAATCAGCACCACAAAGTTACCCCAAAATCACTAATATGATTGGCAATAAAATGAGTGTTGACCAGTGTAATTCTAACATTACGTCTTTAAAATTTTAATAATGGCTTCTAGAGGATGTACCCATAGTCCAGACATATTTTGTTATATTTGTGGTCGGTATGTTGTTGTAAAACAAAGGACAAATGTAACGACCTTCATTAAGAGAGCTTATCATGCTTATTTTGGAATTAAATTAGGAGATCAAGACAAAAGTTGGGCTCCACACAAGGTTTGTCTTACGTGTGTTGCGGCACTAAGGAATTGAAGCAAAGGTAAAAAGAAAAGTTTGCCATTTGGGATCCCTATGGTATGGCGCGAGCCTAGAAACCATACCGACGACTGCTACTTCTGTTCTTGCAATGTTAAAGGTTATAATGCAAAGAATAAAGAGAGCCTTCAATACCCAAGTCTTCCATCTGCAATAAGGCCGGTACCCCATGGTCCAGAAGTTCCTATTCCCCGCCCACCCGAGAGTTTGGATCAATACAATTCAGATTCTGATTCAGCTCCAAATCCAGACAATGATGATGTTTATGAACATCCAACAGCTGACCGAGATCCTAAACCATTAACCCAAGCCGAACTAAATGACTTAGTCAGGGATTTGAATCTGCCTAAGGACTCTGCAGAACTTTTGGGGTCTAGATTGCAGGAGAACAATTTATTGGCATCCGACGCATACCTTCGTAGTCTTAAGTCTTTGGAATAAGTCCTCAAATGTTTGCAAGTAAAGAAGGTAAATATATTTTGTTTCTTTCAGTTATTTTTTTATTCTTTCATAAACAAGCAATATGCTTGTCCAAGAGCTAGGAGCTATTTAATTCTGCTTTAATTAGGTTTTACTCTATCACCTAAAGATTTCGTGCGACAA
Source organism: Bathynomus jamesi (assembly GCA_023014485.1). Classification (NCBI taxonomy): domain Eukaryota; kingdom Metazoa; phylum Arthropoda; class Malacostraca; order Isopoda; family Cirolanidae; genus Bathynomus; species Bathynomus jamesi. The sequence goes on from JAJOZX010001814.1 coordinate 163,342, forward strand.
GGGGTGTTGTAATACCTCATCTGTCCCCAAATGTTAACCACCCATTGATGGGAGAGGAGAGAGTATTTTGCTGGGAACGGGACTGGTTGTTATATATATTTACCCTACATTATTATGTAAGTGTTACTGTAGTCTATAACAACAAAATTTATGGTTTAGCATGTGCAATCCAATGTTCGTCTCGATAAGATGGTTCACATTTGGGGATAAATGGGGGATTTATGACACCCTCTAGTAAGAAAACCATACGTGATAGGGAAAAACTAACTATATTTTTGAGATCAGCGCACTCAAATTATATAGGATCACCAACTAGTTTGTAAAAATCGATCGACAAGTTTTCAAATGTATACTGGTGTTATTAATGAACAAACAAGTATATAAACCTCAAAATATAAATACCTGGTAACACAGAAAATTGAATGAAACTTGTTTCATTGAATTTTCTGTGGCTGAAACTCTTGAGAAAGTTATTATTTTTATCATAATGAAAGCATTAATATTAATTTTAATTCTTATGCATTGCCTGCCATAATAGTAATATCACAAAATTTGAAAAATTGTCATATATTCATAATTCTATATTATATTGATAGATTAACTAAATATCCGCATACGCGGATATTGAAATTAAAGATCCGCATCCGCAGATGTTGAAAAACTGACATCCGGTCCACCACATATATATATATATATATATATATATATATATATATATATATATATATATATATATATATATATATATATTAAACTCTCGCTGTATTAATCCTCACGACACATTTTTATAGATTAAGTCATAAATGTAATAAAAATTTCATTGATTCCCACAAGCACCACTCGGTCCATTCGCTCATTCAGTGTGTGTGTGTGTGTGTGTGTGTGACACTTTTGTTGAATTTGAACGACGGTTCAGGATCGACCTGCGGTCGACCCCTCTGCATCATCCCGCCTCATTTGCGGGACTTGGTGAAGGAGGGAATTGCTCTGATCTCCTGCCCTCGTAGCCAGGGACTTGCACAGGAATCTGTCCAGCTGGTTCTTGAAGTTATTCAGGTCGGTGTGCTGGAGATTCCTCACTTCTTTTGGAAGGACACTGAAAAGCTTTGGGCCCCGTATTTTGAAGGTATTTTCCATCCTCGTTTTCATGGACCCTTGTCCCACCGCAGCTGGAACCGTACAAAATCTTCCTCTTCTCTCATTCCAGTTTGTTTCTATTTCATTTCTGAGGTTCGGGACAGAGCCCTCAAGTATTTTCCATATGTATATTATTGTGTACCGCTCGCGCCTTCTTTCAAGAGAGTAGTTTCAGGGATTGTAGTCGAGACCAGTAATCTTCACCTTCCGTTTCCTCTATCTCAGACGTAAAAGTCCTTTGTATAGCTTCAATGCTCGCAATGTCTCTTTTTCTGTGAGGACTTGTGAGTACTGAGCAATACTCAATTATTGGTAGGACTAGACTCTTCCATAATTTGAGCATGATGTTTGCTTTTCTGCTGCGGAAGCTCCTCCAGATGATTCCCATTATTTTTCTAGTCGTTGTGATTTTGATTTTATAGTGCTCTCTGAATTCTGCATCCGACGACATTATTACTCCAAGATCCCTGACTTGTGGGTTTGGTGTTATCTCTTTGGCTTGCGGAGTTTTGTACCCTTTTTTCTGTAGCTCCTTGTTATTACCATATCTTAGAAGTTGGAATTTTTCTTCGTTGAACTTCATATTGTTGTCTTCTGCCCACTGGAATAATGTTTCAATGTCGTTTTGTAATTTTCTTATGTCATCTTCGTTCAATATTTCCTTACATATCTTTGTGTCATCTGCGAAGCATGATAAAATACTGTCCTTAATATCTGCAATCATTATTATGAACAGCAAGGGAGCTAATACTGTCCCTTGTGGGACAGAGCTCACGACTTCCGAGACTTCCGATATAACTCCGTTTACCACCACTCTTTGCGTCAAGAAATTAAATATCCACCTTCCTAGCTTTCCAGTAATTCCTGTATCCTTAAGTTTGTGTGCTATGATTCCATGGTCACATTTATCGAAGGCTTTAGCAAAGTCAGTAAATATTACATCAATGTTTTGTCCTCGACACAATGTTCCTAATATTTTCTCCTGGTGGTCTAGTAGCTGTGACAGGCGTGATCTACCCGCCCTGAAGCAATGTTGATTTGGGTTGTATAAATCTTTTTCTTGTAGGTAGTAGGTAGTTTTGCCTCTAATTATGTGTTCAAAACGCTTTATAAGGTGTGAGGTGAGAGCCACTGGCCGATAATTTTTGGGCATTGCTCTGTTACCACCTTTAAATAGGGAGGCAATGTTCGCCTTCTTTAAGGGGAGTGGAATTTGTCCTGTGTCAAGTGATTTCCTCCATAGTAAGTATAGCGGTTTTGCAATATTCTCTTTGCATTTCTTCAGAAATGTGGCACTCCATGTGTCTGGCCCTGGTGCTGAATTGTCTCGCATCTGTGATAAGGCCGTAATTACATCTCCTTCCGTGAACTCGAAGTCCATTAATAGGTTTGTGCCGGGATTTGTTCTTGGTTGATCTGTATCAATGTCGAAAAATTCGTCTGGGTTTTCCACTTCCATCTCGGACTTAGGGGTGCTAAACACAGATTTAAAATGTTCCCCCAAGCAATTCATTTATTTCTTTCGGGTCATTTGTGTATTCGGCCTCCCCGTCTATCAACGGTCCAATACTCTCCTTACACTGCATTTTCCTTTTCGCAAACGTGTAGAAGTATTTTTGGTTATTTTTTATGTTTTCTGCTACCTTGTTTTCCTCTCGTTTGTCTTATGTATGAATGTTTGCTTTAGGTCCATTTCTATTTCGCCAAGTTTCCTCTCTAATTTAAGTCTCTTTGCATCAGTTCTGCATCTGTGGAGATGTTTTACGGTTTGTCTTCGTTGTCTGAATAGAGTCCTGATTTTCCTCTCGAGCTTGCTACTTTTTCTTTTCTGTCTCTCTGGAATATGTTTCAGTATTATAGGTTTGGTTTCCGTCTCTATTATACATATTATTTCTTGTGGAGTCTTCTCGTGTAGCAGCAATTCCCAATTTACCTCCTTTAAATCTTTATTTACGTTTTCCCAATTTACTTTCTTTGAATTTATGTTTAAGCCTTCAAATATTCAATCTGCCTCTCTAGGGTGCGTTTTCTGACCTCTGGGTGCTAACTTCAATTGTATATCGATGAGGTTATGGTCGGAGAACTGTGCGGGCGTTACTTTTTTATTTATTATTATCTCGTTATTTGTCCAGATTAAATCCAAAACCTTCTCCTTTCTCGTGGCTTCACCGATTTCCTGGGTAAGGGCGTAGTGTTCCATAATATCTAATAGCATTGTTGCTTGGGTTCTGTCATCTTTAGTAATGTTGCCATGAAACTTCTCAACATATATGAGGGGTCGCGCGTCTTACGGTACCTAAGCGCCACCACAGTGTTTTTTATGGATATCACTATTTTCACCCTTCCTCTATCGCGTGGTTTGGGTTATAATGACCTTACGACACTAGAAGTATGGTTGAAAACCTTATGAAGCGAACTACTTTTTTCACCTCATTCTGTGCCAGAAATCGCACCCAAAGTTCGGCATAATAAAAAAATAAAAAAATTAAAAAATATATATATAAAATATAAAATATGAAAATCTATTCCAAAAACTCATCAACATCTTCATTAGCATACTTAGAACTCTAATTTAGCCAAAAATGAACGTTCTAGCTCAATTAATAACAGATATACTATTGCCAGAATATTGCTGAACTTTGGAGGCGATTTGTGGCGAATTTTAATTTTGGCGCTTAGGTACCGTACCGTAAGACGTGGGACCCTCATATAACTTCGTCATTTTTCTTCCATGATATGAATGGGAAATTAAAATTCCGAAAATTAGAATATTTGTTGCTGGAGTTTCAAGTAATTTTAATATGTTTTCTATTTCATTTGTAGCAAATTGGAATTCACATTTTGTGGTGTTTGGTGGTCTGTAGATGTTCATAATGGTTAGGTTCAGTTCTTTTACTTCTAATATAATAACTTCAACTGTGCTGTTTGATTTCTTTACCTTCACTTCACATGTGTGTGTTTTTCACGTAGATACAACACCCTCCTCCTCGTCTAGCCACTCTATCTGCTCTGTATATGTTGTAGTCCAGCAATGCTATTTCAGTATTCTCGATGCAGTTTTCACAGCCTTTTTCGCACTTATGTAAGTGTGTTTCCGTTAGGCATATGATATCTATGCTGGTTTCCGTAGCTAAATTTTGCAGGTATTGTAATTTGCAGTCTGCATGGTCCATATAGAGGCCTTGTATATTTGTGTATAATACATTTACCGGGTTTCTAATCTTCGTGTTCGATTTTCCTAAATGATGGTCGTTTCCTGGTCGATGTCGGTTCCTGTTTGGTGTTATTGGTTGGGCCGCTGTATTTGGGAATATTGTGGTTGCGGCCCGTGATACCACTGTTGTTGTTGTATTATTGGTGGGTGGTGTTGAATAGGAGGGTGATGTACGTAATGTTGTAGTGCATATGTTTGCGGCGTTCTCTCTCTCCTTGTTAGAAGGGCAAGCTGAGCTTTTATTGTCCTCATTTCTTCTAAAAAATATATTTCATTACTCTTGCTATTTCTTCTATATCGAATATGATCCGTTCTTTCCCGTTCTCTTCTTTGCTTATCCTTTATGTGAAAAAGCGGGCACTCTATGTTCAGGCATTTTTTTCTCAGTAATTGACTGTCTGCACAAACGAGGGTGGAAAAAGTTGCAGTTTGGTCCGTACCTGCACTTCCCATTCCTTATCATATAGAAGCAATTTGTAGGGTGATTGTATATGCAGTTTGAGCCATATTTGCACGCACCTATTTTATAATATTCGCATATGGCCCGTCGTTTAAATTCTTTGAGTCTTATGTGATTCGACTTCTTCCTTCTGCTTCGCCACCACTTCTTCCCTACTCAGTGGGGTTGTTTTCTTCGGCGTGTATTTCGTATCTCCCTCTTCTGCCGTGGGTACCTCTTTTTCTGAGGCTGCTTTCGCCCCTCCCTGTAGTGTGTTTTCTTTTTCCTTCTCGGTTGTGCAAGCGTTTTCTGTCGGTAAAACTGCCGTACTTGATTCTTCTATTTCAACATTTTGTGTTCCCCTCTGTACTAATTTTCTATTGTTTTCCATGCACTTGACGCATAAGAAACCACAAAGGCCTATGATTTTGATATTTATTCTATTTACCATTTTCCTGTCTTTTCTATTTAAGTTCATGCATTCGTAGTGCTTAAAGGTATTGCACACAATGCAGTTTATATATATATATATATCCACCAGCTTGACCTCCGTGTGAAGAGAGACCAACCCACGAAACAAGGTTCATAAGGTAAGGTGTGTGTGTGTGTGTGTGTGTGTCCTTAAAACCATATGTTTATTTAACAACATAATTCCTACGTTTTTATAATGCGAACCGTGTCTAAGATTGGTAACAGAGAGCGAACTGTTCACACGAACACAACTCGTTTTCTAAGTTCAAAATCAAGCTCTGTCTATTACCTTCAACGCAATCTCTCTCTCTCTCTCTCAGAATGGTGCACCGTATGCGCCTATAAATCAGGATCCCCTCTTGTAAAAGTACTCGTTCCCGGTGAAGCTTTTAAATCCAATATTTCACATTGATTTCCAATACCTTTCAATGAATCTGATGATTTTTAAGGATAACTGGTAGAGATAGAGTTTGTTCATCTAACCTCTTTCTGAGCCTAGTCAATTTATCGAGGAAACTCTTGTAATATTGACATAATGACTGTGGCGTTTCTTTCTGCCTGAAAGTCTATATTTAATGTAGAGATGAGGGTTCAGCAAATATTATATAAAAAAAAGTAGCGCTTCACATTTGTCAAATTTTAGTAAATTTCAAATTTCAACGACTGGGGCCCTTATTTACCATTTCATTTTTCTATTACATACACTTTTCAGTAAAATGCGATAAATCTAGCTATAAGGAGGAGAGGGGGGCCTTAAATTACAAAAATAAATCAAAATTAATACATATTTACTTTCCTATTTCCACGTAATGGTTAAATTCTACTTTGAAATTTCGATTTTACTGCAGTTTAATGAGTCACTCCAATCCAAAACTGGGTTTAGCTTTAAGCAAATTCAACCAATAAAATCTATGAAATAACCTTTCAAACACCGAAGAAGCTCTTCATACTAACCCTTCCTATGCCTTACCTACATGACGTTCATTCTACTGGAAGGCTTACCTATCATAGAGCCTATTAACTACGATACTTTATTATAAGACGTAAGCGATAAACAAGCGGGTTTTTTAACCTGTGGGTCGTAACACATCAGTGGGTCACGAACCATGCTCAGGTGGGTCGCCGAAATGCTTGGCCAATCGGGAAATCAAATGTGGATTCTTATTTCTCACCAGGAAATCGTCGGAGAGAGAGAGAGAGAGAGAGAAGAGAGAGAGAGAGAGAGAGAGACTTTTTACTATCTAACCTTTATAACTCTGAGTAATGAGAAGAGAAGGCTTACTTTATCATTACTCAGAGTTAGGAGGCTAACAAAAAATGGGTCGGCTAATTTTTTTTTATTGAAGAGTCCTACCTAAACCTTATTATTCACTTTTAATACTTTGGAGAGTTTTTTTATAAATTAAGTCGGACCAACTGTAGAAAATTTTATGCTTTTTACGAAACACTGTTCTGAAAAGATCTCTTCACGATATTGAACCAAATTATTAGCGGGTGACATCTCTATCAGTTAAGTAGGCCCAGAAACTTCATACATTTGCACGTAGTTCATCGAGGCTGGAAAATACAAGTTTTATTTAGCTTCCCTCCAAACAATATCGCACTCTTAATCACCATTCATGGGGCGTAGACACCTTCGAGGCATAAGTCCGGGTGCATGATTCATCAGGAACAATGTGCAACTCAAGTTCCTGCTTCTGCTACGTGGTCACACAAATGTACGTCTACTTATTATTTTCTTTCGAAAGGTATATATATATATATATATATATATATATATATGAACTGTCATTGTATTAATAATATTTGTCATATGGACTATAGTCTGCCAATAAACCTTTTCATTTTCATTTTCATATATATATATATATATATATATATATATATATATATATATATAGTGGCGCTCCTAAGTATTCGTACATAGAAATATTTCAGTTATATTCGTTCTTATCTTCTGTACCCATGCATAGGATAATTCTGAAAAGTTTATCGTTCGTTTGGACAAATTTAATAAATACAAAAATTAGTTTAATTCCAACATATAATGTAAAACATTAAAGAATTTGAGGAAAACAAAAATTAAAAAAGTTAAAATACAAGTTTTTGTACATTTATTTACAAAATTATTTAATACCTTGTGTGCCCACCTTAAGCTTCAAGATTTTAAAATTCTGCATTCTAGAATTTTCTGTGAATCTTCATGGAAGAAGGATGGCTGTACAGTGTACAAGCCACTAGTAACCAATGGGTTGTCGTGATAAAGAGCCGTTTACATATCTTAAGAGATCTGTTATTGCTGCACAAGAGTCTGGAAAGAGTTCTTCTAGGAAGATGGGAGAACTTCGAACTCCATTTCCGAGGGTTGCTGCAGTTATAAAAAAAAAATGGGAAGGCTCTGAAATAATCAAAACTCTACCAAAGTGTGAACGACCAGGCAAAATTCCAGAACGTACAGCTAGACGGATTGAAAGAATGTCTACTGCGAATTTACGAGTCTGCAGCTGATATTTGCCAAACATTAAGCCTATCTAAGATCGATGTCCATCCCTCAACTGTACCGTCGTACATTGAGAAAAAATGGTTTGCGCGGGAATTGCAGGAAGAAAACCCCCGCTACGAAAAGCGCACAAAGAAGCTCATTTAATGTACGGCAAGGATCATCAAAATGATGGGTTTGCATTCTGGAAGAAAGTCCTCTGGACAGACGAGACCAAAATTGAATTATTTGGAAACAACGAGCAACGGTATGTTTGGCGAAAATCAAATACAGTGTACTGCATTTCAAGAAAAAACACTTCCTACGGTTAAAAATGGTGATGGTAGTTTGCTTCTTTGGGGATGCCTTAGTGCTTTTGGTCCAGGAAAGTTTGTTGTCATTAATGGAATCTTGAATTCGAAGAAATATCAGGAAATTTTGGAAGAAAGTGTATTGCCTTCAGTTCGGGAGTTGCGAATAGGTCGTAATCCAGTACTGCAACAAGATAATGATCCAAAACATAAAAGTAAAAGCACCATGATTTCATGGTGCTTTTACTTTTATGTTTTGGATCATTATCTTGTTGCAGTACTGGATTACGACCTATTCGCAACTCCCGAACTGAAGGCAATACACTTTCTTCCAAAATTTCCTGATATTTCTTCGAATTCAAGATTCCATTAATGACAACAAACTTTCCTGGACCAAAAGCACTAAGGCATCCCCAAAGAAGCAAACTACCATCACCATTTTTAACCGTAGGAAGTGTTTTTTCTTGAAATGCAGTACACTGTATTTGATTTTCGCCAAACATACCGTTGCTCGTTGTTTCCAAATAATTCAATTTTGGTCTCGTCTGTCCAGAGGACTTTCTTCCAGAATGCAAACCCAGTCAAAGCCCAGATCTCAATTTAATCGAGAATTTATGATTTAATTTGAAAAAAGCCGTTAGCAAGAGAAACCCTTCGAATCTGAACGAGTTGCAACAATTTTCTTAAGAATGGGCTAAAATTTCTACCTATATCGAAACTTTGTAGAAAAATACCCAAAACGAGTCACTGAAGTCATTTAAGCAAAAGGTGGACACCAAAGTATTAAATAATTTTGTAAATAAATATATGAAAAGTTTTGCATTTTAAATTTTTTATTTTACTCAAATTCTTTTTCACATTATATGTTGAGGTAAAACATTTTTTTTTATTTGCTAAACTTTTCATGGCTATTCTATGCATAATACGAAAGATAAGGATGAATATAACCGAAATATTTTTCTGTACAGAACGACGCTTGTGTAGAAGTGTGTTCCGCACAAGATGAGGAGGGAGAACGAACAAATGAAAAATGAGGCATCACCAGGGAATCGAACCCGGGATCATCCGATTGCCGGTCAGATATGCTATCCACTACACCATGGACCTCGATCAATCAGAAGTCGTAATTCTCCTACATACGAGCAGAAACCAATGCCCTAAGGGGGCACATACGCATGCCGTACATATATACATTTTAACTGCAAACAACACACAGTATAATTAATGTAAAGAACGACGCTTGTGTAGAAGAGCGTTCCGCACAAGATGAGGAGGGAGAACGAACAAATGAAAAATGAGGTACCACCAGGGAATCGAACCCGGGATCATCCGATTGCCGGTCAGATATGCTATTGGTTTCTGCTCGTATGTAGGAGAATTACGACATCTGATTGATCGAGGTCCATGGTGTAGTGGATAGCATATCTGACCGGCAATCGGATGATCCCGGGTTCGATTCCTGGGTGGTACCTCACTTCTCATTTGTTCATTCTCCCTCCTCATCTTGTGCGGAACACACTTCTACACAAGCGTCGTTCTGTACATATATATATTGGCAGAGACATTTTCAAATACTTTAGCATGTTCCAGCAACACAAACACGACCAAGATGACGTCACAGCGCGGAACTACTTTAAGCATCCTTTCTGCTTTGCCTCACACCTCAACTTCGTTACAAGGACTTCTCGACGTACATCCACCTCTCTCCCCGAAGAAAGAGTGACACGAGAGATCTCACCATGTAACAACGTGTGCAGGCCCCATCTATGGGCCTGGTGTCATTCACTTAACTTTATATAAGACTAATCATTACCTCGCGCGTTAATAATCTCGAAGTCATTACTATATTGAAGTCATTATTCAAGTGTACATCTAATTTCAACTGTAAACAACCAACTTACATTTTGTCTTATTTCATAAATCATTTATTTCGTTTAATAAAGGAAGAAAACTCATTTTATCAATCAACCTAATTAATAACATTATTTGGTCTGCAAAGACCTGGTGACTCCAGCCTTACCATTAACAATTAACCGTTATCATTATCATTATAGTACCAACATTTACGCCAATAAATTTACACACTACAATGTGTGTGTATTATATATATATATATATATATATATATATATATATATATATATATAGTGGCCCAAAAGTCGGGACACAGGTGAAATTTACTTCTATCAGTAGTTTGTTTTCTCTGTTCCAGGTGAGAGATGGAAAATTAACGAAAGATGAGGGAGTGAAGTTGTCTTTCACGTACACGAGAGAAGGGGAAACACGTACCGAAGTGTCGCAGACGAATTTAATCAGCAAAGCCAACGGAGAAAAGAGTTTCTCAAATGTTAGAAAGGCGATTGAGCGATTTAAAGAATTGAGTAGTGTATCGAAGTTAATGGGTCTCCGTTTGAGTATTTATTATGAATGAACCAACATAATGCGTGAAACATCATTTCCCCTATATGTCTTGACTTTTGGGCCACCCTGTATATAAGCCTATCTAAAAAAAAATTAGGCTCCACAGGATTGGGCTAGGCTAGTATGTACAATTTTGGCAAAACAGAAAATCTGGTTTAAAACAAAATAGCACGTCATGTAAACTGACTACGTGTTTAGGCCTATTCAGCACAAAGACCTAGGCCTACTAGTTTTAATCAATTTTAAATATGGCAAGATTTGTGCCAACACCAATGGAAAAGAAACCTTCAATGACGAGGAAGCAGAGAGAGTTTCTGGAAGCGAGCATACACCTTGAATTCGCGGAGCAACAATTTCATTGGAAACCTCAAACTTTATTTAATGCTTCGCTTGAGGAAAAAGTGTCACCAGAATTCGGTTAAGAGTGACAATGGATTTTCTTTTCAGTCTGATACCATTCTTTATTTTCTTTTTTTCTTTTCCATTTTATAAGAAATTCACAAATACGTTGTGCCTCACACGCGCACCAGATCTTATTTATTACACCAAAAATTCAAGACGCTATCATTTTGCAATACAGAGGCCTCAAACCGTATACGATTTGTATGAAGTGCTCACATAGAATGTAAAATCGGGTACAGCCTAACTTAAGCCTAACGCTAACAGCTTGTTCAACAAGGAAGAAAAATTCAATGAAGTGAAGTGTGGCTCTGGCGAAAAAGATCTAAGCCAATTTAACAAGACCAAGCAAACCATCTTTAAAAATCGTTAAGGAGAGGAAAATAAAATGGTTAATAAATTAGGCCATTTAATCAATTATGATGATTACAAATACGTAGTACTATGCGAGACCTGTAGGCCTGATTGTACAATACATAGTCCCATCCCAAAGCCCATACCACTGAATTTTGTATACGATACGCCAAATGTCCATGTTACTTTGCTTTCCCCCTCCCATACACCCCTTATCGCAAAATAAAATCTTATTCCATAAAGGGCCGTTTTACTATTTCCTTCATATAGAAATATTAGGGTAAAGTTGCCAATGTTCGCGCATCGGTCCTAATGTCGCGCATTTGATTTAAAACAGCTTCCCACAAAATATTGTTACAGTGAAAGAAATAAAATTTATGTCAAACATTAATTCTAGTAACGCTTTACCCTATGCATATTCAAGCTGCTTCTTAAGTAGCCAACTTTATATTTTAGAAAAAAAGATACTGTAGGCCTAATCTATAATATGGGTGGCGATGATAAAACTAAAAATTGCAATGCAGTCTCGAAAAACAGGCAAAAATGAATTTTAAAGTTTTTCGATGAATGTCTCCATGGAATGAAATTTCTACTGCTAATAAGAATTATTTTCGATCGGTAACCAAAACACCTTTCACAACTGGCCTTTAAACGTATTTCGTATTGCATGATAACTAAAGCTAGTTAACTTTATATCAACTGAAAATTATAGTCACCCCATATAGGTAATTAACTTGTGTCCTTGTAAAGGTTCGAAAACAACTTGTATCTAACAATAATTGGGAGTAGATGTAGTCTAAAAATCCCATTTGAACAGCTGAAGGGGTACAATTCAGGTTTAGGGATGTTCCTTTTTTTCTTTTAAATTTACACGAGCTTTCTTTCAATGGAGAGTGGCTGGCTATCCATTGTTTCTGAAGATATAATCTATAAATTTTATATATAGTAACACACACAAGCATGCTTTAATATTTTGTAACATTCATAACAATAAAGTAAAAAAAACAAAAATTTACGCTTATACATCATTAAAATTGTCATTACAAACCAAAAAAATTTACAAGAAACTTCAAAAATCTACACACATACACACACTGTATAGGCCTACAGATGAAAGAGAAATTATATTATGTCCTATTTGGTAGTCCTCTTCATGTATTAATATTATAATGTATAAGATCTATATATAGCTCAGGGTCTACCCTAAAAAATTAACAGGCCGATACGATTTGGCTTCCCCTGGTTCGATTCCAGTGACGGCAGGCGGCACGCAGCTAACCCAGCTGTTCATCCTTCCACGTTGGGCTGCTAATCAGAGAGTAAGGATCGAGTCCGGGCGAGGACTTTGTAATTTCTAACCACCCGTGGTGGGTCGTGGTTCGGATTCCACGTTAAGCGGTCGGTCTAAGCCTCTAAGGTGAACCACCAAGCTTGAACTTCGTCAGAATGAACAATTCGGGCGGAAGTAAAACCAAGGTTTACCAAGATATATAGGCCTATAATATATATATATATGATGAAAATAACCACGAAGGAAAAAGGAAACAGAATGGTGCTCGTCCAATGACACCATTCTGCGTTTCCTCTTTCCTTCGTGGTTATTTTTATAAAATATTATTCACGTGTTACTTTTATGAAAAAATGTTCACACACACACATATGTGTGTGTGTGTGTGTGTGTGTTTTAATCCTCTTTATTTAATAATTCACTTGAAATCGTGATAAGGCCATGCGAGGCAGAAAGTAAAAAACCAGCCGTAATTACCCATTACTGTTAAGCGTTCAGCTTAAGGTTTTTATCTGAAAAGAGGGGACCCTTTACAGTACCAGATCAACCAATTCTTTTCCATCGATTGCAGACTGTTAACGAAGCCTAGCATTCTAGGCCTACATGTAGCGATATTAATAATCTTTGCCGGTTCGGTGAGCTCTGCTTAAAAATTTTCATCATCAAGGCAGGCTTATTCGTTTTGGCTGATTTTGATTTGTAATACTTCTTCCTACATAAGACCCAGCCAATAACTCACTGAAGTAAATATGACAAGCCTATAGCCAAAGCAGCATTACAGACGTCTTACATTTGAATTGAGTTTAGAATGACCATCGGACAAATTTTTGACAAATAAAGTTTTTTTTTTTTTAAAACTAGGCCTAATACCAAAAGGTTATTTAAAGACAAAGGAGCACCGTGATACTTAACGTTAAAGGCGAGACAATGACCACTGGGGCATTATTAGCCCTTTAGCTCCCATTGTCATTTTACTGATTTTGTTGTGGCTAACGCCAGACGATTTTATTCAGCCTCGGAAAAAACCTCGGGACAGTAAAGGGTTAAGCCTATAAAGGCGCGTCAAAGAGAATGATCTATAATAACAGCCAAGGTTGGCTTCTGTCTTGGGTACTACTGTACAATTTAATGCTTGTGGAAAAAACTAAACGTAAAACACACACATCTAAGCTGCGATAAATGAAATGTAGTAACTTGTTTATGGAGTTATTCGATTGGTGTGAATGAGACCATCAACGAATCACACACTCTCAGCCAACCTTTGAATGTGAATTTGTTTCAAATTCTACGGTTGATTCGATGTTCTCCAAACGGATGGAACACAAAATGAAAACTCAAGAAATGTGAGGGCCCAGAATGAGTTTATAGCCAAGTGAATCACGCTCATACGGTAATAATAGCCGAAACTCTTGACATCCAAAGCAATGTATGAAACAGCAATATAACACAGTTTATTTAGTTATGGATTAGGTCTACAAATTTAAAGTCCAACTATTATCTGCACAAGTCAGCTGCGCCCGTAACTCAATGGGTAACACCGTTTCCCTATAAGCGAAATGATGCTAATTTAATAATGTTTGCGTAATGGGCCACATTATTAGTTGCACAATATCAAACAAGTTTTAAAGCGATATAATACAGCCTAAGTATTAGGCCGTATTACATTGCCTAAAGTGTAGGCCTACAGCTAGAACTAAATGGGTGCGATGGGCAGAGGTGCAAATAGTCGTGTATCCTAGTAACATTATTACGAGAAAGAAATTTAGCTGACAAAGAAATTGGGACAAAGGATTAAAAGAAAGAAAAGGAGACTAAAAACATTTCTAAAAAAAAATTCATATTTAAAAGTAAGGAAGGGTATATTGCACATAGGGTGATGGGTAAGCGGAATTAAAAAATGTAACAAGTTTTGCCTTTAAGAGGGGTGTATTCGGGCAGAAAGGATTTCCTACTTTCTTCAGGTTACAAGAAAGAAAAAATCATTTACGCGTATGACGATGGGATAAGTTTTGTTCAGTCTAACTTACTTTTGTAGACTTATAAAATATTATTATATAAACGTAATTTACAATCATTTAAAGTATGTACGGAGATCAGGAACCCTCCCTTTAAAAATTTGCCGGAGCTACGATACCGCAAACGTATTCATAACCTACCGTACCCAAAACAGATTTTTAACGTGCAGGGTCATTTATAATAATTGTACTAAAGTGCAGGCCCGTCGCAAAGGGGGGCACTGACCCCCCCCAAGTCAAATAACTATCATCAAAACTAAAGCTGAATGGTTTATGGTTGTGGTTTACAATTCGTCTAATTCAAATTTACTTACATTCTCTCTCTCTCTTTCTCTCCTTGAATATCGATCTACACTTGTACCTAACGCTGAGGGAAAAATAGGGTCTCACTGTCTCACAAGAAGTTGGCATAAACATTATTTTAAATCTGGCGCCGCATTGGTGCTGCAACCTCGTGGCGGTATCGATAGTTATTGTACATAACGTGCTCGACATTCTGAGTAGCGAGTTCGAAATTTAAACTCGTGCCATTGTCCTGTGCCTTTTCATTTGTATCGTCTAAAATAGGTGAGTTATGAAGCCCAATGTATCGGTACAAGTAGAAAAGGGTTCTGTGATGCTAGTAAATGAAGTAAATAAAATTAAGGAAGTTTTTGAATGAAAGCTACCACTAATATAATTACTACTAACAGTTGTTTAATTTATTCTGAATAATTGTGTGTAGCCATAGCTAAAGCTAATAAAACTTTTTTGTGTGTATATATATATATATATATATATATATATATATATATATATATATATATATATATATATATATATGTGTGTGTGTGTGTTGCCCCCGTACATCTATGAATTGCCCCCTTATGATTATAGACCAGGCGAAGTGCCTGCTAAAGTGGAAGCGTGTACTGTATACCATACCATCCGCAAAGTATACTATACTTAGACAATTTCCCTCGTTCATTTTCGATTATAATTATATATATATATATATATACACGGCGTAGAGGTCGTAGTGGAAACCATTACCCGATTCGTTTCTAGGGGGTCCCAAGCCCGGCGATTATGTCCCATTCCATGGCAAACAATCACCCACTCCGAACTGTGCAGTCAAAGGCGAGGTTTGGGCCCCCGACTTACAGAGACCAGACGCTGCAATCCGTGCCTTATCGCTTCAAAGGCGCTCTGCATAACGAGGTCCTGGCGGCGAATAGATGGCTTAAGAGCAGAAGGAAGGTGCAGAGATGAGTCCAATCTATTCGGTCCGCGGAAGGAAGGAAGGAAGTAGAAAGAGGAAGGTAATAATGACGTTAATGATAACGGGCGAGAAATGGGCAAAGCAAAATAAAAATGGCCAACATACGGCCTTACATAAAAGGAAATGAAAATTTCTACTTCTCCATTGGCGATTCTTAAAAAAAAAAAAAAAAATAATAAGTTCCAGTAAAATTCTATTTCGGATTAAAATTATTAAAATTACTAACAGGGAAGACCTATTGTCTTGATAGGTAATATTTCCATGGTTCAAAATGGTCGCGATAAGGGGTACTGATACGATATCAATTTCACGAAACAATTCACATATATGTGTAAATTTCTCCACACTTGTCCATCATCTGTTTTGAACAAATATTTAATGGTCCTATCTACAATACAGGGTGGCCATAAAATTTGGAAATATAGAAAATTTTTCTCAGAAATGTAGGTTATCCGAAACGAAGGAAAAGAATTATCTTAATATATCCTATGTTTCCAGACTTTATGGCCACCCTGTATAGCGGATAACGCGTCATACTATACACGAGAGACCATGTAAAGCCGTGTATCGAACGATAATGGCAAGATCTTAACCATTCTTTAAACACGGCTATAAACAGAGCTAAAATTTCTACATTGTACGTCACAAGGACGGTGTATGCAGTCACAAGGACGGTGTATGCAAACACTTCTGATATTTTTAAAGACTATCGCGTTACAAATGGGCAATCACGTTTCCGGAGCGGTTAATGGTGCAGGGGACACAGCTTATGGCCATAACATCAGGACGTAACTACATGTAGAGCTACTCCCGTCGCTCTCGCGGGAAGCGAAGGGATGTAGATTTGCATATTCTTCTAATACTCCAGCTACTCCCCTAATGAGCTGATGAAATCTGAGACCTTAACTGGAAACCTGGAAAGGAGAGCGAAAGGTTCCCTTTGCGCAATCCTTTACGCTTAGGCCTACCTACGATCAAATAGTTAATACGATAGGGGAGAGTAGAGTCAACTTGTCAAGCGTCATACTCACGCTGTGGGGCCTATTGAGGTTTTACCCGAATTTAAAATCTGAAGTTTTAACCAATCAATTACGAAATTGGGTATTAATGTATAAAAAGTTACGAACTAACTCCCATGCAGTAAATCCCTAGTAGATACACGAGCCTAAAGATACAAAGCTCCTATACAATATTAACCCGCGTCTTGGAAGTCTATGAACTCGGATAGAGGGAAGACAAAACGAAAAACAAAAAAAATAATCCGCGTGTGGAAGTGTGCCTAAGTCGCATAAGTCAATAGGAGAACGAGACCTTCTCCTTTATTTGCAAATGAAGCTAAAAAATGTTTTTTGAAACGAATATTTAGGAAAACGTTGCATGCTTTTTTCTGGAACGACATCGTTTTCCCTTATCGGAGAAGAAAAAGAAAAATGAAACGACGAGACCAGAACGAATACAGACCTTCTTTTTTCTTTTAGGGGAAAAAAAAATTACATATATAAAAACATAAAACGGAAGAAAAGCGTACGATAGCAGCTATTTCAGAAAAGGAAAAAATTGAATTTAATTTCATAAAAATGTAGATAAAATTCTAATAAAATGACGATGACGCGATAAAAAAATATATATATATATGGCCGAGCTATCCTACCTGTTTGCAGCAACGCAAACAAAAAATAAAAACTGAAATAAAGTAAAAACTAAAATAAATTTAAAAAAAAAAATTGCTCCGTCCTCATACCCCTTATCAATGCTTATTATCCCTACATCCAATTACCAAAATTTCAGACGAGAAGGTTTCGCTCTCGAGGGGAAGAGAGCATCTCTCTGGAATTACGGCTGGTACTTCCAATCACATTAAAAAAAAAAGGGGGGGGGGGGAAAGGGGAAACACACTCTTTAGACTAACGTAAGGGGTTTTTAAGGTATGGTTCCTTCTTATGAGCCTGAGTCTTTTCGCATCGGAAAGTTTATAACACCCGTCCCCCGTAAGATGCCATAAAAGTTACTGTACGAAACTAACTTGTCAATTCGGAGCAGGCCAAAGCCGATTTCTTTTATTTTCTTATGCTCTAAACACATTGCTCTTTGTACACCCTAACTATTTATTCTTTAATCAGGACTGCATCGGTTCAAGAGGGACTGATGCAACTACCGTGTATAAGCCTATATTTTAATATAAATATCCATTCCTCTATTAGGACTCATTGTAAAAGGACCAAAGATGATGTCCACACTCTCTCTCTCTCTCTCTCTCATATATATATATATATATATATATATATATATATATATATATATATATATATATATATATATATATATATATATATATATAGAGAGAGAGAGAGAGAGAGAGAGAGAGAATGTAAAGAACGACGCTTGTGTAGAAAGAAGAGCGTCCGGGATCATCCAATGGACATGCTAACCACTACACCAGTCCCCAATCAGTCAGAAGTCTTGTGCGGACGCTCTTCTACACAAGCGTCGTTCTTTACATTAATTATACTGTGTTGTTTGCAGTTATATATATATATATATATATATATATATATATATATATATATATATAACTTACCCTTATTAAAGCCACCACTGAGATTGGAGAAATGTGAATTATTTTGCTAAGTTGTTACCGTACATCGTAACTTTTGTTCGTAAACGACAAGGGAGAACAAGGAACAGCCGCTTTTATTTCTCCAATATACAAATACTTTCCTCGAAAGTCCATTTTATTACGTATGAGGACTCGTTTCATAAGTCTGATCTTCGTGAACATCAAATAGAGACAAAAAGGGACTGCAGCATTTTGGTAATGAAAGCCGATGATGCCTTTTATGTGCGTGCGTGTGTGTGTGTGTGTTTTCTCTATCGTATAGCCTACCTATTGTCGCCATTGTCGATTCGTCGTCTAATGGTCGCGAAAGAAGATCGTGCCTGTCTCGCACCATTCCCGATACAACGCTGCCCGTCTTTCCCAAGGGAGACATTGAGGATCTCGACTGGAGGCAACCGTGATTTTACAATTTGGAAAATACAGAAAGTCTTAATTTGATTGGAGACGAGCGGGAAACGCCAGAGTTTAACTAAATTACAGCATGAAATTAAGCCATTACCGTTCGTTTCGTACTTCCTCTGAGCAGATGCTAATAGTTCTCCATTCTGATCCCATAAACGAGGCTCAAACCTTTATAATAAAGAACTGCAACTGGTAAGCAGGCCTACACAAAAATGAGTCGAGTCTCGAACGAAAAGGACTTTGCATCACGACGAATCACGAGTTCAATCTTCGAGATTAAGTAGCGGCAGCCCTATAAGGCAAGGCCTACATAACAGTCGCTTGCATCTTTCCTCCAGGAAAATTAGCTGAACCAACTAACCTAATGATAGGCCTATGTCTAATCTTCGAGACAAAGGACTATCATGACTTCTGAACTCTGAATTTGGATTAAACCAGTCCGATGAATAAAGAAGCAATGATTTTATTAAAAAGTTATCACATTAGGCTAGGCCCACAAATATCGCACGGTACCATTTACAACAGGAAGGTATCATATCATCAGTTACCAAGGTTGAAATTCATTGGGTCACACTTACCTCATGGCCAGTGTATTCCGACTTTGGCAATTGATCGTATACAACGGATGACCCAAAGGAATTCAATCTGATCTGATACACGATACAAAGCTTACCTATCTATATTAAGTCGGTTTAGGTCGGCATTATACAATTAATTTCCTACAAAAGATTTTGAACAGAAATTTTCAAGCCAGCGAGACCTTAAAATTTACTTTAAGCTCACGAGTCACTTAGATTTCGAGTGCAGCTTCACAAATTTGGTCTCATTGGCTTTCGATGCGAGGCTCAAAATTTTGATGGCTGTGATATTTTTATACGTTTACGAACAGACTGGTTTTCCCTCCATTTCACAAAGGAAAATTCTATACAAGCGTGGCCTCACTAGATACAAGTCAATATCGGATTATGAATGATTGCTCTGGTGGAACACACTATTCTCCTAAAAGGCCACAAGGAAGACATCCTTACAATAATAATAGGCTCACTTCGCTCGAGCATTACAGTTTGAAACCTGATCAATGATAAACTAAATGACAAACTGTAACTACAATTTTCTGAAAAGTACCTCTATTATTACGGATATTTATAAATGGAAATACAATGAGCAAACCAACATACCTTTTAAGAATTCGAACGAAGTGCAGTCAGTCCCAGGTTTACAGCCGATGTCGCGTCCACTCTTTTAAACCATTTTTCAAAAGAAAAACTGGTAGGCCTATATTGTAAATGAACTGTCGTGTACAGTGTCAAATATGCTTAGTACAACTTTTTACTTACGGGTTTCGAAAACTATTAATACAAATGGCAATTTTCGTTTCGAAATTTTTATCGTTTTATTGTTCTACTAATTTTGCCTTCTTCGTTCGGTCTGAACACCATCCGAAATTTATCACTCCCCACAAACTGAAAAAAAAAAAAAAAAAAAGGCGGATTAGTGTGGGAAGGTGATCTTTGAATACATTTGACGCCGTAGGCTGAGGTGGAGTCCTATGCTCTTACGGTCATCGCCGATGCGCTAAATTATAATACTGTCGGCAGACCTATTACAGTAAAAATTTGCAAATGAACAGAAGTACTAGCATGGGACACGGGTCTACTCATCGTTAAATGATTTTGGGCTAGGTTAGTTTCATGAGTAAAAAGCTTTCAGTATATATATATATTACGGTAAGTAACTATACCTTTTATGTACAGTATGTTCAAGATAATTGCAAAAAGCAGTCTTAAGGTTGGCCCAATCTAATACCAAGTGTGGCAGGTCGATAAGTCCAATGTGTAACACAGCTTATATAAGATGTGATGCAGCCAACAAGAGATTCAGTAAAATATACAGTAATGTAAGAGTGTACACGGAAAGTCTTTTACAAAGATTTTCGAAAGCCTACCGAACGCAAAGCCTAATACGAAGTAGCACGCAATAGTAGTATATAGTAGTTCGGAAAGGGGCTGATTCCTGAATTAACTATTAAAGTTGACATAACCAAAAGTATTCTTACTCTGTAGGTTAGTTTAAAATGGGTAGGCAGCAACAAAACTGGGTCACCTCGTGAATTATTGGGAAGAGGGTAATCGGGCAATTCATGATTAGGAACTTAATCTATAATACATACATATACACCCTTTGGATGTTAGTGATGTAACCAGAATGTGGAAGACATGGCCTATTGGCCTGCCTTTGGGCTAACCTAAAGTTCTCCTGTAGAAACCCAAGAGCGAAGGCCTATGGAATCCCACTAAAATAAAAGTGTCTACTTTCAACTTCTTGCTATTAGGATCTGCTTTGAAACTTCCGAAAGTGTTCCCAGAAGGAAACATACAACCCTACCCTCAAATGAGACTATTTATAAAGTCCTTTTTATATTGGCCTATTCTCCTAATTTTTGCTAACTTTGGGCCAAAACTACTACCAATGGGCTTGAGTGAGCACAACAATTTGGAATTGGTGTGATAAGGGCTATCCTGTTTGCAATATTTGGCAGGCAATGTACCCAGACACCCAGACCCGTGAACATGTGCAGACTTATCCCATACTGAATTCCTCGCCCCCCAAAAATTTAAAATTTTGTAACAAGTTTGCACCGAAACCTTTTAAAACATCTTTAATTTGGGTAAATATTCAATTTCGGGCCACCTATTTTCTGAACCCCCTCACTGGCCCAAAGTTGGTTACGTGGGAAACAAGTAACAACCCAAAACGACCACCTAACCGGGATGTAAAACTCACCCAGATTGGTCCGCTGAATGAAATGAGCGAATCACCACAATCTGATGGCCCCAAAACTAATATATATATATATATATATATATATATATATATATATATATACTATACGGAGGGACCCGGCGTTGCCGGAGTGAATGTTGAACGTTATAAGCCAACGAAAATATCACGACTTAACCTAACCAGGCATTCAATTAACCTGCCCGGGTATTCAGTTAATCTAATCGGGCATTCAGTTGACCTAACCGGGCATTTAATTAACCTAATCGGCATTCAGTTGACCTAACCAGGCATTCAATTAACCAATCGTCAACTGTACGCCCTTGACGATTGGTTAGGTTAAGTCGTGATATTTTCGTTAGCTTTAACGAAAATATCACGACTCAACCTAACCAATCGTCAAGGGCGTACAATTAACCCAACCGGGCACTCAACCTACCCGGGTATTCAATTAATCTAATCGGTCATTCAATTAACCTAACCGGGCATATACTGTGTGTGTGTGGAGTTCAACATCCACCCCGGCAACGCCGGGTGGCTCCGCTAGTTTTAATTATATGTGAAGCTCAAGATTTTCATGACTGTGTTCTTTTCTATAGTTTTATTGACCAAATAATTAGTCATGAAAATCTTAAGATTCAGAAATCTTGACACAATGTGAAGCTCAAAAATTTTCAGGGCTGCGTTCTTTTCTATAGTTTGATCGCGGTGCTGGGGCCTTCGGGCCCAGTAATTTTAATTATTTAATTTATTAACACCCAGGTGCACAACCTGGGGACCTAATCAATATGTGTGTGAAGTTTCATGGTTGTAACTGCTTCCATTTTGGAGTTATGGCTAGAACACACACACACACACACGTACTTATATATATATATATATATATATATATATATATATATATATATATGGTTTCGCGAATACGAGTGGAGAACTCGCCAAACCAGTTTTGAGATAAACGCGTTTAAACTTGTTACTATTGTGTATGAGTGCACATAGCGCAAATACACGCATTGAAGATAACTACATTTTGAGCGTACGAGGTAGGTAGGTAGGTATTTGGCTACACCAATGGTTCCCAACCGGTGGGTCTTGGCCCACTTGCTTCTCTTTTAGCGGTACAGGGTGTTTATAAAGTCCCTATTTATTTCAGTGAAAACGTAGCAAAAAGTGTAAAATTCAGTGGCGACTCCTGCACTCGGGCTTCTCGGGTTCAGCCCGAGAGGCAAGGGGCAAGGAGAAGCATGAGATAAAAAATTGTGTATTTATAGATTTAAGTTTTAAAAAAAGTTTTAAAAACAAATTGTAAAAATGGTTTTTGACCGGAGGTATGTTACTATTTTTCTGTCTAGCCTTCGTCACGCAAGCAAATTTTGAGCGCATTTAGATACCCTTACTACCTATAAAAAAAACTATATTGACACTAAGTTTTCGTGTAATCTTTCAAGATCCTTTACTCGGGCGCAAGACATTACGCCCGAGAAAGTATAAGTAATATCGTATATTTAAAGTTCTTTTAATGAATAATTATTTGCTTGCATACGGTTACATAATGGTCCTCCTCCTAATTCTCATTAAATAAAATACGTTTTTCCTCCTATTAATTTTTTTTATAAAGAAAAAACATTTCAACTCGTGCTTATATCCTTCGGCCTTGTAGAGGCACATTTTTAATTCTGGCGATACATGGTAACTTTTTACGTTTCGATAAGCGTGCCTTCAACTGCCTTGGGCGGCGGTGCAGTTTGATTTTTGCCGCAATGTGAGGTTGTTCGCTTTTCTTAAATAATCTGATTTATTTTTAATATTATAAGTATTCTGAGAAGTATAGCCCACCCATGGGCAAAGAGGAATTACATGACTGAATATTAAAGGAATTTGCTTTAAAACCAAGACGCTTGGACTTTATGTTCAAGTAAATAAAATTCAAATAATTTTTTTTACCGAGGTATGTATGTATTTATTTTATTGATAATCTTAAGTTATTGTCATGCATTTAAATGTCGGCTCATATGTAGACTTGAAAATTTAAAAAGAGCCAGAGTAGTCTTGAAGAGCTGGAGTCGCCACTGGTAAAATTCAATAATAATATAATAGAAGGGATACATTTAATGAATACTTAAGCATATGATTCTACACGAGCACCATCAGTATCTCTACAGAGTTCAAATCTGTTAGCAGCATTGCGGAACACATTTTGGAGCATGACAGTGGTTATTTTGGTAACTGCTGTTACGATACGAGCACGTAAATGTCCCAGCTTCATTCAGATGGCATTTTAACACCGTCGTCTTTCAACAAGATGGGGCACCTTGTCATTACGCAAACATTGTTCGGGAGTACCTAAATGAACGATTTCCAAATCGGTGGATCGGACGTGGAGGCAACAGGCCCTGTGCGGCTCGATCTCCTGACCTAACGTCCTAGGATTTCTTTGCATGGGAATTTATCAAATCAAACGTCTATCAAACGAGGGTTACAGATCTGCGAGATTTACGTGCTCATATCGTAACAGCAATTACAAAAATAACCTCTATCATGTTCCAAAATGTGCTCCGCAATGCTGCTCACAGATTCGAACTCTGTAGAGATACTGATGGTGCTCATGAAGATTCATATAAGATTAAGTATTCATTAAATGTATCGCTTCTATTATATTATTGAATTTTACCCTTTTTTGCTACGTTTTCACTGAAATAGATAGGGACTTTATGAACACCCTTATGTTCATAAGTGCTAATAAAAAAAATGTACCTGTTAAACCTTATGTAAACATGATACCAACTTAGCAACATGGAAAGTCGGCCACGAGTTATTCAAATCAGCTCTCGTGGGCCGCGTCGCATAAAAAAAGGTTGGGAACCACTGGGCTACACCAGTTATCTGGGGATGGGGGAACGGTTGAACTATTCATTCGTGGAACAATCGCAAAATCGACAATGTGGCGAGTTCGCCCCCCCTTGTACTCGCGACGAATTATATATATATATATAGTTTCAGAGAGATCAGATTACACTAGGTTAGGTGGTCGTTTTACAATTGGTTAGTTATTTCCCACGCGACCAATTTCGACCAGTCACGAGCTTTATTTTCTGACTTCGCAAAAACTAGTCTCCGCGAAACATTTTATATATATATATATATATATATATATACCCTTTTCCGTTCTATGGGCACCATTGAAATGAGAAAATTAATATTTTTAAAACTTATTTTAACTTTTTATTAATAATTAATCAGTACATTTTGAATAGGAGAAATTTTATTTATTTAATTTAACAGCTATGAACATAAAAACAAAAATGGTACTTTCCTGTTATCCCGGACCCCAGACTTTTTGCCGGTTGCCAAACTTCAATTTTGACAAAATATTTTCGTTAAAACTAACGAAAATATCACGACTTAACCTAACCAATTATCAAGGGCGTACAGTTTACCTAACCAGGAATTCAATTAACCTAATTAGTTGGTAAGGTTAGGTTAAGTCGTGATATTTTCGTTAGTTTTAACGAAAATATTGGGGTCAGTTCCGTATTGCCCCCCACGCAAAATATGATTTTATCGAACATTAGGATTATAAATTATTTTGATACAAAATATTAAAAATTCAAGCAGTGCAACGATGGCACTGATGGGGGATAAAGTAGTTTAGCCGCAAAAAAAAAAAAAAAAAAAAAAAACTATACCGATCAATTTGTGATGCGTGATCTTTACGGGGGCTCGGTCCCCGTACCCCCGAGACCTAAATTATACAAATGATAATGTATCAGAAGTAGAAAACCATGATTGTTTTTTACTAACAAAAAGCACCAATTTTTTAATAAAATATATGTACAAAACTATTTTTTAATAAAAAAATGTGGGGGGCAACACGGAACTGTAGCCTTATTTTTATTCACGAATATTAGTTAGGTCAGGTTAGGATAGGATAGGTTAGGGCTTAGGCTGTTAAACAAGGTTAGGTTAGGTTTGGGTTAGCCTACATACAGGCCTACACTAAATCCAAGCCCGTTCGGTATATGCTTTTACGAAATAGTAGGCCCAATTAAAAAAACTTACTTTAAAATTAAAAAAAAAAACGCTTTAATGAAAACCCCATTCAGTCTATTAAATTTAGGGACTGTTATTAAGATATTACCGAAATGAAAATGGAGACAGCTGGCAAGGGAGACTAATCTATCCTTTTCACTTGGGCAAAGATAAGCAGAGGTACTGTATTTTTATTTTCATAAAATTTCGACTCCTCCCATTTACCGGTAAACACTTGTAAGAATTCAGTCTCAAATTAATAACGGGTAAAGAGATGTAGTAGTGTGTTGGCGCAGGTCAAAAGTTACTTATATTTAAAGAATATGTAACTTCTAGGCCACAGCCCTACACTGTTGGTGCATGTATGGAAATAATGCTTCGGACCCTGGTCTAAGTTATGTACGGTAGGTAAGATTGTAATTCCTTGCAAAATGTTTAAAGGGCTATGCCAACACATACATACTTTCATGTACAGACCTAATTACATATAAGAAGTACCCTTTCAGCGTTAAGATTGTAAACAAACTCACATGTATGTCACCACCAGTCAATCCAGTCACAACTCAAAATTCATACATGCCTAGTCATAGTTGTCTGTAGGGGCAACAGTCAGGATAATATTCCGCATAAGAGAAACTAAAATTAAAACTTTAGTTTTTATACAAAATTTATTACTACAAATTTCATATTTACCGTTTCAATGAATAGTTAACATTAATACCAAATAATTCCACGAATGTAATTTTTTTTTTAAATATTTTTACATTAAGTAACTCCAAATGTTAGAAATTGATCACGAAAAACTTCACACATCCATCCTTAACCACAGCTGAATTAACACTAGCGTCATCTAGGAGAAAAATATTAAAGTACAGATATCATGACAACAATTGCCAGAAACTTCCATACCGTAATTTTAATTTGAATTTTCTATAAAATATATAGAAAACTTTATGGATTTAAGCTAATTGTTATTATAAAAAATAATTTTTTTTAATAAAGACAATAACTGATTTCTATTTTCAGGTTTATTTAAATATGTATTCATAAAATTCTTCATTTCCCAAATGAAAGGTCAAGAAACTGCTAATTTCAAATCGGACGACCTTTGTGGGAATACACATTCAATTTTTGTATTATATAACAGCTGTCACAGACAAATGTTAGAGATATAGAAAATACTGATTTGAAATTATAAAATAATACCAAAATAAGTGTTCTTTAACGATGTCACTCGATTCACGTTAAAAAAAATCCACAAATTACTTAATAGGAATTTAAAACAAACTTTAAAACAGAAACGGTTTTTTTATTTTTTAACCTTTCACAGAAAAAAAGGTAAAATAAATTCAATAACGTAGTAACTAACTCATTAGAAATATTTTTTTTCCTTATGGAAATGAAGATAAATATTTGTAGTATAACGAGGCCAGTTCTTTTATCAGCCGAAATTAAATTACCTTCTTCAGGTCCATGTGGATTTCTGCATTTCTTTGTGAATTTAACTTTTTTTAAATTTCATTCAGTAATACTAATAACTAATAGTAGTAGTAGTAGTAGTAGTAGTAGTAGTAGACTTACAATCGGTCATCTCAATTTACAAAAACTTTAAAAAATATATTTTGCCCTACACTGTAAATGAAAAAATAAATTTTATTAAGTGTACCCTAAAATGCATTACATAACGTAACATTTTCAAAGCTTTCTAGTTTGGGAACTACTCCAAATTTAAAACAGGTTAAAAAATCATCGTGATAAGTACTGTGAGCTAGATTAAATTAGGATGGGTTAAGTTAGGTCATATTAGGTTCGGTTAAGTTAGATTAAAAGTGTTCTGATTCCACCCATAATTGTGAGAGTCGTAAATATTGACCGGTACTTTTTTATTTCAGGTTTTTATATAAAGTGACCCATTTGAAATTAATATTATGTATTTGTATGCAATCCTTGCAGTGCCGCCACGCATGGCGTATGAAGGGTCGCTTAGGTGTGGAATGTAGCCATCTGGGGAACGGGAGGTAAGGGGAGCGCTGATCCACCAAGATGCGTGTGTGAACGGATGTGTACGCTTTAGTCTCTACGTTTCTCTTCTTTCACATCCGAGTTATTTCTGCTTTCTCACCCCAATTCCGTTGGAAAACTAGATTTTGTTGATGTACGTACGTACGTGTATTTGAATGTATGCCGTATAAGACAGAGTCAACACCCGTTAAATAAATACATTTGTCGAACGTTTAATCACCCCCATTAGATTAAAAACGTCAGTTTACCAAATTTATGAGCCCTTCACGTTCAGAAATCTTTCGAAGAGAAAAGGACGTTCTTTTTTTTTTAGTATTCGTTTCAATGACAACTTTTATTAATTCCTCCTTCTTTGTTTTCCATTCTGGGTAGATTTATTTTTTATTTTTATAACACAGTAATACCTGAAGAAAAGGAGTGAAGACACATTGAACAATCTGCGTGACATCTTTTCTAAATTCAAAATATGACGACACGAAAAATAAGGATTTTAAAATACAGTAGAATACGTGAAAGATAAATCTCTCTCTCTCTCTCTCTCTCTCTACCGTGACTATCGTAATGCGTTATCAACGTCGGACGTACAAAGTCGTTTCTACCGCAGTTTCCATTAAGAACGAAATGCAAGGTTGACTTTCAATTAAAATTTTTTATTTCGAGCAGTAACTGATAATGACCAAAAAAGACTATGTCGAATATGCCACGTCCAACACACTCTCAAAGTAAAACACCAAAGTTTATATATATATATATATATATATATATATATATATATATATATATATGTGTGTGTGTGTGTGTGTGTGTGTGGATCACTTACAAGGAAATTATTTTTTGTTGCGAGATTTCTGTAACTGTTTCTGATATGGTTTTAGTATTCATGCATTATCTTCATTATCTTAGAAGATCGGCACAGTGCTCCAGAACACATCACAGCTTGCATCCGAACTCCAATTTGTATATTGTGTTAATTAAATGTATTTGAGAATGCATATGCTATTTTGTGCTATGTTTGATTTGTTTGAGGGACACATTCTTCGCTTTTCTCATATCTAAGTTCGAGATCCTAATCAGTACTGAAAGGCTTTTGACATTTCAGTTTCCTCTCACACACACACACACACACATACACACACACACACACACACACGTCTGTACCAACCATTTACTGCATGTTAATCTCCCACCGAAATTAACGCACAGCGTCCATTCCTTTCAAAACCGAAACAGGTATTGACATGTTTCATTTGCTTGTGACGTCAGAGGGACGCGGCTCAAATTTCGCACTGTTCAATCATTTTCTGCTGATGAATTTACGTGGGCCGTTAAAACAAATCTCGAGGATATAACGTATAAGTTAAGGGAACACGAATTCTCACTGACAGGCGTTAAATCGAAGACTGCATGATTGAAGCTCTAATTCCATAAGTAATTTCACTTAAACACTGTCCAAGCCGTGTGCGTATATAACCTTTGGTTAGCTTCCGCCCGAATTGTTCATTCTGACGAAGGTCAAGCTTTTCATTCCACCTTAGACCTACAATTTAACGTGGAATCCGAACCACGCCCCATCAGCAGCCCAGCGTCTGAACCACTAGGCTACCTAGGGTACCCATTTATCTACCAACCACTTTCTTTATTGTGTGGAAGGATGAACAGCTGGGTTTTGCTGCGCGCCGGCTGCCGTCGGGTCTCGAACCCGGGGTTTCGTATATATATATATATATATATATATATATATATATATACACCTTTCAGATGTTCCGTGCGATGATTCCTCATTTCATGAAGGTCAGGCTTGTTACCCCACCCTCTTGAATTGGCCTGGTGAAGTAAAGAGTTGGTTTCTTGCGCTCTCCACTTCACACAGCCCATCCTTCACTCCCGGCTCATCTGGAATTGTTTTGAGCCAAGCGTCTAGTATTCTTTTGAAGATATCCACCGCTACACTACTCGTGCTCCTTTGTTCCCTGGGTATCTGGTTGAATATTCATGGTCCTCTCAAACAAAACTATTTTCCTACAGGGTTGAGGATGTTCCCTGTCTGACTTTTAATTTGGGAACACGAAACATTCTTCCTTTCCTACTTTCTACTGTTGTTTGAGTGGTTATACGGTTCAAAGTAAGATTAGGGACTAGTTCCTCCATTATTTTCAAAGTGTAAATTCTTTCCAGTGAATATAAATTTAAATCACGTAACATTTCCCAGTAATTTGATTCTTTGCATATGGATATGATCAGCGTTTTGAACAGAGGAATCATTATATTCCAAGCCCTTCTTTTAAAGGTTCTCAGTGTTTGTCCAGTTATTCTTTTTGCTCTGTTTACTGCCATCTTATTTTGTGTTTAAAATTTCGCATCATCAGTCACTACAACTCCTAAATCTTCTGCCTTAGAGTTTCTCTAAATTTCCTGTCCATTTGGGGTATGGTATTCCATGGATTTTAGGTCTTCCCTTCTACCGTACCTCAATAGTTGAAATTTCTCAGTGTTAAATTTCCTATTATTGCCTTGAGACCAATTATAGATTCTGTTCATGTCTGTTTGTAAAGATCCTTTTTTCCTCTGGGTTTCTTATTTTTCTACTAATTTTTGTTGTTGTTGTTGTTGGTTAGCCGATCAGCTCACCCTGATCGAGCAAGCCGGCACGCGGCACGCAGGTAACCGATCGCCCTCTCCGGAGTGGACCAGAGGTTCAACGCACTAGTGATGTTGTGTTGTGTTCTATGTTGTGCTAGAGCGGTACAGTCTGTCATAATGTGTTCAACTGTTTGTGGTGTGTCCTGGCACAGGTGGCAGGTGTCGTCTGTGGAGTTGTCTAGTCTGTGTTTATTGTCTGTAAGTTGGGGTGATGTCCATATCGGAATCGTGCTAAGTTAACTCGATCCGATCTGCTCAGGCTGGTGTCTGACCTGTCAATAGGTGGCGGCTTCGCACCGGGTCGTGTCAGTGCTTTGTGGGTTAAGTGTGTGTGTGTGTGTGTGTGTGTGTGTGTTTTCTGTACTGTGTGATATCTGTGGGGCGTGGTATGGAATGGAGTATTTGGTTATAATATCTCTCTGGTGTTACCTTAATGGTGCGAGGTGTTGGTGCATGATTATACATGTAGTGGCAAGGGCGTTGTGGGTTAGTTGTCGCTGCTGCCATTAACTGTGTTCCTCTCATGTCTAAATGTTCCCTAACTTTCAGTATTTTTGTTTCTGTGTGCAGGTGTTCTATTGGTGTTGTTTGAGTACATCCTGTAATGATACGAAGTGCGTCGTTTTGTATTGTCTGTAAGGTGTTTATGTGTGTGTTTGAGATAATGGGTGCCCAGCATGGGTTAGCATAGTCCACACCTGAGCGAATATATTGTTTGTATATGAGTGATGTTGTTTCCCACTGGTGTCCAAAGTTTGTGCCTGTTAGTACCCTAAGCGTGTTAAGTCTTGACGTACATTTGTTTTTAATGTCATGAATGTGGTTTGCAAAAGATAATGTGGTGTTGTATGTGACCCCAAGTATTTTGGTCCTGTGATTGTGTGTGGAATGTTGGTGTTGTTTAGTGTAAGCTGTGGAGTTATCCGGTGTTCTTTTGTGTTGCTTGTTAGCAAGGTGATTGTTGATTTTGTGGGCGCTACTTTGAGTCTATTGTGTGTGTGCCAGTCTTGTATACTCTTTATGTATGTTTGTAGGTTATTTGTAGCGGTGTCGATGTTGTTGTGGGTGGATGTTAGAGTGATGTCATCATCTGCATATGATGATAAGGTAAGCTTGTTATCTACGGGTGTTGGAATGTCATGCATGTATAAGTTGAACAGTGTTGGTGAGAGAACAGAGCCTTGAGGGACCCCGTTCGGAAAAAGCTTGTTTTTGGATGACGTGCCATTAAATGTGACATGTGAGTATCTTCCTGAAAGATAGTTGCTCAGCCACCTTTTGGTGTTATTGTGCATGTTTGTGGTGAGTATTTTGTTTACGAGAGGAAAGCGTGGATAGCATCAAATGGTTTACTAATGTCTATTGTTGCTAATAGTATACGTTGAGCTGGTCGTCTGGAGTTGATGCCATCCATGATGTGCTGCGTGAGGTTAGCGAGTAATGTCGTGGTTAAGTGGTGAGGTCTGAATCCATGTTGAGTAGGCGATAGTGGTATTTGTGGGTTGGTGATTTGTAAGATTAGTCTTTCTGTTACTTTGGAAGGTGTGCATAGTAAAGTAATGGGTCTGTAGGAAGCTGGTTCTGTTGGATTTTTGTTTGGTTTGAGTAGTATAATAATTTTACCTTGTTTCCATAGTTTTGTGTCACGGCTATGCTGTCACTATTAACTTCCTCATCTATATCAGTTAGCGTGATTATGAAGAGTAATGGAGCTAATACTGTTCCTTGTGTTACTGAACTAAGAACCTCTGACTCTGCTGAAGATATTCCTTGAACTGTCATGACTTGCTGCCGCTCACTATGGAAATTATATGCCTATTTTCCTACTTCTCCCGTTATTCCCATATACAAAGTCCATGTATATCACATCATAGTTTTCATTAGTTTCGAGTGCATCACTAATGTTGTTATAGTGTTTCATTAGTTGTGATAGGCACGATCTTCCTGACCGGAATCCATGTTGGTTATCATTTAATTTTTTCTGAGTTTCCAAAAACTCAGATTTTTTCTCTAACTATTATTTCAAATGTATTAGATCATTGTCTCACTAGTAATAATCTAAAGGATCGAATTGTTAGAGTTCATATTTTGCATGATTTCCTTCTTTCTGATCATAGACCATTAGAAATATTAATTAATACCAATTTATGCGCAACACGACTTAACAAGAACTCAATAGGTAAGAATAATCGCGTCGATGGTCCAATGTTAATATGCAGCAGAGAATAGAATACAAAGACAGAACATGTCACCTCTTTAATAATTTAGAAATTTTGCACCTTGCCTGTAATAATCCTTGCTCAAATGATTCTCACTGTAAACTCATAGATAGGTATTATAGTAAGATAATATCCCTGTTAAGAGAAGCAGGAAGCCCCTTGATTAAATCTTACAACTATCATACTAAGGTTATTCCTGGATGGAACGATTTTATTGCCCCCTTGAAGAGGGAATCGACAGACGCCTATGATTTGTGGTGCTTTCATGGTAGGCCCAGATTAGGACCAGTATACATAAATATGTGTAGAAGTCGGGGTCAGTATAAGGCGGCCATAAGGCGATGTAAACAGGAAGAAGAGTCTATTCGAGCATCAAAACCCTGTGAAGCTCGCATAAATAACGATAATAAAAATTTTGAAATTTGTTAAGAATCAAACGGGTGTCAAAAATGTCCTCCCTCCGACAATCGATGGGGTGTCGGGGGAGGATGAAATTGCAAAGCTGTGGAAAAACCACTACTCTAACATTCTTAATAGTGTGAGTAGGGATAATCTTAAGATAGATTGCAGCGAAACGATTGTGGGAGGGACAAGGGAAAATATTTTGATATCATTTTCTGAAGTAAAGAGGTTAATTAAAGAGTTAAAGACTGGTTCTGCGTCAGGGGTAGATGACTTATCGAATGAGCACTTAAAATATGCAAATGACGTAGTATGTCTGCATATATCATTGCTCCTATAAGCCATGCTTGCTCATAGCTATATCCCTGCAGAGTTCATGAGGGTATATATCTTGCCCCTTGTCAAAAATAAGTACGGAGACATTCTGTCCAGGAATAATTACAGGCCTATTGCTGTCGCTTCCTGCTTCTCGAAACTACTATAAAAACTCTTGTTATTCCGATTAAATGATTTCCTATGGACATCTCCTAATCAGTTTGGCTTCAAAAGGTCCCACTCAACTGACCTGTGTATCTATGTACTTAAAGAAACAATATCTAAATACATTGACAGTAATTCAACCATTTATAGCTGTTTCCTTGATATAAGTAAGGCATATGATAGGGTGAACCACAATATTTTATTTGTAAAACTAGAAGACAGGAAGGTTCCCATGTACATATTAAATTTATTGAAATTTTGGTATTCCCACCAATCTTTCACTGTTAGGTGGGGCAATGTACTATCCGAGTGTTTTGGCTCCTCTTGCGGGGTGAGACAAGGCTCCTTGCTCTCCCCTATGCTGTTTAATGTGTATATTGACGGATTAATTGCTTCACTTAATGAGGCAGCAGTAGGATGTTGTATAGATAACACAAGGATAAATAACTTAGTTTATGCCGATGATATGGTGTTAATAAGTCCCTCTGGTAAAGGTCTGGATCGGCTACTAAAAGTCTGCGAAGTGTATTCGCAGAAACATATATTCTTTTAAGGTTATGCAATTTCATCCTAAAAGCTGTAATCAGCCAGCTGATATAAGGTTTAAAATGAATGGTGAAGTAATTGAGGAAGTACAAGAGTTTAAGTATTTGGGTCAAACTATTACCAGCTCCTTGAGTGATGACTCGGATATAAGAAAACAATCTCGAAGCCTGTGTGCTAAAGCGAATATGACCATAAGGAACTTTCGTTTCTGTACAAGTGAAGCTAAAGAGATACTCTTTCGTACTTTCTGCAGTAATATATACGGTCAGCAACTCTGGGTGAATTATAAAAAAGGTTCTGGCAGAACCCTAAATTTGCTGTACAACAGGTCTTTTAGACTCTTACATAAATTACCCCCGAGATGCTCAGCTTCGCAAATGTTTGCTACCCGCAATGTCCCGAGCTTCCCGGAGGTAACAAGACGTGCTCAACACAGTCTAATGCAAAGAATTAAAAAATCAACCAACCCGATCATCCAAGCTATCCATGAGTCCTGCCATTTATCCTCTAAGCTTTGGACTTCTTGGTACGAAAACGTCTGTCTGTAGCTCCACATAACTTCGACAGTGCAGTATTATTTCTAATCAATTGTATATATTTCTATCCTTAATATATGAACTGTCATTGTATTAATAATATTTGTCATATGGACTATAGTCTGCCAATAAACCTTTTCATTTCATTTCATTTCATTAGTGAGATGAGATGTAAGCGACACTGGCCTATTAGTTTTTAG
The DNA here is from genome assembly GCA_023014485.1 of Bathynomus jamesi. Taxonomy (NCBI): domain Eukaryota; kingdom Metazoa; phylum Arthropoda; class Malacostraca; order Isopoda; family Cirolanidae; genus Bathynomus; species Bathynomus jamesi. The sequence goes on from JAJOZX010001814.1 coordinate 198,005, forward strand.
CCTTCGATTGATTCCTCCTTTATATAATGGAAATATGTTCGCTCTCTTCAGGATGCTCGGTATTTCTCCCGTGTCTAGTGATCGTCTCCATATCCAATATAGGGGCTTAGCGATTTCATTCTTGCAGTTTTTGATTAGTGTGGCATTCCATTTGTCCAGGTTTGCTGCCGAGCGTGTTTTTAGTTCCCCTATAGCTCGTGTGATATCATCTGTTGTGAAGGAAGTCAAAGTCCGTTATACTTTCCCCTCGTAATTCTTCTTCAAAGAAAGCGTTTCTGTCACATATCAGTTTAACAGTTTTTAAAATACTGAAAAAGGATTCATACTGAACTCTTAATATCTTAGATATTTCTTTTAGATCATCCATTAAAGCATTGTAAGTATAGAGGAGCGTTCTGCACACGAGGAAGAGAAATAACGAACAAATGAAAAATGAGGTGAACCGCCCGGGAATCGAACCCAGGATCTTCCGATTGCCGGTCAGATGCGCTATCCATTACACCACGGGCCTCGATCAGTCATAAGTCGAAATTCTCCTTCATTTGTTCGTTATTTCTCTCCCTCGTGTGCAGAACGCTCCTCTATACTTACGTCGTTTCTATACATTAATATACTGCGTGGTCATTGCAGTGAAATGTACATATTCACGATTTGCGAGGGTGCCCTCTCAGGGCATTGGTTTCTGCCCTATGTAGGAGAATTTCGACTTATGACTGATCGAGGCCCGTGGTGTAATGGATAGCGCATCTGACCGGCAATCGGAAGATCCTGGGTTCGATTCCCGGGCGGTTCACCTCATTTTTCATTTGTTCGTTATTTCTCTTCCTCGTGTGCAGAACGCTCCTCTATATACTTACGTCGTTTCTATACATTAATATACTGCGTGGTCATTGCAGTTAAATGTATATATATATATATATATATTGATAATTGAAAAGTTTATTCATTTAGGAAAGCAATTTCCAAATTCATAAATAAAATCAGAAACTAATTCAAAGATGAAATTTAATTTTCAGTTTTAAAGATATTTCAACGTTTGCGCCGAATTTGGCGTCGCTTCTGAAGCCAGAGACACAATTGAAACTTCAAAATATAATTAATTTAAACTTGGAGACACGAACGTTTGATGGGATAATTCAGTCTCAATATTTGGTCTTTGTAAACTTTGATTTGGAACGCACAAGTTTTTATTTTGCGCATGAAAAAAAAACCATATATATATATATACACACTATATATATACACTCTCCAATCGGAGACTGTGTACTATTTCTACGCAATGATGAACGAAATATGTACTCGTTTATGTAAATACAAAGGAATAAAAAGGACTCCAAACGACAACAGACCGTGGGACCCCCTAAGAATGTGAATTGAATTGAAATGAATAACCTTTACTAAGAAAATAAATAGTTTTATAAATTTTGTTTTTGTTTTAATATAAATACAGTAATTGTGAAATTGGACTATTCATTTTTATTTAATTTGGCCCTTAAACGTTAGGCTTTACTGGGCTCTTAATTAAAAATAAAACATAGTTATTAGTAATAATATATAAATCATGAATAAGAATTATTAATTAGAGTATGTATAATCTTAGATTATTATAATAGATATAAAACAAGTACAAAGTCATTATTGAAGGTATGATACCAGTAGTATAGCCGAAAAAGGGGAGAGTGCAAGAATGTTGCAGGTTATTATGTAATATTGCAAAAGGGGGGTGGGGTGGGGTTGTTACAAAGGGGGGTGGGGTTGTTGCAAAGGGGGGTTGGGGGTTGCAAAAAAATAAAAAAGAGTACTGGCCTTTGTTGCCAACCTAGGTTGCAAGGGGCATGCAACTTGGGGGCCTCTCCCAAGCTATTCCCCCGAAAGGACCAGAGAGAAAGGAGGAAAGGTGTTCACCTGGCAGGAGCCAAGTGCACATTAAGACTTCAGCCGAGTAGGCGTTGTTTTATAGGCTCCTAATCAGCCAGTTGACTGAGCCAAGGTGAGAGAGACGCCTGAAGGAGAGAGAGACCTGAAGAAGAGAGAGAGACACCTGAAGGAGAGAGAGAGAGGAGTTCTCCCCCAAGTTATTTTCGTTTTCCTAACCTAAGAGGCCACTAAGGGGTTTTACCAAAGGGCCTGAAAGAGAAGGACCAGAGGTCCTTCCTCGGCTGGGAGCCGAGGTGGAATGTTGTTTTTTCTGTTTAAGGTGCTTTCAACCCTGCTGGATTATTGACACCATTTTTTTTTTTTTTTTTTTTGTAGAGAAAGATGGTGAAAGAAGTAGTAGAAGAAAAGTGCTAGTGGAATGAGTCTTTCACCAACTTCGCGGTCTTTTATAAGCCTCTATTCTGGCTGAATTGCCAGATAGCGCAATGTGTTCAGTTGTCAGATCGCTCCATGTATGCAGATGCAGAGTTGCTACATCAAGCCATGTAATCGGGTGCTGATGTGCCAGATTGCACCATCAGATAGCGCCATGTATTCCAGAAATATTAATCATCCATTGTGTAACACAATATGACGATAGTTATTCCAATTAAATTCTGTTTAAATACACCTTTATTAATTGCATACCTTTCCAGTTTTTTTTTTGCAATGATCGGTTGCTAGATATATATTATTATATATATATATATATATATATATATATATATACATTCTTTTCTTATGTTAGGTAAATATATATATATATATATATATATATATATATATATTTTATAACATTTAATTTTAGTTTAGAAGCAAATTTAACATTAACTTCATTGAACTTTTCGAAACAAATAACATAGTTTACCTTCGAAAACGTCATAATAGAAAATAATTAATTTTATGGTTAACTAGTTTATTTCGTTTACTATAATTATAGTCTTTTAAGCAGCTTATGATATATATATATATATATATATATATATATATATATATATATATATAATAAACGAATAAACAACTCGCGCACACACACACACACCTGTATATATATATATATGAAAATCAGGAAAATAACAAACGTGTATTAATTTAAATGAAACTAACATACGAGCCTCATTCCCCAACCCGGCTATATATATATATATAATAATAAACGAATAAACAACTCGCACACGCACCACACACACACACTTCCCGGAATTTATCAACCGGATTGAATAAAAGTAAAGGCAACTTTCAATATATTTTAGTAATATAACAGAATTAACAAAGTTACCCAATAAATATTTCGTTAGACAGAAAATGAATTTTTATAAGGGATGCCCAACTAGCTATGAATATATCACCAAATCAAAAATAATAACAACACTTTTTATTTACGTTTGTTAAAAAAAAAATATTCGTTTTATTCTTTCCTTCTTATTGATAACTTATTTAAACTAACACATTTATTATCATTCCACTTGACAACCAGAACTTCTCCCCGTGTGTCAAATGAATAATTATAGTAACCTCTGTCTTGTTTTTTCTGGTCTACATTCTTCAAGGGACAATCTTGCAACCTATTTTCTCTGACAGTACCTGTGGCTCTTATTCCTTGCATTTGTAAATGCACAAGTAAGTCTCTGGAGGTGAACAAATTATCGAAATATACACATGATGAATATTGCATTACTAGTCCTTCAGTCATGCTGAGAACTACCTTTGTTCCTAGATTCAATTCGTCATTTGGCTGCCCTGAAGATTTTCCACAATACAAATCAAATTTGTAACAGTATCCTGAAGCTCCACATAGAGCCCAAAGTTTATATCCAAATCTTATTGGCTTTCCTCTAATAAATTATTTCAAGGAATGATGACCATAATAGCCAACCATCATTTCATCTACTGATACATTTTTTTTTTCCATGACTCCAAATTGCTGAAACGAATTGTTAATTTTATTGAATAAAACTCTTACTTTGAAGCCCCGATCTCCTTTGCATTTTTCAGCTTCAGAACTATCTGTGAAGTGTAAAAGGCTCTTTATTTCAAGAAATCGATTCGGGACAATGCTCTTTTTACAATATCAATGCCCAAGTCTTCTTCATTTGACCAATAATGTCCTTCAGAGGGCAATCGATGGTATCCTGTGAATAACAGTATTCCAAAAAAATGCTTTCATTTCATCCATGGACACAGTAAATACTCCTTTATTCTTCTGTTCAATGGCATAACGAACTGTTTCTTTCACTATATGATCAAGCACTTCATTTGAAAAAGACTTCAAATAGTTGTACAGGTGACATCAATAAACATTTTTCCTTCATTCGTTCGAAGCATTGTAAATGATCGTTTTTTTTTTTTTGTGTAATAAGATTCTTATAAATAGACATTTTATTTCGCCATGAAGGTTTTATATTTGTCAGAATTTTGTTTTTTGTTGATAAAAGCGATTCGTTTATGGATGAGTTATCAACATTGTACTGAAGTTCTAAAGTTCCTGGAACATCATTCACTGTAGCTTCTCCAAGGTCATCTTCATCGGCCTCATCTTCATCAGATAAACGATCAACATCAGGTGGAATGATTGCAACTTCAAAATCATCTGCACCTTGTTCATCGGCTTTTCAATAGCTTCCATAATTCTTTCAAAATTACAAAGTTTTCTTCGCCGATCCATGTTGATGGGTGATGAATAAGAGTAAAATAAAATTTAATTCATGGAGAGCATCCTTTTATACCAAATCATTGCGGAATGTTATGACTCAAATGATTGTGCAATGTATGACTCAAGTGATTGCGTAATGTATGACTCAAGTGATTGCGTAATGTATGACTCAGTGATTGCGTAATGTTATGACTCATTATCATATCCTCCCAATGATCTATTTAGAGATCACCAAAATTGTTTCTATTTTGCTTCTTATTCTACCTAAATAAACTGTCAGTTATAATAATAAGACTAATGATTTACATCTTATAAATCATATCTATTCAAAAATAATTATTTGTTATATATTACAATATTATATTTAATGTTTTGCATTGCACATTTTTCTCTGCAAATTTAGGACAAATAAAATTCTTCATAAGTTTCTTAAACCTTGATATTCATTGATGACAATAAAATTTTAGATAAAAGCAGATGTTTACTTTAATATTTAGCCATAACAAATCATTTAAAGTAACAACAACTAATTAATTAAGTTATTTTTTTAACTGATCTCTAAATAGATCAGTGGGCGTTAATGGGTTAAAGTGAATTAAAACAATTTTACGAAAAAGGAAGAATTTCAGAATTAAGTTTATTTAGTCTCCTTGTAAAATATACAGAATTCATTATTGTAACGAAGTGGTTGGCCACCAATAAAACTCTTCCTAAATACCAGTAAAACCAATTTCATGATTTTTACTAATAAAAGAAATGTAAGCCTTGATGAATTTAATGTTAATGAAATCGCCATAAAGGAGTGTACTGTACAGCGTAGTCAAGCTAGGCTACGTTTTGGCAATTTCCAGTTCCGAGAAAAAGACTCTCAAAGCCATTTCTCTGTTTGTGCATATATATTATTAAAAATGTTATTTGTTCTAAGACTATTTATAAAAGAAAATGGGGTTTTGGCACAACTTGCATAATTATGTATTCTACAACTTGCTTATTGTAATTTTAAATATGTTATGAACGTTATACGCGTCACTATTAAATGTCATTTATATTTTTTTTACTTTCGATTTGATTTTGGATTATGTGTTTCAGCTTTGTAATTTTATTTTTATTATTGAAGTTTTAATTTGTACTTTAGATCTAGCTATCCACGTTTATATTTTTGTCATTTATACATTTTTATCAGGCATTGAAATGCGATAGTCCCCCGAAACAGCGGATGCTGCCAAATATAATAACTTTTCTGCGCTACGTCATCGTCTTTATCCTAAATATAAAGTTTATATGTTATAATGTTTCAGAACAATCATATGATCCCTTTCCAGATAAAAGCCTAGTCCAAACGTATTTGGTTTTAGAATTTATAAATCTGAAAAAGATATAGGAAAACACAAAGGAGAAAATGAAATCCTAACTGACGCATTTTACATGCAAAAATATACGTAATAATAATAATAATAATAATGTTAACAATAAACATATATACTATTCAAATACTATGGGTCATAGGTGCCAGGTACTCATAGTCACTGTCATCAAAATAAATTAGCCACAGTCTACTAAGGGCCTACTAAAATCCCACCAAAGACGTCTCGAGTCTAGCATCAGACTTTTTAAATCACAAAGTGTGTGGAACTACATTTGTAAGCAAGTTAGAGGTCTTTGCAACAACCCCCACCCCCCTTTGCAACATTACATAATAACCTGCAACATTCTTGCACTCTCCCCTTTTGCGGCTATACTACTGATACCAATACTAAAATAAATCAATATTAGACATGAGAGATGAACAATAACAAGTAATGTACATTTAATCCTAGATTTTTATTAATATTCCATTATTAATCGAGATTTCAACTTGGTTTTAAACGAATTTACATTTACAATATTTTTATCCATCCATTCATCGTGTTCTGTCTATCAGGCAGGTCCAATTCATGTGTCCCGTCAAAGTGTTCCATCCTGAGCTATCCTTTTCATCTCATGGTAGCTCCTGCCTGCCTTCAAGTCATTCAGCATTGCTTTCCTTTTTCTTCCCCTCGGCCTTCTACCTTCATATCTACCCTCTATCACCTTCAACAATCCTTCTCCTCTCAACACATGTCCGATCCATTTCTTCTGTCTTTCTCTTATCACCTTAATGAGTCTTCTTTCCTCCCTCACCTGTTGCAATACTTCCTCTTTGCTTTGGTGTTCCCTCCAGCTTATCTCTAGCATTCTTCTACAACTCCACATTTCAAAACTTTCCAGGAGTTTCTTTCCAGTTGTTTTCAGTGTCCATGTTTCTGCTCCATACAGTACCACACTCCATATCAAGCTTTTTACTAACGTTTTCTTCAGCTTCAAGTTGAGTTTACCTGTAAGTAGTCTTCTCTGTTTCTCAAAAGCTACCTTACCCATACCAATTCTAGATCTTACTTCCTTATTGCAATCTCCATTGTTGGTTAATAAACTTCCCAGATATTTAAACGGCTCAGCTTCTTCTAAGGTCCGATTTCCTATCGTTAGGTCCATTTGTGCTCCTTTCCTTCTTGCAGTTTTCATTACCGTTGTCTTGGTCTCATTAATTCTCATTCCGAATTCTTCTACCATTGTTGTCAAGCTATTGCCCATTCTTTGCAGTCCTTCCTCAGTACTACAAACAAATGCTTTGTCATCCGCAAACCTTACAGATTTGATCAATTTACCTTCCACTCTGATTCCCTCTGTCAAGGGCTTTGTAAGTGATTCTTATAGAGTGTTTCCTGCTGATTTCGAATCTGCAATCCGTTTTTCTCAATCAGCTCAGGTTATCCGGCTATGGCCTCATAAGTAAAATAGAATTTTTCGTGATTTTGTCAAAGCGGAATTGGAACAGTAACATCTATCATCACTTGTTTCACTTGTATAATATCTTTTTTTACTTTTCAGGCATATAGATAAAATATTTCATAATGAATAGAGCGTGTAAAAATGACCCCAATAGATTCTGCTACATATGTGGGACGGTTACCATGCCAAATAACCAGTCCCAAATCACTAAATTTGTGAAGACAATGTATAGAGCATACTTTGGAATTAAGCTAGGGGACCAGGACAAAAATTTCGCCCCTCATATGTGCTGCAAGACGTGCATTGAAAATTTGAGAAGATGGAGCAAAGGCAGAGCGAAATCTTTGCCTTTTGGAATTCCCATGATTTGGAGAGAAGGAAAGGATCACGTGACAGATTGCTATTTCTGCATGACAAACCTCCAAGGTGGGCTTATAAATTTATTTTTCTTAAATATTTTGAAATCCTCGTATGAAACTTGACATAATATTCACCATATATAGCATAATATTCACCATAATGGTAATCATACATTTACATATACATATACATATTGTTATAGAAAATACATTTACACATACATATTGTTATACAAGTTACATTTACATATACAACGATTGTATATTTTCTTTCTTTTTCATTCATATTGTCCCCGAAGGGACAATATGAATGAAAAAGAAAGAAAATATACAGACTCATCGACCTATTTCATATCTTACAGACCGCAGCCTTCCCTCACGAGCCGCCACTGTCTGAATGCTTCTTCTATTTCATATGCAAGTTTTATATCCATGTTTCTGTGTTTCTATTTTCAGGAGTTAACAAGAAGAATAAACACATTGTTGTATACCCTGACATTCCTTCTGCTATGAGACCTGTACCCCATGGTCCTGGAATTCCAATACCCGACCCACCTCAAACCCTGGACTTCGATGATTCTGATGATGAATCAATGACCAATGCCAATGACCAGTCCCAGTCGTATATACCTCAAAATACCGCTTCAAATGAGCCGAGGCCTCTCATCAACCAGGCCAAACTTAATGATCTTACCAGGGATTTAGGACTTTCCAAATTAGCTGCCGAGATCTTGGGCTCACGACTTCGAGAGGACAACTTGCTGGCTCCGGGAACAACATTCTCCTGGTATAGGAAACGAGAGGAAGAATTCTGCAAGTTTTTTGCAGTGCACGAAAATACCTCTTCCTTAGTGTACTGCTGCAATGTTGAGGGGCTAATCGAATCCTTGGGCCTGCCATATAACGCATCAGAATGGAGGCTATTTATAGACTCGTCTGAACGAAGTTTGAAAGCAGTACTTCTCAACATTGGGAATAGGGTTGCATCAGTCCCTGTAGCACATTCCGTACAACTTACTGAGAGCTACGATAACATGAAAATTTTACTGGATGCTCTCGTATACGACCAACATAACTGGAGGATCTGTGGAGATTTGAAGGTAATACTAATATCATAAGTAAACTTTTGCTATTGACTATGTTGTTTTTCCAAAGGTTATTCGAGAGCGTATAAGAACACTTAACTTCCCAATAGAAGTGATACAGTCCAATGCATAGATTTTTTATCTGATAGAACAAATTCTCTAAATTCTTTAAATATTTTCATTTTTTTTCAGATTGTGGCATTTGTATTGGGAATGCAAGGGGGATACACGAAATACCCATGTTTCCTCTGCAAATGGGATAGCCGAGCGGATGAAAAGCACTATGCACAGCGTGAATGGGCATCCAGAGAGAATTTTGAACCTGGGTCGCATAATGTCGTTTCAGTGCCCCTTGTACCACCAACAAAAATTTTGCTCCCACCACTTCATATTAAGCTGGGCTTGATGAAAAATTTCATCAAATCAATGAATAAGGAGGGTTCAGCATTCCGACATCTCGAGAGTAAATTTCCTCATATATCTGATGCTAAACTAAATGCTGGGGTTTTTGATGGTCCTCAAATTCGAACTTTGATCAAGGATACTCAGTTCGAAAACGCAATGACTCCAACTGAGAAGAATGCCTGGCAGGCATTCAAATCAGTTGTCACTGATTTTCTTGGCAAGCGTAGAAGTCCAGAATACGAGTCCGTTGTCGAAAACTTGATGGAAGCTTTCAAAGCTCATGGGTCGCGCATGTCCATAAAAATGCACTTTTTGTGGTCCCACTTGGACTATTTTCCTGAAAATTGCGGGGATTATAGTGAGGAACAGGGTGAACGATTTCACCAAGATATCAAAATAATGGAAGAGAGGTACCAGGGAAACTGGGATATCAATATGCTGGCGGACTATTGCTGGTGTTTGAAGCGAGACGTGCCGAAGAAAAACACAGACGGAAAGCCCAAAAAACTTCATTCCTTCCTCAATAAACTTTTTTCCATATTCATTGTATGAATAAAAGTATTTATTCACACAATGTTTTCATTTTTCACGAGTGTTCTTATAATATTACTCGTATCTACAGTGTTTAAGCTAAAAAAATCAATAAATTTGGGGATAAAATTGGACTTATAATAAATGGCCAATAGAGAAAAAACCTGACCTGATTGAAGAAAACCAATGTCATTTTCGAATTCAGCATGGTCGAATTATATAATATGAGTTGAAAAACCCCTCACAGCAGACAAAAAAATTTCATATGCATACCAGTGTTATCATTGCTTCCGTAGATGTTAAATAACACGGGGACAGGGAGCATCCTTGCCTGACCCCTCTCCCAACCAATCCAATATATTTTTTATATCAGCATTTAAATCATTTCATAGTTTTATGCAATGAAAATGGGTAACTTTTGAGAGGAAGACAATCTAAATTGAGGAATAACATGCTTCGATCTATTTGTGGGCTGATACGAGTGGATTTCTTGATAAATTATTGAATATCTATTTACCCATTGTAAGTTAATTAATGATTTTGTTCTTACACTCGTAAATTAAAATAAAATGAGCTAGTCTGAATACATCTTTGAGCTTTAATAGTTTTAGTTCTTTAAATAATGCACGAGAATGTTTATGGAAATCAGCATCAGCAGACATGTCAACTCTCACTGATTTTAAGTCTAATAATAATAATAATAATAATAATAATAATAATAATAATAAAAGAAAGAGAATGAGAAATCTCACGAATTTTCATACTTCAAGGTTGACGTCTCTGCATCAGAGATAATAACCTTTCAAAGCAAATATGAAAGAATTCAGATGAAAATTTTCGTACAATACTTTTATGCGCTCATAAATGCTTCCAGCTCGTGGTTTAAAGCAAGATAAGCATCTGGGCTCTCTTTAAAGGACACAACCGAATTAATTTGAGCTAAGTTGATTACCAATCCACAAATTAGCTATACAACTGAAGAAAAAATGCTTTAGCGTCGTTAGAATTACGTCATTACCGCGAGTTCTTTTTGCAATTGTGAAGGAGAAATATTTTTTGGCGTCGACGTTATCAAAACTTTTAATCATTTTAAACACCTGGATTAAATCTCCTCGAATTCGCCTTTTTACGAGTGAGAATAAATTTAACGTTTCCAAACGGGCAGCGAAGGATTTGTTTCTAAGCTTGAGAATCATCTCTCCATTCTGGTTTTTTTTTTGCAAATATGGGGACCAAAGCTGAACGCAGTATTCCAGGTGTAGGCGTACTAAGAAATTATATAATGTTAGCATTGTTTTTTTCCGACTTAAATTCAAATGATCTACCAATAAATCCTAAGATTCTATTTCCTTTTCTAACCACTTCGATACATGGCTAACTCGGTTTAAGAGTGTCGACGACAATAACACTTAAATCTTACTCCGTAACACTCGCTAGTTTCTTGTCACGCATAGAACACTCTTTTGCAACATTATTTCAACCGATATGCAACGATTTACACTTACATACATTAAATTCACTTGCCAAATTTCTGCCTACTCGAATGGGCAGAAGTTATCTTTTTGAATCTGCAAATCTGTTCGTTACCCTAGTTTGGTATCATTCACAAATTTGGAAACTATACTGGCAATTCCTATGTCGATGTCATTGATATCTACTACATAAAAGCAAGTTGTGTGTGTGATTCTGTCTGTCCGTTTGTTAACTTTGGGTCTCTAAAAAGAGCTTAATTGATTGGTTGGTTGAACCCAGTAATTGGGGGACCGCAGGCCCCCCAATTACTGGGGGATACGACAAAAAATAAAAAACGATTTGAATTATTAAAATTTAATACAATCAGCCCACCCGAAGCGAGTGCTGGGCATAACAGCTAGTAAATAATAAAGGGAACTAACCCCAAAACTGATCCCTGAGGCACACGGTGCCGCGAGTCACATTTCGCCAGTTAGACGTTTTACCATTAATGACCACTCTTTGTTTACGTCCGCTAATCCAATTTTCAATTCATTTAAGAATTACCATGAATTCCGTGAGATTGAAGTTTAGCTTATAATGTATGGGCACTTTATCAAACGCCTTTTGAAAATCGAAATGTATAACATTCACTGGTTTACTCTCGTCATATATTTACGACATCATTAAAAAAGTCTAGCAAATTAGTAAGTCGAGAGAGATTACGTCGAAAGCCGTGCTGAGAATCTTTAATTAAATTATTCTTGTTTTTTTTTTAATTCAGGAAGGAGGGGCCAAGGGAGAATGCCCGCAAAAACGCCCCCTCCCCCATCTTAGAGAAAGAAGAGAGCCAAAATAAAGGTCCAAGGTTTTCGAGGTGCCTGGACAGTGGACACTCTGCGTTTGAAAGATTGGAGGTCATAGACAGGAAGAAAAATGGATTCAAAAAGATTGTTCCAGCGTTGACAGGTTAAGTAGATGAAAGATTGAAAAATATCGATTAACCCTTGTGTTAGAGAGTTCGGCAGAAAAGGAATACGAATGTGTTGAAAGTGTGCTACTGCGTGCTCTTCTTAAAGGAGAAGGCATGCAGTTAGAGAGTTCAGAAGAGCAATGTCCGTTATAATAGCGATAATAAAGAGAGAATGAGGCAACATTGTGACGAAGAGAGAGGGATTGAGTAAGAGGCGAGGAATTGGTAAGATGAAAAGCCTTTGATTCTACCCGATCAAGTAGAGCTGTGTGGGTTGAGCCTCCTCACACATGAGAAACGTACTCCATACAGGGACGGACAAGATCCTTGTACAGAGACAGCAACTGAGTGAGGGTGAAGACACTGTAGAGCGGGTACAACGCGCCTAACTTCTTAGAAGCTGTTTTAGAAAGAGAGTATATGTGATCTTTCTAGGAAAGATCACGAGAAAAGGAAACGCCAAGAATGTTAAGAGAAGAGGAAGGATTGAGTTGTGTATTGTTGAAGGTAAGGGCATAGTCGTGTGGAAGATTGTGGCGAGTAGACAGATGGAGGAACTGAGTTTTTGAGGCATTAAAAGCCACAACGTTTTCTCTGCCCCCATCAGACAGTGTAGTAAAATTAATCAGAAGTCAGGTGCATCATAGGCGTCCACACGTAGCATGGAGTGACTGTTGAGAAGGACGCTTTGTGAAGCGGGTGGAGAAGTGAAGAGTGAAATCATCGACATAGGAGTGGATAGTAGAGGAAGTGCGACTTAACAGATCATTGACAAATAAAAGGAAAAGGGTGGGTGACAGGAGGGAGCCCTAAGGAGCATCACTATTAATAGCTTTAGGAGAAGAACAGTGACCATCTACAACCGCAGTTATAAATCGGTCAGAAAGGAAATCAGAGATGAAGGCACAAATCGAAAGATAGAAACCGAAGGAGGGCAGTTCCGAAATTAAGGGTTTGTGCCAGACTCTATCAAAAGCTTTTGATATGTCAAGTACAATAGCAAAGGTTTCACCAAAATCCCGAAAGGAGGATGACCAAGAGTCAGAGATATGCAAGAAGATCGCCAGTTCCTTGCAGAACCTATACTAACCATCTGGAAGATTGTGAGAAGAGAGGTGTTTAAGAATCTTCCTATTAAGGACATTCAAAAACTTTAGAAGGGCAAGAAATCAAAGCAATTGGACGATAGTTGGAGTGTTGAGAATAGTCACCCTTCTTAGGTACAGGCTGAATGACAGCAACTTCCAGCAGGAAGGAAAGGTACCAGATCAAAGACAAAGACGAGAGTTTTGCCAAGGTAGGGTGTCAGCGCAGAAGCACAGTTCTTAATAACAATTGGAGGGACACCATCAGGACCGTACGTCTTCCTAGAGTTGAGCCCAGATAGGGCAGAAAAAATATCTTTGGAGGAGATTCTAATTCCAAACAATTAATTTATTTCTATGTGATTAACTGTTTTGCCCCGAACGATCGTCTCCATGAGCTTACCAGCTATTGAAGTCAAACTGATGGACGATAATTTCCGAGAAGCGATTTGCCCCCTTCTTCAAATATTGGCGTAATGTTTGCAAGTTTCCAGTCGAACAAAACTTCTCCAGATTGTAATGATTTATTATTATTATTATTACTATTATTATTAAATATATATATATATATATATATGTATTATTATTATATTAAATATATATATGTATTATTATTATTATTAAATATATATATATATATATATATATATATATATATATATATATATATATATATATATATATATTATTATTATTAAGTATATATGCAAAAGGATAGATTATATACAGGCCTGCGATGGTTTTGTTGTCCGAAATATTTTATCACTTATATAGTAAGTTTTGCACGCTGATTCCGAAAATAATATTAATTTTTCTAAATCACGTACAGATTTTTCACAAAATGTCATATTTCATATTACATATGTAAGTAATTTTCATTAAAATTGACTCAATTAAATTTTGATTAAAAACTACTGCCTATTCGAGAAACGCACCGCTAGTATAGAAGTGATTGACAAGCCACGAGATGAGTCAGTCTGTCTAGTGCGTGCGAGGTTATAGTTCTTTATTATTCAAAGGTGCGCGGTGACTATATTTCTCTTTTGAAATTTGTTTATTTGTTGCTATGGCAACCAGAGGGTGTGTAAATAGCCCAAATACTTTCTGTTATATTTGTGGAAAATTTACTATGAAAAAAACAAAGGCGAGATATTACAGACTTCGTCAAGAAAGCATTACTATGCGTACTTCGGAATGAAACTTGCGGGTCAAGACAAATCATGGGCTCCACAAAGTTTGCAGTGTTTGTGTTGAACAACTTAGACTGTGGAGTGAAGGTAAAAAGGATTCTTTACCTTTTGGGATTCCATTGGTCTGGTGTGAGCCTAGAAATCACAGCAATGACTGCTATTTTTGTTCATGTAACGTGCATTTCTTATCCAAACTTTCAGTCTGCTATAAGACTGCTAATGGACCTGGTGTGTGTATATATATATATTATATATATATATATATATATATATATATATATATATATATATATATATATATATATTATGAAAGCTTGGTTTGGCTGTTTTTGGGCTGTTTTTTAAGCATGATTTGGCGGGTTTTCAAATTTTTACCTGGCAACACTGGCCTGGGATGACATGTTTAGTATTAATACTTTATATTAATGGATATAGAATAAATTCGTAATAATTTAAAATGTGTTCTTACTATAAAATATACGAACTAAAACAAAACCTACTTATCTCTGTAACTGTATGTACAAACTTTAGTACATAGTTACAGAGATAAACACATCAATAGACACATGTACAAGGACCAAGGGGGGACGACCGCCTCTATCGCACCCCCCCTTTCCGTACGCCCCTGTGTGCCATTAATACCATCTCGCGATGAAGTCTTATCCCAATTATGGGTCAGAAGATGCAATTTCATGTCACGAAATTTAGCTTTTTAAAAATCCAAAACGTATTCGAAACTATCCAAATTATGAACATTAACTTTAATTTCAAATGTTATTTGCTTATGATCACTGGTGGAGAAGTAGTCTCCTACAGAGATATTATCAATCAAATCTAGGTCTGTACTTAAAACTAAATCTAGAATACTAGATCCCTTGTGGGATCCTTGACTATTTGAAAAAAGGAACTTTCGAACACTCTCGTGCAAACGACGACTAGGATTTGATTGTAAAGGACCACCCAACTCCTTGCAAGGTGAATTAAGATCGCCATCATGTCCGCTATTTATGTAAAAAAAAAGTAGTTCCTGAAGTCAGTTATCAATATCGACAGTCTGACAGGAGAGGCATATATATATATATATATATATATATATATATTATATAATATATTATATATATATTATATATATATATATATATAAGGTGACAGCAACATTGAAGAAGCTCATCTCCCTACGACGTACAGTACCACCAATTGTAAATAATTGGCCAAAAGTAAAATAAAAAGTTTGTTTGAATTGGTACCAAGTTCTTTTCTCCATATTATAAAGTGCCTGAGGACTCTTAAATCGTATTTTATTCACATTGTAAGGCTGGTTTAATGGGATCAAAAATAGGATGAAATACGTTAATTATATCTTATTTCTATAAAATATATGATTATTCAACATCTCTGTAAAATGATATATAAAAGTTAAATCTTCAATTCATAATCATTATTGCATAGAATAACCCTTCAAATAATAGGTAAAGAACATTAAATATCTAATTTTATATTTCCATATTCATTTAAAATAATTAAAATAATACACGTTTTATTTAAAAAAAATAAAAATATACAAATAATTCACTTAAACTTCTAACTATGAAAAGGAATCGATGGGGACGAAATCTTTGAGAGTTTGTACAGGAAAAATACTGAAAATTAAGAGGGAGAAAGAAATAGCTGCGCATATTTGCGCAATTTTCAACAAGATTCTATTTAGTGGTAGACAGTGCAGAATAATGAGAGCGCATCATCTCACTCGTTGCAGCATGTTCGAGCGTGTTGAGCGTAAATTACTATATATAGGTTTGCTTGCGTTAATTAACTTTTCTCATTATCAGTCAAACTGTGATTGAACATAGTATTATTATAATGTGAATTGCCTTGATTTATTTTAGGTATGTATGTTAATTATTACTATATGAAATAAATTAATTATTGTGAATAAATGTTATATGATGCCAATTAGCAATTATGCCAATCGTGATGATTACAATTAATATTTTTAGTATATATTAATCTTGTTATTTTTTCAGCTGTTGAAACTGAAACTAAGATGGTCTTACCAATAAAAAGGCGAAATCTCATTGAAATAGTTAAGCAGCATAGGATAAACGATGAAAATATTGCTCAACTGGTTTTAAATCATATATTAGAAACAATCCCAGTTGACAGAAAGACACTCTCAGATGAAAGTAAAACTGAATGCATCAAAATAATAAGAACTTTTATTTCTGATCTAAAAAAGTTCCACAGACAATATTCAAGAAAGCTTGATAGAATAACAGAAAATAAAAAAGAATGGCTTGAGAAATGCATGATACTGCCTATCAAAAATTTGAAAGATGCGGCTACACCACAACTTCGTCCTGGACGCCCACCTACTGCATCATGGAAGGAATTGTCAGAGAGATTAAAAAGAAGAATGACAGCCGCATTAGCTGATAAAGACGAAGAGTTGCTCGCTTTTGCAGCGGCAAGGTCAGTCAGAGAAGAGTCACAAAAACGAGATTTTGCTTTTGTAATGAAAGAAGCAACCATGTCTCCCTCTCGACCAAGTAAAATCAAGAGAGCTTTAGATTCTAAGACGCCCATTAACCTCTTAACGACCGAAGTTTTTGTAGGGTTAAGCTATAAGTGCGTGTATTGGAAACGGTACATATTCGACCCAGTGGTCCAAAAGAGGTTAAATACACAAATGAAGAAGCATTAGCTCTTATTCTTCAAACAGATATGAGCTATAGGGGTTACAATATATTGAGGAAATCTCTTTTACAACATGGTGTTAATGTATATCCTTCGAATAAAGATCTGGCGAAAACTAAAATGAGCTGCTACCCTGAAGAAATAGAAATTTCTGAAATTAAGATGCCACCATCCATTCACGGGAAAGTGATAAATAAACATATTTTACCAATTGGGATGCATTCAGAAGAAGCGCAAGAAGCTCTTAATAAAAGCACAAGAAATGCACGACAGCACCATTCAAGAAAGATATCAAGGCATGACACAATTAAAGATCAACTCCATTATCTCTTAATGTCAAGTGATCCAGTTATCAGTAGTTTGAGGAAATTTGACTCGGTTAAAAAAGAGTTGTTTGTCTCATGATGCTGTCTCACTTCTGAAACATAATACTGATGTTTCAAATTTAGATCTAAGTTCTGATGATGAAGATGATTAGGCCAAACTTTTTTCATAATAACTATGAAATGAAATTCAAAATTGAATTTAATGTAGAATTTAACATTTTACAATATGATTTATTCCAATTAGTAGCTATGCATTATGTTTGATGTTATTATTTCTTATCTTAACAGCTAGCTATAAACTGTTATAAATATATTACATTTATTTCTATTAGAATTTTATAACATATGGAAAATTTATTTCAAATTATAAAAAAATATAGATATGTATATAATTTTTGCTTATTCTGTTAATTGAAAATGTGATTATAATGGCTTATAATATAATATATTTTGATTTATTAATTTCATCTCTCTTTCCTTTATGTAATATAATTTAGAAGTTAAAGTATATATTAATCACTAATATAAAATGAAATGATCAATTTCCAAAATGAGTCTCATATATACATATCAATTGAAAAGTATCAAATGTGCTACTGCTATTACTATTATGATTCTTATTATCATCATTATATTATTATTAAAAATATATAATAATGGTAACCTGAAATTTTCCCATCAGATCTAAGCTGAGTGTAATACATCACAAATCAACAGATTGTGTCAATTTGGCATAACTCAAGTATAAACACTAAACCAATGTAAGTTATTATAAAAAAATAATTACTGCACTGTAATTGTCTTAAAACAAGTTAATAACATTTAGTTCAAGTATTCTCTAATAACCAATTCATTGAAATATTGTCAAAAGCCAGGAGAAGCTAAGAAATAATTTTGGGCGTTTTTTTTTACAATTGGTAGCACTGTGCGACTAGGGTGGCCAGACAGTCCGCCTTTTGAGCACTCTGTCCTCCATCCACCTTGAGCCGGACGTTAATTTGTCCTCCTTTTTGGGGTCTGGCTAAAAAGAATTATATAAATTACCTCAGGTACACTTAAAATAGCGGGTAGAGGCCATAATAACCGTTAACGTATTTTTATTATATGTAGTTGGCAACACTGCTGATAAGCCGCATTTGTTTTCAATTTCATGACTACGAGTCGGACAGTCAGTCTGTCCAAGGAGTAAAATGAATATTCATTTCTTTCGGTTTTATATATATATATATATATATATATATATATATATGTTAACGTACGGCCAAATACGCAGTGTCCTCCTTTTTGGAAATGGCCACTCTATGTGCGACGTGTGGGTGAGTGTGCCCTAAGGGTCACCTGAGCCAGAGCAGAAACAGAATAAGCGGCCAACTCGACTCTACTTGATGCCAGCGGCCGGGAGTGAACCAGCGCCACACTGCTCGGAGTCCGCCACCCACTGAGCTACCGGATGCTCTCTCTCTCTCTCTCTCTCTCTCTCTCTCTATATATATATATATATATATATATATATATATAATGGTCTACCATTTCTTTGAATGTTCATGAAAACATCATTTCTATTTAATATTTCATATAGTTTAGAGAAATTTCGCAATCACTAAAACAGAAAGCAACAAAACAACAACGAGAAATAAACCTCTTGTTAGTGGAATGGAAAGAGAATGTAACATAAACACTTATTAACTATTAATTACGTTCATAATATAAGAATCACTGCAATTGCAACTGAATAACGAAATCTAAAAACAAATTTCAATTGTAATCGCTTCGAAGGAGAAGAAAAACACCATTTGTTTGTTTAGTTCTCGCGCACAAATGCAGAAATCGATATTGGAGAAAGGAATTAAGGGAACGGCAAAAAGAGCCGAGGAGGGGGGGGGAGAAGCAGAGGGGAATTAGGCTTATATTCCGAAATCGAATCACCCAACAGCGGAAACAAGAAACACGCCCTCACTGCATATATATATATATATATATATATATATATATATGAAGAGAGAGAGAGAGGTCAGCAAAGTTAAGCGACATTGGATCTGTTCACTATAGTTGGATTAGTGGCCGTCCTCTGCGTTCAGATGATGTAGCGACCCGTGGTTCAGATTTAACTATAGTTGGATTAGCGGCCGTCCTCTGCGTTCAGATGATGTAGCGACCCGTAGTTCGGATTTCACTAAAGTTGTAGATCCTCTCCGTCACATGACCTTTGCCGTTACGAAAGAGGTTTAGCAATCCTCAAATATTATTATTATCATCATCATATTGTGGCTATTTTTAATTGTAATTCGATTTTATAAAGAGAAACAAAAGGTTTCTCCAATTTACCTTTCTGAATGCAGACGTTTCAAAAGTGTAACGTTTCCCATGCTCAGGTCTTCTTTACCTTAATGAATTACCGTTTCAGTTTTTCTTTTAATCTACAACAACCTTTTTCTTACTTTTTTTTACTATCTTTTTACCAGTGTACCAACAAGAACTTATTAAATACTTTTGTATTCGAAGGGTATACTGCTGGTAATGAAAGACAATTTCCAAGACATTCCTTCCTAAAGGAAGATAATGGAAGATTGGTTTTTCATTTTCATCAAATTGAGGCTCTTTCGAAACAAGCCACTTATAATGAGAAGACTGTAATTTAATACGACATTAATTACGTAGTTAATTCTGAAAACTGACTACGGTAAGCCGTCCTATAATGCAATGCCTGAATTTAGTATATAACTTGTATACTATAAACCCATACAAAAGCATAGACGACCAAATTTAATAAGAGTTGTATCATCATTTCTTTATAGTTTAGATCTCAGTGCATCGTTCCTCCTGACGTTTATATTGCATAAATTAGAAATAGTGACAAGTTGAAGTACATTCCATAAATTGTGTTAAATATAATGATGATTTTCAAAAGTACACGGATCATTTCCAAATTAGATTCAATTTAGTCCCGTATAAAGTCCAATTTTCGAATGTCTAATTTTGCTAAATCAATCTACAGTTCAAATACGACTACAGATAAATTTATTTCTTTATAGTGTATCTATAGTACGAGTTCCTTCTTCAATTTTAAAATTAGAAGATAAATACTATCAACATGGTGTACCCTTCATGTTATAGGAATGCAATAACAAGATCATATGTCGAGGGGAACACACTAAAGTTTGGTACCATTCGAACCATCTACAGAGTTGTGCATAGCGTTTGGCTAAAGGAGGGGGGGTGCAAACTCTACTGGACTGCCAAAGTACATGTTTTAATCGATAATTTCATTGTGATTTCAGATCAATAACTGAAGGTGACGATGGCTGGTGTCGTTGGAGATAGTGAAGAACAACGTGCGGTAGGCCGAATTCAAGTTAATGCCTATCGAAAAGCAATGGAAGCAGGTGCAACTTACATCAGTCGGAAGCGGACCGCCCAACATCTTCATCGTAGCGAAAGATAAATGATTGGCAATTGGAAGAAGGGATACGACTCGTGATTTAAAAAAATTTGGCAAAGGCAAACCCAAAAAACGATCGCAGAAGAGCAAAGACATTGTGACTGAAAGTTATGGCAAAAGGTGACGAAGCTACGCTCAAATTCCTAAAATTATTTTGGAGAGGTGAAAGAAAGCTGTTGACCGATCAACGACTCAACGATATCGTACGAGGCAAGGACTGAAGCCTTTCCAAGTGATTCCAAAGCCAATGATATCCCAAACAAACATTGAGAATCGACTTTGGTTTTGCGATTTTCCGCGTCTGTGGGATGAAGATAAATTCATGCATCTGGCAGCAAGTGGTGAATTTTCGTTTGGACTCTCCGTCGGCCAAATCATCAAAATGACAGTGTGTATTCACTTTTCTTAGAAGATATTAAAGACCATGAACAATTATCAGCAGACTATTCTTACAGAAAATGTCATTCCATTTCTTTCGGATCCACAAAATGTAATACTAATAAACACCTCTCAAGTGGTATATCTTCATGATAGTGTCTCATACCATCGTGTAAATGCCACCCAAAAACTTCCGAGAGACTCTGGGATTGATTTCTTTGATCGGATTCAATGGCCAGGAAATTCCCTTCATCTGAACGTAGCAGAGAACTTTTGAGCGATTTTCAAGGTGTGTTGAAAATTAGTTGACTCTTTGGTTAGTTGACTCGGCTTTCTCTTGTTTTCTTTACGCTCAATTCTGAACATAATAATGCCACCAAGAAAGAAGCAGTATTAACCCTCTAAGGACGACTGGTACAAGTTGGTAACGTTTCAAATACACGCATTCATAACTTAACCCTACAAAAAATTCCGTCGTAA
Organism: Bathynomus jamesi; assembly: GCA_023014485.1. Lineage (NCBI taxonomy): Eukaryota > Metazoa > Arthropoda > Malacostraca > Isopoda > Cirolanidae > Bathynomus > Bathynomus jamesi. Next base: position 219,780 of record JAJOZX010001814.1, read on the forward strand.
ATGGTTAAAGATAATATAACTGGAACGTACATGATAAAAATTATTCACCTTAAGTAATTATGTACACTCGTGGTCACTCGATTGAGTCAACCCAAATCTAATTAATTCTTCGCTGTAGTCAAGTACAGGGATTTTGATGACAACATTTCAGTAGTACGGCAATCGGTTCATATTACTACAGGGGTGTCACGGTGTTAGACTTTATTTTCATCTTTTCTCTACTTTTAGATTCCATTAATTTTTGTTATAACGATTTAAGTTAATTTAATTTGAGTTAATAAATTCAAACCAGCTTTATTAATTTCGTTTAACTTAAAGATTAACGTATAGATATATTTTTCCCAAACTCTCTCATCGGGGAAATTATTTACTTTAATTTAATTACTTAATTTTATTATTTTATTATTCTAAATTATTTTACTAAAACATTATTTAATTAGAACATGTTAATGTAATTATTTAATAGAGAAATAAAGTGTTAATTTTTTTTTTTTATAGAAGGGGGATGATGCTATTGTTAAATAATAATTTAAAACCCACTGATTATATAATGTCAAGTTAAAGTGTTAAGAAAAATGGGACCTTTTCCAGTTTGTGTACCGTTTTTCATATAATTTATTTTTGCTTCTTTTCAGATCAAAAATGAGTGATAATATCAATCTCTTTAGTTAGGCTTATAAGGATAACTAACGAAAATATCACGACCTAACCTAACCAATCGTTAGGTTAACTGTACGCCCTTGACGATTGGTTAGGTTAGGTCATGATATTTTCGTTAGTTAGCCTTATAAAGCAAAAATAAATTATATGAAAAACGGTACACAAACTGGGAAAGGTCCGAAAAATGTTTTTTTTTTCAGAAATAAATGTTTATAATAGAATAGCATCCCTTAATCCTCCCAACTTATGTACCCCCCCCCCCCAATTACCTATACAGGCGCGTATAATTTGATGAAAGCTTAGGAATCGATAGAAATTCAGAAACTTCGCTTGAGAACGAAATATAGTATCTCAAATAGTGAATTTTGATAAACGATATACTCACTCCTTCGCGAGTTTGATACTCTTCACAGAATAATAACTCCAATTAATCAAGAATAAACTAATTATAAGAGGGTTCTATCATTATTCCTACCCTTCACATATAAACTCGGCTTTAAGGTGAACGATGATAAGACCAAAAGGATTTGGAAACGATGTTACACCCCGGATAGAAAAACAAACATCAGGCATCTTCGAAGAATAAAAGAAAAATACATCACATACTTATTTTTTATTTGACACACACACACACAAAAAAAAAATATATATATATATATATAACCTTTGGTTTGCTTCCGCCCGAATTGTTCATTCTGACGATGGTCAAGCTTATCACTCCACCTTAGACCTACAGTTTAACGTGGAATCCGAACCACACCCCACCAGCAGCGTCTTAACCACTACCCATTTATCTCCCAACCACTTTCTTTATTGTGTGGAAGAATGACAGCTGGGTTTTGCTGCGCGCCGGCTGCCGTCACTGGGTCTCGATCCCGGGGCCGATAGATTCATATTCAGCGACGCTAACCACTACACCACCGAGGCGCATCTATATATATATATATATATATATATATATATACATACTGGCGGTCAAAATTAAATTATGGTGTCACAAACAGAAAAATAAAACTAGGGTGGTATTAGGTTTATTATCGTAAACTAAAATAAACAGTAACAGTTTTTGTAGGATGCACATTTTAATGGAAATGATGTTACATTTTCGCTCTATAATACTAAAATAACTTGTTATGGTCCTGCCGTCTATTCATTAAAAAATCCTCCTTTCTGCTTTATGAGGGTTTGGCATATTTTGGGCATTTCCAAATACTCTTGGGTTAAATTATTCTACTCTTCTTGTAGATCGGCGGTTCTCAAACTTTTTCTTCTTCTGTCCTCCTTGAATTCTTTCACGGGATTTTCTGGATTTTCGAGAGAGAGATAGAGGATTTTTAATTTCTTTACGACCGTGTGACTCGTGGCCGTTTGTTAATCGTATATAAAATTAAAAGGGTTATATTTTCAGGACCCCTTCGCGTACTCCTAAGATTCCTTCAAGTACCCCAGTTTGAGAACCACTGTTGTAGATGCTCCCATAGTTGAGTAGAGTTAGTTCGACCTCGCGATTTTACCTTTCTGTCAAGTTCATCCAAAATAACCTCAGTTGGGTTTAGATATGGGGATTGAGGAGACCAGTTCATTATTTTTAATACCCCATCTTCATTTTTTCTGCTCAAATATCTTTGATAACATAGAGCTGTATGTTTGGGGTCATTATCTCGCTGGAAAGTGAAGTTATTCCCAATCAAACGATGATCGGAAGGAATGGTAGGTATGATGCTGCAGGATACGATGGTACATCTCTTTGTTGAGATTTCCTTCAATTTTCACTAGGTCCCCAGTCCCATACATTTACATTGCTACCTCCATGTTTGACTGTAGACACCATGCAGCATTCTTTGAACCTTTCTCCAGCTATTCCTCTCAGATACTGTCTTCTATTGCCAAATATTTCAAATTTGTTTTCTTCTGTCCAGAATACTTGTTTCCAGTTTTTTTACGTAAAATTTTCGTGTTCTCTTGCATATTTGAATCTCTTTTGCTTACTGTCATGCCTCAGGTAAGGTTTTCTAACAGCTACACGACCATTCAACCGTGTCTCTCTCAGTCGCATTTGGACAAGTGAACATGAACCTCTTTTTTCATGTCAAATTGTGTTCATCGGCTAGTTGAGGTTCTGTCGGGAATCTATTTTTTTTTAACTTTCTAACTAATAATCTATCTTTCCTTACTGCCGTGTTTCTTTTTTTTTCTCGGCATTTCTTGTTGTTTACTGAGCCTATCTCCTGTTTTTTAATGGTTTTGGGCACTCCATTCTGGGAAATGCCAATCCTGCCAATCCTACGTGCAATATCTCTTTGGGATAATCCAAGACGAGGTAGAGCCATTATTTCAATGCGTTTCTTTATAGGAATTTCTTTCCTTTGAGCCATTATTAATTTCTGAAAGAGGAAAGTTGTTGCTTCATAAATGCTGAATATTTTCAATGGGAAAACAAACTTCGTGTCCAGTTTTGAGTGCTTAAACAATGTTAGACAACTAATTTGTGTAAAATACGTAAAAGAAAAAGCTGAAATTTTTTTAATACATAAGAATATCTAAGTGAATGCAATCTGCATTAAGAGAATCAAAGCCAATAAATTTCTTAAAGATACGATTAAATGCAAACTACTAAAGATAGGAGGGCTTAAAGAAAGTTGCAACTTCATACATACGTCTATTACATTATGTAAAAATTGCATTAGATTTGGCAGCAGGGCTTTTAAGTTATAATACACTGTATTTTTGTAGTGACACAATAATTTTGACCGTCAGTGTGTATATATATATAAACAGATCACACCAAACTCACAAGTACATTAAAATTATGACAGCTAGAAAAATAACGGGAATTGTCTGTATGACCTTCAGTACCAGGAAATCAAATATCATGCTAATATTATGGAAAAGTTTAGTCCTACCAATAACAGAGTATTGCTCAGTACTCACAAGCCCATACAGAAAACGAGACGTTGTAAACATAAAAACCATACAAAGGACTTTTGCGCCTAAGATAGAGGAAACGAAAGATGAAGAGTACCACTCACGACTATAATCCATGAAACTCTAAATACAATAGATCCTTGCTTTACGCGGTCTCATATTACACGGTTGGAAATTTGTGGCAAAGAAATTCTATATAACATTGTAAGATTCGACATAAAACGGTTCGCGCCGAAAGAAAATCCCGCGGCGCGTATGTTTTGTCAAGGAAAACTAACGATTTGAAGAAGTTTGCGGTGGAGAATGATCCATGCTTGGAGCGTAGTTTTCTGTTTGGGAGAGGAATAGACAAACTCCTGGATTCTTTCACGAAGTTCTATCGTGAGAAGCAAGTTGCCAGCAAACAATCGAAAATCACGGGCTTCTTCAAGCCTACCTCTTCCACTAACACCACTACCTCGACCCCTGCAGTCACCTCCAATGCCAGGCTTTTTACCATCACGACTGCCGCTGCCTCTTCCTCCTGCGTCACCAATGCTGCTGCTGCTGTCACCTTCCCCTCGTCCTCCATCGAAGAAAGGTCAGATGATGAGATGGTGGAGGAAACTCCAACACCATTCCCCAAACAATAGCATGGTTGGGTCACTCGGGTCACATCTAGCGTCGGGGATGTGCAATTTTGACGACGATGATGGTGACGACGACGACGGCGGCTTACAACGATTTGGGACATAATCACACTTTTCTCATAAGAAGTTAAGTTCACTTAACGCCGTTTCTCACAACGCGGGGTTCTCTCAGGACGTAATCCCCACGTAAAGCAGCGAGGGTCTACTGTACCTCTAATCCCTGGAAAGAAGAGGTGAGCGATACACAATAATATACATGTATGTTCCAAACATTAGAAATGAAATAAAAGTATGTAGGAATTAGAGAAAAGGTAGATTTTATACATCGTTGGTTTTTCCATAGTTTAGATTTGACAATAAAAGTCAATATATAGCAACCTCTGGACGCAAAAGGGTCGTGTGTGTTTCTATCGAGTGATGAAACGTCGCCAAGTAAATAGACTCCACGATGATTGTCCTCAAGACCAAATGTCAAAGCTCATCAATGGAATGACAGAACGTTTCACCTTTACAAATGCAATTCAATAGATCTGTTATTATTTATTCATTTTGTTATTAAATCAAAAGTGTCGACAAAAAAACAAAACCGAACGTGTCTATTTACTCTCTCTCTCTCTCTCAGTATATATAATAACAGAATGCCCGCTGCGCCTTGTGCAGCAAAACTCTCCCGAAACACAACGTAAGGGGAAACTGGGAGCGGCGTGTGTGTTACTAAAACCTTGACTGGTTCTCCCTTAATGTGTATACTAAATACAGTACAGATTACACAAGCTTTTTATGGGTGTCCTTTCCAGTTCCCTCCAGAAGGGGGAGTTAATGAGCTGAGAAGACATCAAATAGAGCATATTTTGCACAAGGGGGCTCATTCCGCATGTGTAAAGAAGGTACACTAAAAATTTAATGCTTTTATTTCAGTTATAATAAAAATTGTGTACAAACCTTTTGAAATGTCAGATTTTAAAAAAATCACCCGATATACTGTATATATATATTTTTTATTTTTTTGGTTTGTGTGTGTGTGTGTGCGTGTGTGTGTGGAGTGTATAAAGGAGACATGGGAATATCGAATGAGTCAGATTCAATAATGGAACATCATATATTAAATTATCCAACAGTAAAACTGGCACTAAAATATTTCCCAACATTACGAGGGTTTTTTTTTTTTTTTTTCCATGGAAATTCTTTGGAGATAATTTTTTTTCTTTGGTTAAAGAATTTTCATTAGCACAAATTTAATTTTATAAGTTCAAGTATATATGAAACATTCGCCATTATGCAAAATCACGTATGTCCGTGTTCATGAGATATATTCCATATATATATATATATATATATATATATATATATATATATAATATATAATATATATATATATTTATTATACAGAAAGTTGACAAAAGTAAATAGACACCACGATAGACACCACGATGATTGTCTTCAAGACCAAATGTCAAAGCTCATCAATAGAATAGCAGAACGTGTGTCAGCTTTACGTAATGCAAAGGGGAAGCAACACCATTTTAAATATGTTGATTCAATATATCTGTTTTTATTTATTGACTTTTATTTTATATATATGAGGGGTCGCGCGTCTTAGGGTACCTAAGCGCCACCACAGGCGAAAACGTGCTTTTGATGGATATCACTATTTTCACCCTTCCTCTATCGCGTGGTTTGGATTATAATGACCTTACGACACTAGAAGTATGGTTGAAAACCTTATGAAGCGAACTACTTTTTTCACCACTATCGCCAGCCAAAGGTTCACCCAAAGTTCGGCATAATAAGAAAATAAAAAAATAAAAAAATATATATATAAAATATAAAATATGAAAATCTATTCCAAAAACTCATCAACATCTTCATTAGCATACTTAGAACTCTAAATTAGCCAAAAAAGAACGTTCTAGCTCAATTAATAACAGAGATACTATTGCCAGAATATTGCTGAACTTTGGAGGCGATTCCTGGCAAATTTTTATTTTGGCGCTTAGGTACCGTAAGACGTGGGACCCCTCATATATATATATATCTTTTTTTATATGCTTAGTTTATGCCGATGATATGGTGTTAATAAGTCCCTCTGTTAAAGGTCTGGATCGGCTACTAAAAGGCTGCGAAGTGTATTCGCAGAAACATGATATTCTTTTTAATGTTACAAAAACTAAGGTTATGCAATTTCATCCTAAAAGCTGTAAGCAGCCAGCTGATATTAGGTTTAAAATGAAAGGTGAAGTAATTGAGGAAATACGAGAGTTTAAGTATTTGGGTCAAACTATTACCAGCTCATTGAGCGATGACTCGGATATAAGAAAACAATCTCGAAGCCTTTATGCTAAAGCGAATACGACTATAAAAAACTTTCAGTTCTGTACATGTGAAGCTAAAGACACTCTCTTTCGTACTTTCTGCAGGAATATTTACGGACAGCAACTCCGGGTGAACTATGAAAAAGGTTCTGGCAGAACTCTAAATTTGCTGTACAACGGGTCTTTTAGACTCTTACATAAATTACCCCCCGAGATGCTCAGCTTCGCAAATGTTTGCTACCCGCAGTGTCCCGAGCTTCCCGGAGGTAACAAGACGTGCTCATTACAGTCTGACGCAAAGAATTAAAAAATCAACCGGCTCGATTATCCAAGCTATCCATGAGTCCTGCCGTTTATCCTCTAAGCCAGCGCTGTCCAACTTGCGGCCCGCGAAATTGACGTTTGCCAAATTTCATTTCTGAATTTTCTTCCCTATTTTGTCATTTCTAGTAGGGAGAACAACATTCAGCGGGTTCCTAAGTCGTATTAACCAACAGTGTATGATTATAGGCAACATCTTGGCCGCGCTTTATAGAAGTTGGACAGCACTGCTCTAAGCTATGGAATTCTTGGTACAAAAACGTATGTCTGTAGCTCCACTTAACTTCGACATTACTGTATTATTTCTAATCAACTGTATATATTTCTATCCTTAGTATGTGAACTGTCATTGTATTAATAATATTTGTCATATGGACTATAGTCTGCCAATAAACTTTTTCATTTTCATATATATATATATATATATATATATATATATATACATATATATATACAGGGTGTCCCATAAGTCCGGCATCATAGGAGAAATTCATATTTTTCTATTTCTACAAACCATAATTCATATTTTTCTCTTTCTACAGGCCATAATGTCTGTGAGCAAGGAAGAACGAATCCAGATAATTCTACTCATAGGAAATCGGAGTCAAAGAGAGGCCGCTGCTGAATTTAACAGACTACATCCAGACCGCGAGCCAATAACACAGAGTTGTGTTAGCAGACTCGTTGCAAAGTTTAAGGAAACAGGATCCATAGAAGATAAACCATAAACCACGCAGTGGACCTTCAAGGAGGTCCATTGACGATGATACAGCGACTGCTATCCTGGCTCATTTTAACAGAAGTCCCAATAAGTCTCTTCGGCGATTGTCCGCCGAGACAGGAGTGTCGAAAAGTAACATCCATCGCATTCTTCAGGCTCACAAATGGCATCCATATAAACTTCAGATCCTACAGAAATTAAGCGAAGATGATCCCGACCGGCGGATGGAATTTTGTGAATGGGCTACGGAACAATATGCTCGGGATGCCAATTTCCCGTCCACAATTCTGTTCAGTGACGAGGCTGTTTTTTATGGAAATGGTGAAGTAAATCGACAGAACACCCGCTACTGGTCTCAAAACAACCCACACTGGTATACCTCTTCAAAGGAACAAGGTGCATCTCGGGTGATGGTATGGTGTGGCATTTGGAAGGATCGCATCATAGGCCCCCTCTTTTTCGATGAACATGTCACTGGAGGCACCTACCTACGTACGCTCAAGGAAGAAGCATTTCCCAGTGTCTTGAACGAAGAAGGAAATTTCCCAACATGGTTCCAGCAATACGGCGCTCACGCACATTACAGCACCAAAGTAAGGGAATACCTGTACCAACAATTCCCTGGTCATTGGATAGGACGTCGAGGGCCTGTGGAATGGCCAGCTAGAAGCCCGGATCTCACGCCACTAGATTTTTATCTCTGGGGCCACTTGAAAGCGCTGGTATACGCGGAGAAAATTAGGAGTGTTGAACATTTGCGGCAGCGCATTATTGGGGCATGTAACACCATTACTCCTGACATCATTCACCGTGTGCTTGCTGACTGGGTATCACGTCTGAATTTGTGTATTGAAAACAATGGTGGACATATTGAGCACGTTCTATAAATAAAAGCTTTTTTTTTTTTTTTATTATTTTTCCTATGATACCGGATTTATGGGACACCCTGTATATATATATATATATATATATATATATATATATATATAAATCGCTAAATTCCTCCTACATTTTCGTTGGTGGTTATTGAGGTTACATTAGCTCCTTCATGTAATATTTTTTTATTTTTTACAAATTTTTAATCACTTGCGCTTGCGTTAAGGCAGGGATGGATTCCATCATAAAGTTTAGAGAATATGCTCTTTTGTCGTATATAATGATTATTTTTCGAATTTCTTTCGCGTTAAGGTTTTAATTAAAAACTTGAAATCAAATTACTACTACTTCATACCACCTCACGATTTTACACACCCTGTTTTGGTTTTATTTTATTTTACGTTAGGCAAGTTTGGTTAGGTTAACGTAACCTAATTTAACCTAAATTGAGCCCCGCCCCAAAACATCTACAACAAAGTAGTAGCTATTATGCGTGTAAGAGGAAAGTGATACAAAAGATAGCATCGGGTAGGAGCGAACGTAACTCTTAGCTATATATATATATAAGCTTAAAGCAAACATGATTATGAGGAACTTTAAATTCTTTATAAGCGAAGTTAAAGATACTCTTATTCATACTTTCTGCACTTATATTTATGGGCAGGAATTCTTGGTTAATTATTAAAAAAAAGCTACTGCAGAACCCTCAATTTGCTTATGAACGGATCCTACAGACTGCTGCACAGGTTATCTTCAAGATGATCATTGATCAGCCTCTCAAATGTTCGCTAACCGCAACGTTCCGAGCCTCCCTAAGGTAACAAGACGGGCTCAATCCAGTCTGATGCTAAGAATTAAAAAATCACACAATCCGATTGTCCAAGCTATTCATCAGTTCTGCTTTATTTCTTCTAAACTGTGGATCTCTTGGTATGAAAGTATTTGTCTATAGCTCCACTTAACTGCTGCAATAGCCATTCCATTAGATGTAGTTTTTATTTTTATGAAAGGCTGTTATTACAAATTTTATTATTTCTCGTTTCTTTCCCTGTATTACTGTTATTTCTTTATTACCGTGGTCCTTTTTTGTTTATCGTTTTTTAAAGTTATTGTTTAATTAGTCGTATTGTTGATTACCCTGATGGGTACTATGCCTTTTTATTTTATGGGATCTGTTTCCTGCCAATAAACATTATCATCGTTATTATCATTTGGAAAGGGACGTGAATGAGGGGGAAACTATTTTAATTGGCGACTCTTTAGTGTGCCACATGGACAAAGATTCGTTGAACGGCATCTAACCAAGAGGAGGAGGATCTGTCTCCCAGGGGCCAGGGTTGACAGAGTTAGAGACGAAGTGGATATGATTGACGTTGCCTCCCGTCACTCAATGTTGGTGACGATGGTAGGAGGCAACGACTCGTATAGGCCCGATACGAGAGTGCCTGACCTTTTGGAGAGATATAGGGGGTTAATTAGGTCCCTGAAGGCGAGGTCAGATAGGTCTTGTTCTAGGTATTACCCATAGACACGGGTTGGGTCTTAGGATTACGTCAAAAACAATATTTTTTAATAATAAATTAGAAGAGATTTGTGCTGAGGAAAATGTACCCTTCGTAAAGCTGTGGTCCGAATTCAGTGATCCTAGCCTTTTTATAAAAGATGGGGTGCATTTTAATGAAATAGGTAATGCTAGGCTAGGTAGGTTAATTGACGAAAACGTGCGAAAGCTGTATAGGTCGAAGCCTTCTTTAAACGTTGTGGGTCCGGGGAACGCGGGCCCGACGTGAAAAATAGTTTAAAACGCCGGCCCGTGGTAAAAAATAACTTAAATGTCTTTTATTGTAACGCGCGTAGTATTAGAAATAAATTAAACGAATTTAAGGCGATAATTTATTCCGGCAACTACGATATAGTTGCTATCACTGAAACGTGGTTAAATACCGTGACTCGGGACTTGTTTGGGGAACTTGATATACCGGGTTTTAAACTCTTTACTAATAATAGATTACATAGGTTTGGTGGCGGCGTTTTGCTGTACATTCGTAATTCCCTTAGGGCTATCGAGGTTAAGATAGATTTTCCGGCAGCAATTAATGCGATATGCGTTGAAGTTAGGGCGCGTAGTATTAGTTTTAATTTTGTTGTTGTTTATAGACCTCCCGTTCAACCCTTCGACAACGATACTAGATTTTACTCACTTCTTGGTAACTTCATTGACAATCGGAATAGTATAATTGTCGGAGACTTTAACTGCCCTAATGTTAATTATGAAACTTTTACTGGTAATGAGGAGGGTTTGAGATTGATTGAGTTTATGGAGGATAATTTTTTACGACAGATAGTTACCGAACCAACGAGCGGTGACAATATTTTAGATTTGGTGATGACGAACGGCGAAAATATAGTCGATAGTTTAGAAGTAGGCGAGAGTTTAGGATGTAGTGATCATCAAATTCTTAAGTTATCGATAGAAAACACTAAGGATAGTAACGTAATAGAAGTCCCCGATTTTCGTAGGGCTAATTTTGATAGTTTTGCGGATAGGATGAGAGTAGTGGACTGGAATAACTTATTTATGGGTAATGACACAAATTTGCATTGGGAGGCGTTTAAAGAAAGTTTTATGAATATTGAAAGGGAGTTTATTCCTCGTAGGCCCAAGCACGCTAGAAATCATAGTAGGCCCAAGTGGTGGACTAGGGAAATAGGCGAGTTCATAAACGAGCGTAACATTGCGTATAGACTTAATAAGCGCAATGGCACGGTAGCTACTTTAATAGATATATCGAGCTTAGATGTCAGGTTAAAAGATCAGGGAGCTATTGAAGAATAGGGACCCCAGCCTTCTTTAGTTAGCTTTATAAGGCTAACTAACGAAAATATCATGACCTAACCTAACCAATCGTCAAGGGCGTACAGTTAACCTAACTATTGGTTAGATTAGGTCGTGATATTTTCGTTAGTTAGCCATATAAGCCTAACTAAAGAAGGCTGGGGTCCCTATTCTTCAATAGCTCCAAGATCAGTTAGGAATGCTAAGCGTAATTTAGAGATACTTATTATAGCTGCGGATAGTAAACATAATCCAAAAAAGTTTTTTGAATACGTCAATAATCGTAAGCCGATAAAAGATAACGTAGGCCCTCTAGTGGATGTTAACGGTGTTTTGGCTTCTGACGCTCAGGCGATGGCGGGTATTTTCAATAACTTTTTTGCAACAGTTTTTACCGTAGAAGACGTAAATAATGTCCCCGACATGGACGATATCGTTCCATTTAGTAGCGAGACTATTTTGGATGAAATAACTGTTTACGGGGGGTGAGATTGCGCATTATATCGATAGGCTAAAAGTTAGCAAGGCTCCAGGCCCTGACGCCTTTTATCCCAGGCATTTGAAAGATTTAAAAGACGTTATCGTAGGCCCCTTAACGAAGATTTTTAATCAGTCACTCGAAACGGGGATTATTCCTGAAGACTTCAAATTAGCTAACGTCACGCCCATTTTTAAAAAAGGCGACCGCACGGTACCTAGTAATTAATTATAGGCCCATTAGCTTAACGTCAATTGTCGGTAAACTTTTGGAATGTGTAGTTAGGGATCGTATCATCGATCACTTAGAACAGAGGTTCTGAAACTGGGGGTAATTACCCCCAAGGGGCTAATTTGGGTATTTCCGGGGGTAATGGAGCAATTCTTCATATGGTAAAAACTTCAACATTAATGTCCGAGTCACGAAAGAGACGATTAAAAAACAGTTGCACCCATCGCATTAAAGGTAATTTCAGTTATTTTCAGTAATTAATTTTTCCACTTTCTTTACAACTTCGGCATTGCAAGTTTGTGTAGGGTAATGAGATTAGTTGAGATCAGGAAAAGGGAGTAACGGGGTCAAAAAGTTTAAGAACCACTGACTTAGAAAGTAGAGATTTGATTAATAGTAGTCAGCATGGGTTTCGACGCCATAGATCTTGTCTAACTAATTTGTTAGAATTTTATAACGAAATAGTGCGCGAATACGATAGGCATAGAGCGGCTGACGTTATTTATTTAGATTTTAAAAAGGCGTTCGATACAGTTCCGCATAGAAGATTAATTGCGAAGGTTAAAGCGCACGGTATACGCGGTCAGGTAGCTAACTGGTTAGACTCGCAGGGGCTCCCAAGCATTTTCCAGTGCGACCCCTTCTAGTGCTGTTGCCTATCCAGTGCGACCCCAAGTCATTACGAAGAACAAGTATATATATATATATATATATATATATATATATATATATATATATATATATATATATAATTTTATCTAGTGAGGAAGAATCTTAAAATAAATAGAGACATATTTTTATACGTATTTATTTAACTGTAAAAACAAATAAGGAAATGTATTACATAACTCAAGAGTGTAAAAGTAAACATTGTCAGAAACTATTTACAACTCTCTCATGTTTAATATGTAATATAAAACAACATATCAATCAATATTCTAAGTTCCTACTCTATCATATGTCTGATATGCTATAACAGTGGCATATTTCATATCTGACATGTGTACATTATGATTTCATTAATTTTTTGTACCTGGGGGTATATGAGGTTAAGGAACATAGCATACAATTTTCTAAGTTGATGTTTGAAATACGGTTACGGTACTCATTTTTCATAAATACCATTGACGAGAAAGCTGCCTCACAGATATAGGTGGTTCCAAATTGTACCAGAACTTTGATAGCTCGATTTTTAACAGTCGAATGTCTCTCTGCTAAAGTAATCCAGAACTTTTCTACGTCATCATAGATATCAAAATTCACCCTTGCCTCATTGTCATTGCAAAGACACTTGCGACCCCATCGACCACATTGGCTCCCTGCGACCCTTTGTGATGAGGCTTGCGACCCCATTTGGGGTCGCGACCCCGGGTTTGGGAACCACTGGGTTAGAGGAATGGCTTCGTGCTAGGAGACAGCGGGTCATTGTTAATGGTAGTGAATCGGGGTGGTTGGATGTAGGTAGCGGTGTCTCACAGGGTTCAGTGTTAGGCCCATTGCTATTCGTAATTTACATTAACGACATAGATGTAGGATTAACTAGTAACGTGCCAAAATTCGCGGACAATACTAAAATAGGCGGTAAGGTTGTTAACGAGGACGATAGAAATAGGCTCCAAGACGATGTAAATAGGATTATGGAGTGGACGGATAAATGGCAGATGCAATTTAACGTAGACAAATGTAAAGTTTTGCATGTAGGTTCTCGTAACAATAATTACACGTACACGATGGATGATAGAGAGTTAGCGAGCGTTGACGAGGAAGTAGATTTAGGCGTACGCGTATCTAAGGATTTAAAAGTTAGGAACCAGTGCCTGGAGTCTTGCGCAAAAGCTAATAGGATGTTAGGCTTCATAGCGTAATTTCGAATTTAAATCGAAGGATATTATATTGCCCCTTTACAAGTCCCTAGTCAGGCCTCATTTAGAATATGCCGTTCAGTTTTGGTGCCCGTATTTGCGTGAGGATATTGATAAGTTAGAAAGGGTTCAGCGTCGTGCCACGAAACTAATTCCGTCATTGCGCAACAAGCCTTATGAAAATAGGATTAAAGAGTTAGACTTGCATTCACTCGAAACTAGGAGATTAAGGGGGGAGCTTATTGAAGTTTTCAAAATCGTTAATAACATCGATAACGTAAATTTTGACAAACTGTTCACTTTCGATAATAGCAATACTCGTAATAACGGATTTAAGTTGCATGGCAGACGTTTCATTACTAATATCGCTAAAAACTTCTTTACGTTTAAAGTAATTGATAAATGGAATAATCTTCCCGCGCCCGTCGTGAACTCTACCAGCGTTAATGTGTTTAAAAACCGTCTTGACAGACATTTAAAAAATATTAACGTTGTTTAAAATTTAAAAAAAAACAATTAGCAACAGGAGCTCTGGGTGTGGTGGTCGAGGATGAGTCTGTTGACGATTAATGCCAGCTTGTGACATGCCAGCGTGTGATGCAAAAAAAAAAAAAAAAAAAAAAAAAATTAGACTAACACGAACGTAGATGTAGCTCGTAGCGTAAATTAACCCATTTTTTGTTTAACTTTATCTACTTTTTTTTTTCATTTTCTTATCCTCTCCTTACTTGCATGTCTGTAACTCTTTTTACTTGCATGTCTGTAACTCCCTTTACTTGCATGTCTGTAGTTTGCATGGTATGACAGTGAGTTAAGACTGTGTTTGCATGGTTTGTAAGCGTTCTTATTTTACTTCTTTTCATCTTTCACCCCTTTCCTATTCTCTTCGACTATTTTTCCGACTTGTCGGCAGTGGCCGGCGGATGATAATGGTGAGTCTTTTTTCTCTTTTACTGAATGAATGTTAACCCACGAGTGATAGGTGTTGCTACTTAATTAACCCCTTATTCTCTTCTCTTAACCCCCTACTCCTTCCTTTCTCTGGGGCTAACCTTAGAGTGGATCTTAGGGTCTTTGTTAGCCTTAGCTTCTGTAGATCTGTAGATCATTATCATTTATCAGAGGTGTGCGAAGTACTGAAATTTGTTACTTGTGTTGAAGTACAACTTATTTAACAAAAATTGACTTAGGTTGAAGTACAAGTACGATTCATGACTCGTTAAGAGTAAAAAAGTAACGTGTTTAAAATATACTCGAGTAATAAAAGTAAAAAGTACTAACATCTCAAACATAACATTGATAATTAATCATTGCCTTGTAACAACGATAAGTTATATATTAATTATATTCATTATGGAATGAAATAAATAAACACGCATATGGCCAACAAACTTTATTACGAGCAGAACTTCTTATTAAGCTTTGACAATAATTGGTTCTCAAAAGCGTGTGATTGGCTCCGTTAAATTTCTGCATTGTCTGCCTACTCAGATTGGTTGATTTAATAATGGAAATTTCCCAAACGTTTGGAAAAAGTACTTTGTACTTTACAGATGTTGGTATAAGTGCACTTAGGTTAAAGTTCAATATTTTCTCTTAAAATTTACTTGTTAGAATAAAAGCGCCTCGGTGGTGTAGTGGTCAGTGTCCCTGACTACGAATCCATCGGCCCCGGGATCGAGACCCGGTGACGGCAGGCAGCGCGCAACAAAACCCAGCTGTTCATCACTTCACACAATAAAAAAAGGAATTGGTTGGTAGATAACTGGGTACTCTGGGTAGCTTAGTGGTTAAAGATCGAGCTGCTGGTGGGTCGTGGTTCGAATTCCACGTTAAACTATAGGTCTAAGGTGGAGTGACAAGCTTGATCTTCGTCAGAATGAACAATTCAGGCGGAAGCAAAACCAAGGTTAACCAAGGTTAAAAGTATTTTAAAATAATTGTACTTTCTAGAAAGTGAATCCTGAAAAATGTTACTTGAGTACAATTACGTCATTACTGCACACCTCTGAGGATGACATTAGACGAAAGCGCTTGAACACCATTCTGTGTTTCCTTTCCTTCGTTGTTTTATTCATCATAAATATTTTTCACGTGTTACTTTTGTGAAATAATTTTCATATATATATGTTGGTATCGTCGCTATGTGTACTTTTTATTTTTATTCTCCACTTTTTTTCTTTTTGTACTTTTAGCTGTGGGTAGTTCTTATTATATTATTCAGTACGTGTCTTATTTTTATTTCTCTTTTAGTCAAAATTTTTTAGTTTTTTAAATTTATTAGTTTGTTTTTTATTTTATTGTTATACGGTTAGATTAGAAAGTCTTTGATCTTGTAGGCATAATACCGACATACACAGTACATAATGTCGAGAAGAATCTTATGAGATTCTCTTTACTTCATGCAACAGTGTTTTTACTTGGCACACGGGATTGTGGTTACTTGTTTATTGCGGTTTTCTTATATATACTGTATATTTATATATATAAAGTGTGTGTGTGTGTGTGTGTGTGTGTGTGTAACTTTGATGGAAGTGTTTTCCAGTTTTCTAAGCCTTGCAAACTGGGGAAATGCATGGTTCCAAGCCCAATAGCGGTGAATGGAGTGAGTCAGAGCTATGAAAAAGTGAGAAAAAATATTATTTGTCAGAGAACGGCTTAGTCCTGAATCCTTCTCACTGATGAAGAGAGGACGAAACAAAGGAAAATCGTTCTTCTGTTAAAATGAATTGTTCGTTGACTAATAACCAGACTTATAAATGAAATTATAAATAGTTCTATCTGGGACGAGTTGCTGTAATTTTTTTCTGTAGTTCTCTCAGAGAACTTCATTTCGAAGTATTGGTGTGGAAAACTGTTTGACGTGATGTCAGCCGCGTATGGAGGTATAAGGGTTATCAAAATCAACAGATGGAAAGTCCACTCACACCAGCAGTATTCAGAAGTTCATACAATCTTGTGAAAAGCCAGCCGTCAATAAAATTACAGAATAACAATTATAAAGATTTATTTCCGTATTTACAGACACTGGAACAAAATTTGTAGAGCTTCAAATTTATAATGTTTATTTTTTTTATGCAGGAAGGAGGGGCCCAGGGCAAATGCCCTCAAAAGCGCCACTCCCATAGAAGAAGAAGAGAGCCAAAATCAAGATCCGGGATTTTCGAGATGCCTAGACACTCTGCGTTTGAAAGATGGGAGGTCATAGACATGAGGAAAGATGGATCGAGGAAGATTGTTCCAGAGTTCACCGGTTGAGTAGATGAAAGACTGAAAATACCGATTAACCCTTGCATTAGATAGTTGGACAGAAAAGGAATGAGAAAGTGTAGAAAGTCTGGTACTGCGTGCTCTCCTTAAAGGAGGAAGCATGCAGTTAGAGAGTTCAGAAGAGCAATGTCCGTTATGATAGCGATAGTAAAGAGAGAGAGAGAGAAAGACTGAGACATCACTGGCGAAGAGAGAGAGAGAAAGACTGAGGCACCACTGGCGAAGAGAAAGAGAGAGAGAGAGATTGAAGACAATTAGTAAGAGGCGAGGAATTGATGAGACGAAAAGTCTTTGATTCCACCCGGTCAAGTACGGCTGTGTGGGTTGAACCACCCCACACATGAGAAACATACTCCATACAGGGGCGAACAATACCCCTGTAAAGAGACAGCAACTGAGTGGGGGTGAAGAAACTGCGAAGGCGGTACAGCACACCTAACCTCTGAGAAGCTATTTTAGAAAGAGAGTATATGTGATCTTTCCAAGAAAGATCACGAGAAAAAGAAACGCCAAAAGAATGTTAAGAAAAGAGGAAGGATTGAGTTGTGTGTTGTTGAAGGTAGGGGGATAGTCGTGTGGAAGATTGTGACGAGTAGACAGACGGAAGAACTGAGTTTTTGAGGCATTGAAAGCCACAAGGTTTTCTCTGCCCCAATCAGACATAACAGAAAGATCAGAAGTCAGGTGCTCAATAGCCGTACTACGCGAATCATGGAGTGACTGTTGAGAGGGACGCTTTGGGAAGTGGGTGGAGAAGTGAAGAGTGGAATCATCGGCATAGGAGTGAATAGGACAGGAAGTGCAAATTAAAAGATCATTAATAAATAAAAGGAAAAGAGTGGGTGACAGGACAGATCCCTGAGGAACACCAGTGTTAATATCTTTAGGAGAAGAACAGTGGCCATCTACAACTGCAGTTATAGATCGGCCAGAAAGAAAATTAGAAATGAAGGAACAGATGGAAGGATAAAAACCGAAGGAGGGCAGTTTGGAAATTAAAGATTTGTGCCAGACTCTATCAAAAGCTTTTGATATGTCAAGCGCAATAGCAAAAGTTTTACGGAAATCCCGAAAGGAGGATGACCAAGAGTCAGAGAGATATGCAAGAAGAACGCCAGTAGAGCGTCCCTTCCGGAATCCATATTGACGACCTGAAAGAAGATTGTGAGAAGAGAGGTGTTTATGAATCTTCCTATTAAGGATAGATTTAAAAACTTTGGAAAGGCAAGAAATCAAAGCAATTGGACGATAGTTGGAGGGTTCAGAGCGGTCACCCTTTTTTGGGACAGGCTGAATGAAAGCGAACTTCCAGCAGGAAGGAAAAGTACCAGACGAAAGAGTTTGCCTCGGCAGGGTGCCAGCACAGAAGCACAGTTCTTAAGAACAACAGGAGGAACACGATCAGGACCATACGCTTTCCTAGAGTTTAGCCCAGATAGGGCAGAAAAAACATCTTTAGAAGAGATTCTAATTTCAGACATAATAAAGTCAAAGGGGGAGGGGGGGGAAGAAGATGGAGGAACAGCACCGGAATCGTGCAGGGTTGAATTGTAAGCGAAAGTTTGAGCGAAGAGTTCAGCTTTGTCAGGAGAAGAGACGGCAACTGTGCCTTCGGAATGGAAAAGAGGAGGGAAAGAAGAGGAAGTAAAGTTGTTGAAGAGGTTATAATGTTATAATGTAATAATGTTTCAGACCAACAAAGACCCTAGGATCCACTCATGGCTGGTCCACCTAACTGTGTTCGTGTATTGTGTATGTCCTCCGTGGTGGCGGAGGACCCCTACAATTTTACGTGGGTTCCGAACCACAAGAACATAAGAAATTTATGTAAAAACTGCCGGTAAATTGGCAACGACCAATTTTTACGAAACTAAATAATTATCAATTTAAAACATTAATTATCGATTTAAAACTAAAGATAGAATCTCTGATCCAGAGGATCAAGTCACAACAGACTACTATCCACAAATATGTTACACTCTATATCTATTTATAAAGGACATGCAAATATATTGGATCCAAAGAATCCAGTCAATTTCATTACGGCATCCATGAAGTCACGGTCCACATCGATAGCGGACCAAGTCAAAATTTACAATCATATACATTACAATATATACACTTACGAGAAAAAGAGTAGGTGTGGCTGTAAAGACTGTACAGTAATGTAGAAATGTGTGTGCACCCATTTTGGGTCTCCCATTTAAAGGTGTTTGTGGGGCAAGTGAAGATCATGAGTTTTTCAATACCTCACAGTACTATGGGGGGCACCGCTCGGCAGAGGAATCTCTTTAAATGGGGTGTGTAAGGACAGAGAGTATCCCCTAACCCAAGACGCTGCCTCCCTATATCCCACAACACTTGTGTTGAGCTGTGGGATCTATCCCCAGAAAGCCTTAATTTTACTACCTTAAACTATACCCTTTCTATCAACATATGCCTCCTCTCTGTTGCGGATAGCATTAGAACAAGTAAAGTTAAACAAAGGTTTACAATTTAGACCTATAGTGTTTATGTTTATATTGCTTATTTGTACTGCTAGTTCGGTGTCTTTTCAGTTTGAACTATCACACTCGCATTTCTGTATAAGTGAGGTGCTCATTTATTTAACTCAATATATCCACAAAGTAAGCTAACCCAAATTTAGTACCATCGAACCGAGAAGTAGGCCTACAGGGTTCTTATAAAATTTCTTCAAGTGATCAGACAATTACATATCGAATAATGTTCAAAGGACAATAATATTTGGGGTACATATCGACATTGGCCACCAGACACTTCCCACCACGATCTCCAGGATATCGTGGTGCCTATACTTGAGGGAAGTGTCTGGTGAACAGTGTCGATGACTACAGAAACACGATCCTTATGGTATCAAAGATGTGTACACCAGGTATTATTGCTCCATACACAGTGGTGTAGTGCTGTGGGAACGCGTGGGAACGGCGTTTCCTTACTTTTTTTGGTAGACGGAACGGCGTTCCCTCACTATTTCAAATAAATCCGAACTTACAAATCTCTAACGTCATGAAATTTTAATTCCCACCCCTAGAAGAAATATGAGAAAGAATCATTAACTGTTTTATTTCTTTTAGCTTCGACTGAGGCAATGCTAGCCTATAAAGATCTGGTGAAACAGTCACCACGGCGTACCAGTTGTTAACTTTTTTTAGTTAATCATTCCAGTTGTTAGCTATTTTTATTGATCGTACTGGATGTCGTATATCTAATGACACTGGAAATACTGCATCTTCAACCATGGAATATATCCTAATATCCAGTGCATATGACCTCAAAATATCCCTGAAATTGGTCAGATTTCAAAAGATTTCCCGGGGGGCTTACAGTGCCCCCGGACCCCCAGCTGTATGGGCTCGCCGCGCTCGCCATTGTCTCCCCCGCATCTGAGTAACACTTTCAAAATGCATTCCCCCACTTCTTTATTTAGCACTACACCACTGTCCATACACACTGACAAACTTACAGGAAACCTGTATGTAAAAGTTACCCGAATACAGCCGAGGGGGTTTTCTGTGAAGTTTCTGAATAGTGAACCACAAATCTTTTTACGATAATAAAAATATTTCTAGTTTCTTGCATAATTTTTTAGTGCTCCGAGAAACCAAAAAATATTACCCAAACATCTGTACATCCGCGAATTATTACACATTCGACCTCACTTATATCCAATTCATCCCCTTCCCTCAACCTTCATACCGCACACACACACACTGAATTTACTACGTGTAAAACAATCATTGGAAAAACAAAATGACAACAAGGATAAAAATTGAGTTTTTGAACCTATACTAACTTTATCGACGCAAATAATTTAACTTAGCCTAACCTAACCTAAGCTAACCGACCTCACCAAACCCACGGGACATTTGGTAAAATAATGTCCACCGACAAAATGTCAAATAGGCTCGGATTTTTTACTCCATTTTCTCGTACAATTTTTTTCCCCTTACGACATACCTCTTTCATACTCCATTTAAAAAAAAAAAAAAAAAACACTATCGACACAGATCCTATTTCAATACAGCAAAAGAGAGAACTTCATTCACTTTTCGAAATAATAACAATAATAATAAATATAAAAGCTTTTTAGTAAATTCATTGACAAAACGAACCGAGTAAACTTTTTTTCTCTCCTTTTGCCCGAGTTCCAATAACATGGAATAAAAAGTCAAAACGAATTCAGAAAAAGAATATTTGACTGTCACTGCATTTGTCCTGCAACGATTTGGGATTAGGGATTAGCGGTTTGGGGTTTAAGGATTCAACTTACGACAGAGAAAGGGAAAAGTAAATGGCGCTTATCGTCGCAATTTCAAGGGAACCTTTATGACAAACATTACTGCAAAAAATAGAGTTTAAAAATGTATAATAATAATAATAATAATAATAATAATATTAATAATATTAATATTAATAATAATAATAATAATATTAATAATAATAATAATAATTGTATGAACATTTATGCTAATATATTCAATAAATAAAAAAAATAATTAAAATCGAAGAAATAACATTAATCACGTAAAAATCTGGTTGTTCATAAAACCGTAAGGTGATGCCCATTTCTGGCATCTTGCATACCCTATTTCAATTTTCAGTAGGTCGGACAGATAGACAGAAACTTTCATTATTAAAATAATGTATATAAATTAAAACTTATTTTACTAATACTTGTTGTATTAATAATACTGTCATTAAAATCTAATTTGATAAACAGGGTGGACCATAAGTCGCTTTACCTTCGTATTACAACGAAACTCGCTTCGGCAAAGCGACTTATGGCCCATCCTCTACTGGTAATAATTTACAATCTTCACTTGAACTTTATTAAATATGATACAACCTGAGCAAATATGAAAAAGATTATGTGTGTGTATATATATATATATATATATATATATATATATATATATATATATATATATACTGTATATATATTTATTTATTTATTTATTGGTGGTGTAGTGGTTTGCATCACTGACTACAAATCCATCGACCCCAGGTTTGATTCCTGGTGACGACAGGCGGCGCGCAGCTAACCCAGCTGTTCATCCTTCCACACAATAAAAGTTGATGGGTAGATAAATGGGTACTCTGGATATCCTAGCGGTTAACACACTGTGCTGCGATCGGGAGGTCGTGAGATCGAGTCCGGGCGAAGACTTTGTAATTTCTGACCACCCGTAGTGGATCGTGGTTCACATTCCACGTTAAGTTGTGGGTCTAAGGTGAGCAACAAGCTTAACCTTCGTCAGAATTAACAATTCGGGCGGAAGCAAAACTAAGGTTTATATATATGGACTAAAATCCACCAAGGAAAAGAAAAAATATCGACCGAACGCTTTCGTGTCTATTTAAGTATATTGTACACGAAAGCACTCTGTTAATATTGTTTTTAATTTTCCTTGGTGGTTTTTAGTGCACACATTATTTTAAGGGTATAAATGAATGGGAATGTGTAAAATATGCTTAGGGTACGAAGCCCAAAACTTTTTAACGCGCGACTATAGGAGCTGAGGAACCCTCACCCCACCAACGCAAATAATTTCAAGAATCATCTCGACAGGTTCCTATGTAAAGTCCCTGACCAGCCATTGAGGAGTTGATTGTGATGAAAGCACGATGACAATTGAAAGAAGGAACTCTTTCTGATATCAATTTCTTCAAATGAGGCAGGATGCTGCAGAGGGGTTGAACACAGGTTGACCATGAACATATATATATATATGTGTGTGTGTGTGTGTGTGTGTGTGTGTGTGTGTGTGTGTGTGTGTGTGTTACGCGTAATCGGTGAAATTGCGTTTTTCATGAAATAAGCAAAATATTGCCACTTGCCAAATTCATGAAGTAAAAAAAGTTACTGCTTATTTCATGAAATACATAATTTCGCTCTGCCCATTTCATGAAATAGGCAGAGGAGAAACTGAGAGTTCAACTGTCAGTTGCAAACTATATTTAAGACAAAATACACAAAAAACTGTCAGTTGCAAACTACAGTATATTTAAAGCAAAATACAGTATACGGGCAAGTACCTAACCTATTTTGATGCGTTTTTGCACGTATGACGTGGGCGGCACGAGTTGTTACAAAGGAGCTTATTTTGACAGACGTGTGCACTCCTTTCGTGGACCATCGGAAAAGGCTGCATTCACACTCGGATAACTACTTCTCTGACACCTTTTGACAAAGTCGGGTAAGAAACTCCCTATGGGGTGAATCCAGTCGTTCTTCCTGACGAGTCCTCCGGATTACAAGAAGGAATCATCGATCTTCATGTTGATCAAACTCTTCTTAAGAAAATTCGAATTGTCCCTCTTTCTCAGTTTTGGATTCGCATCAGGAGTGAGCACCCAGTGACCAGCAAAGAATTTTTGAAGGTTCTACTTCCGTTCAGATCAACTTGTGCAAGTCGAGATTTTCAGCTCTCGTCGACATCAGAACGAAATAACGTAATCGGCTGCAGCCAGAAAATGACTTGCGATATGCTCTGACTTCAAAAGTGCAACGTTTCAACAAGATTTGTGTTGCTTTTAAAAAACAATTTTTTTCACTGATGTTGTTGTCTGCTTTAGTTCAGTATTTTGGGGATTTTTTCAGTGTGATGTATGTATGAAACTATTTTAAACCTTTATTGGCAATAAATAAGTGAAAATATTTGAACTGAACTTTTTGTAAAATAAAGAAGAGTATAGGCTCATTTAATGAGGATCGATAAATCACTGGGTCGCGACTTTCAACGGCGTTCTTCTTTTGGGTCGCGAGCAAATATAATTGAGAACCACTGGATTAGGGTTATTAAGTTTGGCTAGGCCCGTAATTGGGATACGATACAGTAGTTCAGGTAATGTCTGTTTATGATATATATATATATATATATATATTTTTTTCACGTAGGTGCACTATTAATTTATTAATAGTGCATATAGGGAAACGTCAACTAATGAGCATTTGTTGGTAATGCCTTTACGGTGTTCTTCAGCTTTTAATTGATTCAAATTACGTTAAATAATCTCTTGCAGAAACGAAAACTAGCTGTAGTTATTATTATTAATTATTATTAACTTTATAAAGGTGGAAAGCACTCCTGACTCTCACTTAGCTTATATTTCTGGCCGGAATCGTGCAAAATCTGTTCTTCAACTCGCCAAAAATTCCTTCATCAGACAAAAATGTGAAAATCTATCCAATTCTAATTGTTCTCGCCCTTTCTAGCACTTAGCTAACAACCTCTACAACTTTACTTCTTCTTCTTTCCCTCTTTTCCATTCTGACAGCTCAGTCGCCGTCTCTTCTCCTGATAAAGCTGAATTCTTCGCGCAAACTTTCGCCTCTAACTCAACCCTGGACGATTCCGGTGCTGTTCTCCATCTCCTCCTCCCTCTGACTTAATTATGTCTCAACTTAGAATCTCCCCAAGGACGTTTATGCTGCACTATCTGGGCTCAACTCTAGGATGACGTACGGTCCTGATGGTGTTCCTCCTGTTGTTCTCAAAAACTGTGCTTCTGTGCTGACACCCTGCCTTGACAAACTCTCGTCTTTGTCTTCATTTGGTACTTTTCCTTCCTTTTGGAAGTTCGCTTTCATTCAGCCTGTCCCAAAGAAGGATGACCGTTCTCAACCCTCCAACTATCGTCCAATTACCTTGATTTCTTGCCTTTCTAAAGTTTTTTAATCTATCCTTAATAGGGAGATTCTAAAACGCCTCTCTTCTCACAATCTTCTTTCAGGTGGTCAGTACGTGTTCAACAAGAGACGCTCTACTGGCGATCTTCTTGCATATCTCTGACTCATGGTCATCCTCTTTTCGGGATTTCGGTAAAACCCTTGCTATTGCGCTAGACATATCAAAAGCTTTTCATAGAGTCTGACACAAACCTTCAACTTCCAAACTGCCCTCCTTCGGTTTCTATCCTTCTATCTGTGCTTTCATCTCTAATTTCCTTTCCGACAGATCTATAGCTGCGATTGTAGATGGCCACTGTTCTTCTCCTAAAGATATTAATAGTGGTGTCCTGTCATTCATTCACTTCCTTTTATTTATTAATGATCTTTTAAGTCGCATTTCCTCTCCTCTCCACTTCAAAACCGATTGATTCCACTCTTTACTTCTTCACCTGCTTCACAAAGCGTCCCTCTCAGCAGTCACTCCATGCTTCGTGTCAGGTGGCTATGGACTATGGTAGATCTGACCTCTGATCTTTCTACTATCTCTGACTGGGGCAGAGAAAACCTCGTGGCTTTCAATGCCTCAAAAACTCGGTTCCTTTATCTGTCTACTCGTTACAATCTTCCACATGACTATGCCCTTACCTTCAACAATACACAACTCAATCCTTCCTCTTCTCTTAACATTCTTGGCGTTTCCTTTCCTCGTGATCTTTCCTGGAAAGATCACATATACTCTTTCTAAAACAGCTTCTAAGAAGTTAGGTGTGTTGCATCCGCTCTGCAGTTTCTTCACCCTCACTCAGTTGCTGTATCTGTACAAGGATCTTGTCCGTCCCTTATGGAGTACGTTTCTCATGTGTGAGGAGGCTCAACCCACACAGCTCTATTTGATCGGATAAAATCAAAGGCTTTTCGTCTCCTCAATCCTTCTCTCTTCACCGCAATGTTGCCTCACTTTCTCCTTACTATCGCTATTATAACGGACACCGCTCTTCTGAACTCTCTAACTGCATGCCTCCCCTTTAAAGAAAGCAGCACGCAGTACCAGACATTCTACACATTCTCTCTCTTTTTTTGTCCAACTCTATAACACAATGGTTAATCGGTATTTTCAATGTTTCATCTACTCAACCGGTCAACTCTGGAACAATCTTTCTCAATCCATCTTCCCCCCTGTCCATGATTTTCAATCCTACAAACGCAGAGTGTCCAGGCACTTCGAAAACCTTGAACCTTGATTTTGGCTCTCTTCTTCCTCTATGGGGGTGGAGCGTTTTTGCGGGCGGGCATTCACCCTTGCCCCTACCCTCATGCATAAAAAAGTACGAATCCTCACATTTTTCCTCAACTCGTACCAGCTCCACCCACACTCCTTTCGAAGATATGAAACCGTGTAAGATTCCTCGAAATTATGTGCTATGTCACATATACTTTACTGTAAACGTGATACATATGTCCCTGTCTTACTAAAACAGAATTCATTGTTTTAGTCTACATTTCTCTACGATTCTGAGGTGAAATCTCTCCCCCTCCTCAACAGTAGAACGTAGATTCTGGTGGATGTTGGGTTAGGGTAGCAGTTAAATGGATTATCGTCCTTTGCGTTCGGATGATGTAGCGACCAGTGGTCGGATTCCAGATTAAGTTGTAAGTCTCTTCTGTCATATGACCACTGCTGTTAGTATACATTAGTAACACTAACGTGAACTATTTGACGGCTTTCTCCCATGAATTCCCCCCCTTAACGTTTGAAGTTCCCGTCTCTACCAACAAGGTATGATTTAAGAACTCACTCACTTCCACGCAACTAGATCTAGAAGCAACCTATATTTTATAACTACGATAGAGAGCATTACCACTCCTACACTTTCGTAACTACCTCTTTCCGCGAGTAGTTTTCCCGTACACGCGCAATACTACTTCGAAGGCTGTCGCGTGTCCGCAGGCGTTCTCATCTCGGCGACAGCCATGATCTGGAACTTATAGATTCCATACTCCCGCATGCTGACTTTACAGAGTATAAGTGATATCGTTGCTTGGGTCTCGCTAATATATTGCCTCATATAAACTTCTTTCTCAAATTCAATCTTCTCTTTACTTCTTCGTTCTTAATATAACCTCATTTCTCCTTTTCTCAATTTCAGTTCAGCATTTTCTAAATAAAAAACTAAATTCTTCTTTCGTCTTCTTTTCTTCCTCTGAATCGCATGACAACAAATCTCATTAGATTTTCTCCTTCTGGCCCTGATGTTTTCCACTGCTTAGGAATTCTGGCACTGCTTTGTCATTCCTCCGACCGTCGATTCTTCTATTTGCTTTTTTTTCTTTTCTTCCAACTGCCAAATCTTGCATTTTTCTGAGACTTTCACTTGTCACTTTTCAGAGTATAGGTAAAGGCGACGTCAGAATAACTTCTTTTTTCTTTTTTTAGAAATGTTATTCAGTTGGTCTTCCTATTTCGGAGATTTTGGTCAACGAGTCAAATAATTAAGGAATGTTAGCTTTAAACACTCAAAATGCCTAAAGAATAATAGATCTTCTCGAGTATATTTGTTATTATTTATAACGTGTATTATAATGTTTTAAAAAAAGACGTGTATTTGATATTTAAAAAAAATTATTTCGTAGATTTGTATTATGGAAGAAAACTAATAATTATATATATGCTCCTCGGTGGTGTAGTGGTTAGCGTCGCTGACTACGAATCCATCAGTCCCGGGATCGAGATCCGGTGACGGCAGGCGGCGCGCAACAAAACCCAGCTGTTCATCCTTCCACACAATAAAAAAAAATTGGTTGGTAGATAAATGGGTACCCTAGGTAGCTAATGGTTAAGACGCTGGGCTGCTGAAACATATTTACAAAACATGAGAATAGTTCTGGTTACAATAACTGTTCAAAATGTCGTCCATGTTGTTCGATGCACATCTTGTATCTGTCAACGGTTGACCGGCAAATTGCTTTACATAGTTCCTTATCATTGCTTAAGAGCTGGAATTCTTCACAAATGTAGTCTTTAAGGTCCTGAAGACATGGTGGCTTTTTGCTGTAAAAAAAATTGTCATAATGTTTAGAATAATCATCAGGAGAAAACATTTTCCTCGGTAAACTGACTTTTGGGACACCTTGTGTATATATATATATATATATATATATATATATATATATATATATATATAGAGAGAGAGAGAGAGAGAGAGAGAGAGAGAGAGATGATACTGTATCTTTAATACAAGTTTACCCAATCTGTATCTTAAAATTGTAAATGTGATACAAAATACATTCCGCCGTCGTGACTTTTGAAATAAATTTACGTATCTTCCATCTAACGTGAGTGTCAGATGTATGATAGCTAATCTCGAGGCATGAATGTTGTACAAGCGCAAGTATTATTGTGTGAACGAAAGTGGCGTAAACAGAATTACTGGAAATCTCGCTGTGCTCAAAACTTTCCAGGTTTCTGCGTATATATTTTATTCTAAATAAGTGAAGAAAGGTATCTGGTTCTTTTGTCGCTTCGACCGTTATCTAGAGTTAATAATTAATTAATTCAGTGGTGTAGCTAATGGGGACATGGTCACAGATACGTCAACTCTCACGGATTTTCAGTCTCTAAAACTCCCTTATGTGGGATATGTTTCCAGTTATAGGAAAATCAGCACAGGCAAAAATCAGGCAAAATCTCACGGATTTTCATACTTCAAGTTTGACGTCTCTGCATGGGTTGCCCCTTCCCCCGCTAGAAAAACTGCCGATGTCAAGCTAAAAGTGGAATAATTATAAAAAGAAGATACTTTTGAAACTAGATGTTATAATAAATTATAATATACAGAAATACAAGTCCGTTACATTTACAATGTTCATACTACAAGGTAAGTATTGGCCTCCCCCCCCACCTCCTCGCCGAACGATAATGTTTTGCTCCCTCAAATTCAGAAGTCTAGCTACGTGTGTTAGAAAATCTAGAAGAGGAAGAACCATTGTTGTCCCAAGGCGATATGATGACTAAGCGGATTGATGCAGCATTGCTTGTATATATTAAGTTAAGGTGTATATATATCCATCTCATAATTGTAAGGTTAGTGAAAAATTCACTTAATAAGAGCTAGCATTTTTGGGCTCTTGTGGCATCAGTGTTTGGGACGCTGGTGGCATCATTTTGGGGCGCTGCGTGTCTTTTCTACTCGTTTGTGGGATGTCGTACGTACAGGGTGTGGTCTTGTAGAGAGCTCTCTTGCAATTCAGTTTGGTTGTTTAGATACAAGATTGTTGTACCGTGCAATAGTCCAGGTTGCGTTGTTGTTGCAAGGTTGAGAAAGAAGACCATAAATAGTACCCTTTTTGTTTACATTAAAATTCATGTAACAAAGGTCTAAAGTAGGCCCGCATCGAGTCAGCAACCCTGAGGTTACCCTGAGGTAGGACCTAATAGGATCTCAAATCCGTAAGTTTTAATTTAGCTTAACTTGGGCTTCAGATAGAACTGGCCCTTTAGAATTTGGCCGTTCACGGCTCAGCTGGGATTTTGAACCCAACAAAATAAATAAAATAACAACGTGGTTGAAATTAAAAATAAAGAACGAGCGTCTGAAAATGGCGCAGCGCGCGACTTCGAATAAAATGTTCACGATTATAAGTTTTGGTCATATTTCACCTATTTAAAAATGTCAAAGAAATTCAAGAAATGAAGAAACTTTTTCTAGCGTAAAACAGTCTAGTGCCTTATTAAATGGAACATTTTACCATATCATCGTGAGCACAAAACCTGTGATTTCAAAATTAAATCAGTAAGGATTAAGTTATCAAAACCTTTTTGTTTACATACAAAAACTAATTTTAGGCATGTCATTTAAAATATATTGATTTATTTTATTTCTACGATACATTTCTTAATGTAACTTGAACATCTGTGTGTGTGTGTGTGTGTGTGTGTGATGTTGGGGTTGGTCAACTTCCTTCGCAATATCTAAAGTGATACGACGGAGGGGGATGTACAGTACAGCTTTACGTGGGGTCCTAACCACGGATCGCTACATAATCTGAATGGCAGAGGACAGTTTCCATTCGAACTACTCTCCGGACCCAAAGTCGCTTAACTCCGCGGGTCGACAGGGAGCAGTGTTACGACACTAGCTACGACGTAGGTTTTACCGTTTAGATTGTTAGGTTTTTACGTTTATAAAACCTTTGATTTATGTAAAACACGTGTCAAATACAATAATAAATGTCAATAAACACCATTTGAATGTACTTTGTCATTATTATTCCATAAAATATAAATTGCTGTTGTCATTATTGTCATTATTTGTAGGAATTCTAACAGTTCACTATAAAAACCTACTACGGTAGTCCGAAGAAAGAAATGGCTGATGAAAACTGATAAACTAAGTATTAATAAGTACGTTTTACTTAATTTTATTTAATATTTGGATGAATTAAAATAAAATTTACCATTTCTTAGTTTTTTTAGAGACAGTCGAAAAAACACTAATATTTTATTTCGTGTATAGTTTGCAAAGATTTCTAAGATACAATATTATCAGACAAAATATTGTATAAATTGCAATTAATTTTTCGTTATTCATTGTGGCAAATTGAGAAGAAAGTACTAAGAAGCTCCTTGTCTCAATTTTTTTTAAACAGAGTTGTATATATACAATATATAATTATATACACGATGGATAGTTTGCTTGTACCTCGTGGGGAATGGCCGTGTTGTTTCTCTCTCTCTGTATTAATATCCAAATAAGAAGGGAATAAATTTCTCGGCGGTTTATTCTAGTTACGCCCGAAAGTGTAAAATATCAGTGAATCCGTGCATATAATAATTTATAAAGTGAAATTCATTAAATTTAAGAAAGTGCAATACAGTTTACATAAATTATCACCAGTTTAACTATATATTTAAATCGTAATACGGCTGGCATTCGAGAAAAGTTTGAAACGAGGCAGGAAAAGGTCATAAAACGCAAAGGTTATAAAACCCTCGTGACCATCGAAAGGAAAGAAAAGAAAAAGAAAGAAAAGAAAAAAAAATTGTACGTGTATTTCTTTTTACGATAATTAATGAATAGCATGACCACGGGTCCAAATTCTCACTTAATCTGCAATTTGTGTAATTTGGAAACAACTGAAAATGCAGCAATCAGGTGTGATTTCTGTCAAAAACTGTACGACTATACAGTATATCTGCATGAATTGGGATGATAGGAAAATATCCCTCGTCTCGCACGACAAACAGATAGCGGGAGTCAAATTTCTGTGTAACGGACGTACACAGACTGTAAAGCTCTTTTGCAGTATTTAAAGAAATGAAGAAAGCGAATACGAGTGTTACAGAAAAGGAGGGAATAATGGGGAAACAAGAGTCCCAAAATGTTCCAATGCGGCAACGGATGGATGAGAGACAAACAAAAAAAAAAATATATAACACGGAATGAAGGCAAAAAAGAAAGAAACGAGATAAGTAAAATTTGCGATGTAGTAAAACTGTCCAACGAGGAAAATGATAAAACGATAAAAACTAAAAATGTAGGAAATAAATAGGCGACAAAAACCGAAAACGTAGGAAATGACAATGATAATAGTAAGAACAATGTTACCGATAATGAAAATAATAAAAATAATAATAATACCAAAATTAAAAACAGAAAATAAACAGATGACAAGAAATAGAAGCGTGGAAAATACCGTCTGTACATATACGCAAAAGGGCACTGCATATATCGGGATGGGTAATGCATTCATGCACATCCCACGTTATGTAACTCACATTAAACAAGAGGATATTGCAAATTTGAAAAAAAAGTGCAATTTTCACCATCTTACTGTCTGCAACACCTATGCAAGATATGGGAAGTGCAAATACGATAAAAAATGCCGTTACCACCACCCTCAAAGGAACGCAACAGGTGAACGGGAAAAACGAGCATCAAAGAGGGCTACCAATTTTTTAGACGTAGCCAACACAATTCAGCTGCTAAATACTATCCAGCAAATAAAAAGTCAGCTGACAAATATAGGAATCCAAGAGCCGGACAGAAGGCACGCACAAAGACACTTCATGCGTTATCGGGAAAACAGGTACCGACAAAGATAAAGAGAGGCAAATTTTCGGAGGATCACAAGGCAACGAAACCGGCACCACCATTGGAAAACGAATCGGAACCACATGTATGTAAAAACGATAGAGAAAAAATAAAAATAATCCTGGCCAACATTCAGGGCCTTAAATCAAATCATTCCCCGAACAAAGTTTTATATTTGAAAGGATTCATGCAAGAAACCGGAGCAGACTTTGCATGCCTCACGGAAACCGATCTAAAGGAATGCCATGCGAACTGTGAAAACTGTGAGTTCTGTGTTGACAAAAAAGAAATACAAATTGACAACTATAACATACTCCGAGCCGACAGAACAGTGAAACGTAAAGGAAGATGTGCTATTTACGCATGCGAAAGACATATGGCAGAAATGACTATAAGTACTTCAAACAGCTACATAGAATGTGTAGCAGCAGAAGTTGAAAAAATAAATATGGTACTAATTGTAATGTACAGACCCCCGAACACGCCAACCTCAAAATTTTCAGATTCTATTACAGAGGTCAGAAACTGAGTAAAAGATCTACATTCTCCAACTCCAAATATTTTTCTCTGTGGTGATTTTAATTTTCCATTCATGAAGTATAAAAGGATAGGAAAAATATATGTACATACCTGGACAAGGGGGACACACGGGAAGACCAGGAACAGGTAAAAATGCTACTAGCTCTAGCCGATGAATTTATGTTAACACAAGAAATAACAACAAACACAAGAAAACACAACTGCTTAGATTTGTTAATCACAAAGAACAGCAACCTAATTGATCACAACATTATTAAAATAACCAATATAAAATAACAGGAAAGGAAAGAACACGAACAACAGAAAGAAGCAAATTCAAAATGTTTAATTTTCACTCCAAAGCTATAAACTAGGAAGTTGTTGCAGCCAGCATGTAAGTAATAGATTGGAAAACCATCTTCAATGCCAAGACAACGGAAGAGATGCTAATGACCTTAGAGGAGAAGACGCTGGAAATTGTGGAAAGACATGTCCCAAAAATGCAGCAAAGAGGAAAGAGAAGCAGGTTCGAGACAAAAAGAGGTTATTGTTCCGAAAGAGAAAAAGAGTGACTGCAAAATTAAGTAACTTCAAAGACAACGTCAGAAAAATATTAAATGATAAACTGAGGAGTATAGATTGCGTCATACAGGAACTAATTGAGAAGCATACAGAAAAAGAAGACGACGACGCTATAGAAGCGATAAAGGTTAACTGAAAGTACTTCTATAATTTCGCAAAAAGGAAGTCGAAAAATCACACGACTATCGGACCTTTGAAAAATGAAGACAATGCTTTATCTGACGATCTAACAGAACTATCTGAAATATTAAGAGTTCAGTACGTATCATCTTTCAGTATCTCAAAAACTGACAAACTGATATGCGATAGAAACGCGTTCTTTGAAGAACAACTGCAAGGGGAAAGTATGACGGACTTCGACTTTACGACAGATGATATTACACAAGCTATAGAGAAACTAAATGCACACTCAGCGGCAGGACCGGGCAAATGGAATTCCACACTGAACAAAACTGCAAGAATGCAATCGCTGAGCCCCTATATTGGATATGGAGACGACCACTAGACACGGGAGAAATACCGAGCATCCTGAAGAGAGCGAACATAGTCCCAGTATATAAAGGAGGAGATCGATCCGAGGCCAAAAACTATAGGCCAGTGTCGCTTACATTTCATCACACTAAAATATTTGAAACAATAGTTAGAGAAAAATCTATGACTTTTTGGAAAATCAGAAAAAATTAAATGAAACCAACATGAATTTCTGTCAGGCAGATCATGCCTATCACAACTAATGGAACACCACAACAACATTATTGATGCACTTGAAAGTAATGAAAACTATGATGTAATATACTTATATACACAGACTTTGCCAAAGCGTTCGACAAGTGTGACCATGGAATCATAATACATAAACTGAAATACAAGCGTCGTTCTTTACATTAATTATACTGTGTTGTTTGCAGTTAAAATGTATATATGTACGGCATGTGAAGCTGCCCCCTCAGGGCATTTGATTCCGCTCGTATGTAGGAGAATTACGAGTGCTGACTAATGGGGGTCCTTGGTGTAGTGGTTAACATATCCGACCGGCAATTGGATTATCCCGGGTTCGATTCCTGAGAGGTACCTCATTTTTCATTTTGCTCGTTCTCCCTCCTCATCTTGTGCGGAACGCTCTTCTACACAAGCGTCGTTCTTTACATTAATTATATTGTGTGTTGTTTGCAGTTAAAAAAAATATATACAGGGTGGGCCGAAAGTCTGGATCCATAGGAAAATATTTATTTTAATACATAAATTACAACAAATGGTAAATACTTAAAATGAATATCAACTTTAACTCGTAAATGCGTATCCGTGATACTGTACAGTAGTTCGTACTCCAGTATAAATACTCAAATACTTTTTTTATTTCAGCCCAGAAATGGCTTCGAATCTGACAACAGAAGACCGGGTAGAACTTGTGCTCATGTACGCAAGACAGGGCGCTACACACAGAGAAGTTGCTACCGAATTCAATAGAAATCATCCTGATAAGCATCCAGTAACACATGCGACCGTTGGCAAGTTGTTTAAACGTTTCAAAGAAACAGGAGGTGTACATGATCGACGGCGTTCTGGTCGTCCAAAAACTGCAACTGATGAAAATACCTCTGCAATGGTATGTGAAACTTTAACGAATACAACAAGAAGATTATCAAATGAAACACGCATCTCGAGAACGTCAATTCGAAGAATTATTAAAAATCATAAATTCCATCCCTAAGTGTCTCGATGTCAGAGGCCGCCAATTTGAGCATTTGTTATAATTTGTTGTTTATACTGGAGTACGAACCACTGTACAGTATCACGGATACGCATTTACGAGTTAAAGTTGATCATTTTTTAAGTATTTACCATTTGTTGTAATTTATGTATTAAAATAAATATTTTCCTATGGATCCAGACTTTCGGCCCACCCTATATATATATATATATATAAACTCGAAAATAGAAAAAGTCAGTCCAATTCTTTAGGTGGAAAGAAGGGAGAATATCTCATTAGCTTAAAATAAAATCATAAATTAGAGCCACTTTTTGAAGGAAAAACAAAAATGGAAAGAACAGATATGAACTAAATTACGCTCTAATTTCATTAGTCCACCATATATATATATATATATATATATATATATATATATATATATATATATATATATATATATATAATCACATATTGTTGGCTTAAATGAAACCCTATAAACTGACTCACAAATTTTTGCTTTAAATAAAACAAGGGAGACGTTATGTAATCAATGAAGTTATAAAGAATATAATTCCAAGGTTACTGAATGCGTTTTCGTGTTAAACAATAAAAATAATTACACACTTTTCGCAAATCCCCCCACCCCCCCACACTAAAAAATGGATAATTTTTACATTTTATTTTATTTTCAAATTTCATGCTCATATACTGTGCATGTAAAAAAAATTCTGCATCGTAAAACTGTTTTTTGCAGGGTTGGCCCGATTGGACCCGACCCAGTTGTCCTCGGTGGTTTTTTCAGACACCCCCCCCCCCCCCATACAAAATCCACGCAACTGGGTTTTTTCGTTTTTTTTCAAAATAAATCAACGAGTCGCTAATAAAATAATGTAATAAATTAATTCTTGTACAGTACTCATTACTGAAATATACTGAAATATGAATCAATAAAGGATTCTACATTCACGCAACTTTGAGATATTACAAACATTAATTATTTGAGCATTTTATTTTCAAGCAAAACATATACTTAAGTCACCAATGAAAATACGACTCGTGGTAAATAGTTATTTTTGTAATAAGCTCCAGTTACTTAGCTCTATTCTTATACTATTTTGGTCATTGAAAATATGAAAAAGCCCCATAAAACTTGATAAAAACCCGAACAAAAACCGAAAACCCCCAGACGGGTTGTTTTTTCCTCTCAATAAAACCCTGGGTTTTTTGCCAATAAAATTGGTAAGAAACAGGACAGGACTTTTTTGAACAACCGTATTATGTTTGTATGTATGTATATAAATGAGTTAATCTTTTGATAATCAGTTTTCGCATTTGTTTTCTCCTCGTTATAACAATTTTAGTAATATTTGTTAAAAAGATACGCGTAACTCTTCTATTAGTTTGAATTTAACGTCTGTATAGAAATTACCTAACGTCACATTTACATTAATGGAAACTTTATTTCATCATCTCAATAATAACTTATTAAAATGGAGATCCTTTTCAAGTTTCTCTACTTAGATTTAGTGTGTAAAATTAGCATGTCCTTTTCCGTAAGTTTCTCCTCGTCTTAAAAGTATTTGGGTAAATATTTTACAATTATATCTCAATAGTAGACCTGAGCCTATAAAACGTCTCCACTCACTAAAAGTAGTTTACAATTGTATACAGTTGTGGTGTGTGTGTTGTGTGTGTGTGTGTGTTTTTATAGTGAGGAAAAATATGCACCCATCTATTTAAATAAAATCTGTATAGATTTGTAAATAAATTATTGCAATTATATATAGGTAACACCTAAATGTCCAGAAAAGACAACCATCCCGCCCCGGGCAGCAATGGAGTTTGAGCCCAAGACTCGGAAGAGCTTCAGCGATGATTATATCACTGGTCAACAAAATAATTGTTTTTTTTCCGTCACAAGTATTGAAGTAGGTGAGCCTAACAGTATTTTTTACGCTGAATTCGAATATGTTGTTAGATTTTCTCCATTACGCAAGGTTTTTATGTGGCACACAATTATATTTTAATAAAAAATGTATATTTCTATATTAATGCATGGCCTTTGTACTTACCTAAAAGGTGACATTCGTTGATTTTCTGCTGTATTTCGCCTGTGGAACATCTCTCTTGAGGGTCCAGCAGTAGTCAGCCAGCATACTTGGGCTCCACTTGCCCTGGTACCACTTTTCCATGTTGGAAATGTCTTGATGAAAGCGTTCCCCGTGCTCGTCACTGACGGTGCCAAGGTTTTCAGGGAAGTCCAAGTGGGAGTGTAAGAAATGTATTTTTAGGGACATATTACATCCCATAGCTTTGTAGGCCTTCAAAAGATCACTCACTATTTCATCCCAAAAAATTCTTAGTAATATTTTTGAATGATTGCCACGCAGCTCTTTCCACTTCATTCAGCTGATCTTCAAATTGCTCATCATTTATCAACTCCCTTATTTGAGGACCTACAAATATCCCTTCTTTGATTTTAGCATCACTTAGCCTCGGAAATTTATTCTTTAAGTACAGAAATCCCGTACCATTTTGATCCATCGCCTTGACGAAATTTTTCATCAGTCCAAGTTTGATGTGCAATGGAGGTAAGTAAATTAGTTGAGGATTAACCAGTGGCTTATTCACCACATTTTTCTTTCCTGGAATAAATGATTCTCGTTTTGGCCACTGCTTTTGTATGTAGTGATTTTTTCTGCTCCTACTGTCCCATTCACACAAGAAACAGCAGTGCTTAGTATATCCAAGTTGCAAGCCGAGCAAAAGAGCAATCACTTTCAAGTCCCCACAAATATGCCAGGAATAATTCTCATACCTAATACTTGTCAAGAGAAATTTCATATTGTCATATGACTCCTTCATGTTGACAGCATGAGCTAAAGGCACTGACGAGTATTTATTTCCGTTATGGAGAAGCACAGCCTTCAAGTTAAGTTTTGAGGAGTCAATGAACAAGAGCCATTCCGTTGTATTGTGTTGATGCCCAAGGGCCTCCATAAGAGAAGCAGCATCATTACAAAATACTAGACCATTTTCTTGAGAGAAAAAAATTTTAAATTCACCCGGGCGGTTGCGGAAAAAACATATTTTAGTGCCCTGCTGGGGAAGATTTCATCCTTTCAATCTTGAAGCTAAAATTTCAGCCAGTTTTTTAGACAAATTTAAATCACGAACGAGGTCATTAAGATCTCCCTGAGTTATTAAATGAGGTTCCGAGGAAGAACCACTTGCTTCAAATGTTGGGTCACTATCAAACTGTTCTCCTACCTGGTCTGGATGAACTTCATCAGCATCGGAGTCACCTTCGTCCATGGTCACATTTTCTGGTGGTTTCGGTACGGGTAGCTCTTCACTGTGTGGAACAGGTCTCATTGCTGACGGTAAATTAGGATACTTCACCGTATGTTTGGACTTAGAAGTAATCCCTGATATGTTTGTTAAACAGAAATAACAGTCTGATGAATGGTCTTTCGGTTCTCTCCAAACCATAGGCACGGCGAAGGGCGTGTGACGAGAACTATTTTTCCAACCAGTTAGAAGCCTCACACATGTCACAGCAAATATGAGGGGCCCAGTACT
This sequence comes from Bathynomus jamesi, assembly GCA_023014485.1. Lineage (NCBI taxonomy): Eukaryota > Metazoa > Arthropoda > Malacostraca > Isopoda > Cirolanidae > Bathynomus > Bathynomus jamesi. The sequence goes on from JAJOZX010001814.1 coordinate 258,058, forward strand.
TATCTTGGTCACCTAGTTTGCACCCAAAATAAAGCTTATAACATTTTTTAATCAGTGGAGTAATGGTTCGTTTCTGAGATTTGAAGGTTACCGTAGCTCTCCATACACAGCAGAAACTATCTGGGTGATTTAACACTTTCGTGGCATAATGCAAGCTTAATTAACGCAGAACTGTAACTGCAGGATGTAACAGACTTCACAGAACAGATTGAGTAACACTTGTGATGCTCACACACAACTGAAAAAAACAGTGCGCTTCAGACAGTGACTCGGTGCATGTCTGAACATGTAGATACATGTATCAGCCCGCCTTGCCTGATAACCCGTACCCAAGGAATCAAGTCAACTGTCTTACAAATGACCTGCTAGCACCCAATTTAGCTTCCTCTCTCCAATACTAACATGTCATCCTTATAAATAAAGCGCAATTTTCTAAAAAATCTTTATACACTATATAAAAGATACAGTAATACGTATCAGTCACACAAAACCTCTGGGTGATAGAAAGATTCTAATTGCATTTTTGAATTCAGCGTAAAAAAGTATGCAAAAAACACTAAACAGTTTACTTGTGACAAAAATTTTGTTTACCAGTGAATTAGCGGCGCTCTAACAGATCGAGCTAAGGGCCACTCAAATTATATTATTTCACGAAGTAACACGTGAACAATATTTATGATGAAAATAACCACGAAGGAAAAAAGAAACACAGAATGGTGCTCAAGCGCTTTCGTCTAATGACATCCTCAGGTGTTCCTGAATGTTCCTAAGGATGTCATTAGACGAGAGCGTTTGAGCACCATTCTGTTTCCTTTTTCCTTCGTGGTTATTTCATCATCATATATATATATATATATATATCAGACATGGGGTAATAGTAATAGACTATTACAGGATTTTTTAAGTAATAGTAATCGATCATAATTTTTTGGCTGTAATAGTAATAGATGGCAAAGTAATAGATAATAGTCTATTACTTTTCTATTACAGTGGCAATGGGAATATTGTATGAACAAAGAACTGAAAAATGAACTAAATCTACTCTAAACTAAAATAAACATGTATGTGAACTAATATTGTGACAAATCTTTCCTTCAATAAAGTAAAATTTATCAAGACTTACAGTCTCTGAAATTGTAATGATTTGGTTGAAACAAATATTTGTTACCACAATGCTTCTAATTGCATTTAAAAAGACATAAAGATCCTTTTCAAATGAGTGAAGTACCCCACATACAAAAGTAATAGTATTAGTAATAGATGACCAAGTAATAGTAATAGATGAAAATTAAAGTAATAGTAATAGAAGGAATCAAAAGTAACAGTAATAGTAATATTTTAGAAAGTCGATATCAACCTATGTCTTTATAAAGAATTTACATTTAATTTCCAATATTCTGAATAGTTTTTTATTTTCAGTACTGAGTTTCTTAATAATTCTAGATAAGAATTTGCAGTATGCTAAGAATACTGTCTTCATTTTTTCTTCTGCTGACGCGTTTCGTTCATATACTTTGAACATCTTCAGAGCTTTATACATAATTTTAAAGTAAAATGGGTTATATATATATTTTCTGATTGTAAATTTGATACAATTTCAAATTAATTTAAAAATATTCGAAAGTTCATTAAATTTTATATTAATTTTCGGTTTTTTCATTTTAATGTAAAAGGCTTCGGCAATTTTTAGTTTTTGTACGTTATGTGATGAGTATAAGATTTGAAAGTTTTGTGAGATATCTTTTAAATTTGATATTTTATGATCTATTCTGTAATGTTCGTTAATTTTACTTGGACGATATTTATGTTGGTATGCTCTCTCTTTAATGTGGTTTGCGGTGTAACCAATGTAAGTCGACGTACAGTCAACTACAGGACACGTAAATTGGTACACCACATGATGTTGCTTATCAGGGTTTTTGTTGCGTGTCGAAAAATGGCTTGATAACTTTTTGTTTTTATAGTACTGGGTGATCCAGATAAATGGGACCCATAAAAAAAAGCCAAATATTCTTAATATTTAATTCCTTTCATAAAAACTATATATCATTCGAAAGAGTAGAGTTACAAGTTTATTATGAAATATTTATTTTTTTAAAATGACTCCTTTCAAATGTGCTCCATTAGTTGCCAAGCATTCCAGTGTTCTCGCTTGTAAGTTCTGCATCACTTTTGCAAGAGTGTGCGGTGGTATGGCCTGTATCTCATTTGTGATGGCGGCCTTCAATTCTTGCAAGGTCGTTGGGTTATTTCTGTAGACCCTACTCTTTAAATATCCCCAGAGATATTAATCTAAGGGAGAAAAATCCGGAGACCTTGCGGGCCATTCAACGTCTCCAAATCTTGAGATTAACTCGCCTGGAAACGTTTGACGCAAAACTGCCATGCAGTTCCTCGTGGTATGGCAGGTAGCTCCGTCTTGTTGGAACCAGTGGTTTTGTAGACAAAGATCTCTTAATTTAGGAATAAGGAAATCGGTCAACATTTTTTCGTAGCGATTACCATTTACAGTGACCGTGTTACCGTTGGAATCCTCGAAAAAGTACGGCCCTATGATCTGAGATGCAGTAAGACCACACCAAACAGTTACACGCTGACTATGCAACGGGACTTCGGTAATATTCAATGGATTTTCTGTTGCCCAGAAACGACAATTTTGTTTGTTTACAGTTCCATTCAAGTGAAAATGGGCTTCGTCTGACATAATCAAAGTTGCTAGAAAATTGGTGGTGTCATTTACCTTCTGTTGGATCCATTGACAGAATTGTCGTCTTCGTGCGAAATCTCCATCGTTTAGTTGTTGCAGTGTTTGAATTTTATATGGAAAGAGCATTAAATTTTGCTTGAATATACGGTGTGTTGTTGTTCCATATCCAACTCCTAACAGCTGAGAAGCACGTCTGATGCTTATGTTAGGATTATCCTGTACAATTTCATGAGTTCTGTTAATGATCTCGTCTATCCTTGCTGTGCGCACTCTTCCAGTTGGTTTTCTTTTTCCAATGCTGCCAGTTAGGGAAAAATTTCTGACACACCGACGGATTACTTTCTTAGAAGGTGATTTTGACATCTGAAAATTTGTCTTGAAAGATCTTTGAGCTGAAACTACACTTCTTCCATGCTCATAATATTGCTCAGTTATGAAACGCAGCTGTTCCACAGTCCATGCAGTCATCTTCAAGGGTTAGTTTTAACTAACACTTTTATTTTGTTTTGTATCTTATCTTGTCTTGTATTGTCAAAACCTATACAATCCTGTACAAACTTGTAACTATCCTCTTTCGAATGATGCGTATGATTTTATAAAAGGACTTATACTTTAAGAGTTACAGGGGTTTCTTTTGGGTCCCATTTCTCTGGATCACCCTTTATATGTTAACATTGATAGTTTTTCTTTATCCATTGGTTTTATGTGCCTCTTTAATATATTGTTTAGACATTTTTCTTCATGTTTTAGTCTTGTTGGGTTTCTTGTTTCGAAGTAAAATTTTATACCTGTATTTTTAGTTTTATTTTCATCATCTTCCTTATTTTTGTTATATAAATTTGTTAGAGTTCGGTTTATGATATTATCGATTAAAAATAGCTGAAAATCACTGTTTATTAGATTTTGCTTTATTCTCTCAATTTCTTGATTAAATAGTTGCCAACTTGAGCATATATTGAAAGCTCTGTGCACGAGTGTTTTAATTATTGATAGTTTATATTTTTCTGGTGAGTATGAATTATAATTTAAATACGTTCCTTTGTCTGTTAGTTTAACATGTACACCAGTCAGTCGTTAAACATCCATTTTGACCAATGAATATATTAATGTCGAGAAAAGAGTGTGTATTATTCAAGGAAGGTTCAAATGTGAATTTTAATTTACTTAGTTCATGAAGTCTTCAAATAAATAAAGGAATGTGGTTATTGTTTTTAAATAGTATCAAGGTATCGTCGACATACCTCATATAGAGTTTTGGTTTGTAGAAATTGTTTTCTTTCATTATTTTATTTTCTAAGTTTGACATATAAAAGTCTGCGAAGGTAGGTCCTAATGGTGTGCCCATAGCAACACCATCTATCTGTATGTAGGTTTCATCACAGAATCTAAACGGAGTTTTTGTACAACACAAAATAAGTAAGTGCTTCATATCTTCTTTTTTTAAGGTTGGTGCAATTAAATTTTGATTATTGTAAACATTGTCCAAAATTATTTCTATGTTTTCCATGACTGGTACATTTGTAAAAAGTGATTCCACGTCAAGAGAAACAAGTTGTTCAACGTTGGCTATTTTTAAGTTAGATAATTTTGCTAGTGTTTCGGTTGTAGAATTTACATTAAAATTTTTGTTAAGATACGGTCTCATTATCTTATTTAAAAACTGAGCGATATCATGTGACAGTTCCGCTCATTTAACGACTGGTGTACATGTTAAACCAACAGACAAAGGAACGTATTTAAATTATAATTCATACTCACCAAAAAATATAAACTATCAATAATTAAAACACTCGTGCACAGAGCTTTCAATATATGCTCAAGTTGGCAACTATTTAATCAAGAAATTGAGAGAATAAAGCAAAATCTAATAAACAGTGATTTTCCGCTATTTTTAATCGATAATATCATAAACCGAACTCTCACAAATTTATATAACAAAAATAAGGAAGATGATGAAAATAAAAATAAAAATACAGGTATAAAATTTTACTTCGAAACAAGAAACCCAACAAGACTAAAACAAGAAAAAAAAATGTCTAAACAATATATTAAAGAGGCACATAAAACCAGTGGATAAAGAAAAAACTATCAATGTTAGCATATACTATAAAAACAAAAAGTTATCAAGCCATTTTTCGACACGCAACAAAAACCCTGATAAGCAACATCATGTGGTGTCACTGGTGTGCCAATTTACATGTCCTGTAGTTGACTGTACGTCGACTTACATTGGTTACACCACAAACCACATTAAAGAGAGAGCATACCAACATAAATATCGTCCAAGTAAAATTAACGAACATTACAGAATAGATCATAAAATATTAAATTTAAAAGATATCTCACAAAACTTTCAAATCTTATACTCATCACATAACGTACAAAAACTAAAAATTGCCGAAGCCTTTCACATTAAAATGAAAAAACCGAAAATTAATATAAAATTTAATGAACTTTCGAATATTTTTAAATTAATTTGAAATTGTATCAAATTTACAATCAGAATATATATATATATATATAATATATATATATATATATATATATATATATATATATATATATTATATTAACCCATTTTACTTTAAAATTATGTATAAAGCTCTGAAGATGTTCAAAGTATATGAACGAAACGCGTCAGCAGAAGAAAAAATGAAGACAGTATTCTTAGCATACTGCAAATTCTTATCTAGAATTATTATTAAGAAACTCAGTACTGAAAATAAAAACTATTCAGAATATTGGAAATTAAATGTAAATCCTTTATAAAGTAATATATATATATATACACACACACACCGGGCAGCACGGTTCTTTGTTATTATTCAACGTCTCGAACTCTTGGCGTATCAAAATCATCGTGTGATCGAAGTCCCGAGGTTTCTGGCCATAGACTCTATCTTTGATTATACCCGACATTGAATAATCTCTGTGATGTGATTATTCAATGTGGGGTATAATCAAAGATAGAGTCTACGGCCAGAAACCTCGGGAATTCGATCACAAGAAAGACTTTGATACGCCAAGAGTTCGAGACGTTGAATAATAACAAAGAACTGTGCTGCGCTGCGATATGTGTTGTTCAGTGGTTCAGAGATGCAACGTATGTATTGAACATGATGGAGGACACTGAATAATTTCTGTATTAAATGATAAATATTATTCTTCACAAGGTGATTCCCTTATTCTCGGTAAACAGACTTATGCCGCACACTATATATATATATATATATATATATATATATATATCAGGCATGGGGACGAAGCCTGGCCTCAAGTCTCGAGGCCGAGGACATACATTTTTCAAAGGCCTGGAGCGAGGCTGAGGCCTTTCTAGGGGAGGCCTCACGAGACCTTAATTAAGATGGGTGATATTCAGATGCATATAACGAATGCGTTATTTGTACTTCTGGGTGCAGATACTCACTTCGAAATCTTTCACGAATAAGCTCCTCCATGCTTTGGGAAGGCTCAACAATCTAGCCTAGCCTAGACCTAACGCTCTTCCAAAGGTAACCTACCATAGCATTATACTAGCCTATATCTCTTCTTTTTTTGAAGTCCATAAGGAAAAGCAAGATTCTACTCAAAATTAATAAACAAAGACATAGCTCACTTCACTTACCTAATAAAAGGGAATTATTAAGCACGTTCATCTATCACACGCTGCGTGCTTACACTTGCCGGGTCACACAGTCAGGCACAACTACTGGTATAACGTATAAATATGCGAGACTAGTGTGCACCCTACTGGTGGTTTGTTGCTCGCCTCAAAACTTTTCTCTGTTTTTACTAATAAGATTATTGTTGTACATTTTTATTTAATTGATCGTAGTTTTTCTTAAACTGACTGACTGAAAAACTACGATAAATTAAATAAAAATGTACAACAATAATGTTATTAGTAACAACAGAGAAGTTTTGAGGCGAGCAACAAAGCACCAGTAAGTGCACACTAGTATGCACACACAGTTGCCAGAGCAAGATTTCCTGGGCACCGCACCATACATTAACCCAATAACTTTTTATTTCTCATTTCATGCATTTCTTATTTCTCATTTTAATATACCCGCAATATTTCAAGTATTTATGATAATATGGAAAGTTATGATGTGAAGATAATCTAGCAAAATATTCCAAGATTGTACTAACTCACCGAGTGTCACTGAGTGTTAATCGTATAAATTTTGTTGTTATAGACTACAGTAACGCTTACATAGTAATGTAGGGTAAATATATATAACAACTAGTCCCGTTCCCAGCAAAATACTCTCTCCCCTCCCATCAATGGGTGTTTAACATTTGGGGACAGATGAGTTATTACAACACCCCTTGTAGCACGAAATCTTCAGGTGGTAGAGTAAAACCTAATTAAAGCAGAATTAAATAGCTCCTAGCTCTTGGACAAGCATATTGCTTGTTTATGAAAGAATAAAAAAATAACTGAAAGAAACAAAATATATTTACCTTCTTTACTTGCAAACATTTCAGGACTTATTCCGAAGACTTAAGACTACGAAGGTAGATCTGACTAATGACGACTAAACCGGTGCTTCTTCGATGTTTTCTTATGCTGTGCGTTAGGCTGATCTCGTTGCAGACACCAGCAGTAATCCGCCATCATATTTATATGCCATCTTCCTTGATATCTTCTTTCCATGGTTTTGATGTCCGGGTGAAATCGTTCCCCTTGCTCCTCACTGACATCTCCGAGATTTTCGGGAAAACGGTCAAGATGCGAAAATAAGAAGTGAACTTTCAGGCTCATGTTGCAGCCTAAGGCGCAAAACTTTTTAAGCATATTTTCCACCAGTCTTTCATAATTTTGGCTTTTGTAGTTTCCCAAGAAGTTTTCAACAACATCTTTGAAACCAAGCCATGCTTCTTTTTCTTTATTGGTCATTGTGTTCAGGAAATGATCGTCTGTCAATAACTTTCTAATCTGAGGACCTATAAAAACACCTTCCTTTATTTTCTCGTAGCTAATCTTTGGATATTTTGAACAAATGTACTTGAAACACTCACTTCTCTATTCAATGCTTTGACATACTGCTTCATCAAGCCTAACTTAATGTGCAAGGGTGGTAGGAGGATTTTATTTGGTTCAACTAGATGTTCATGTAAAATGTTCTTTGATCCTGGGGTAAGATTCTCTCGAGGAGGCCAAGTTTTCCTCTTCCAGTGCTGGTCACGTGCTCGACTATCCCATTCGCAGATGAAACATGGCATCTTAGTGTATCCTGATTGCTGCCCAAGTAACATGCAAAGGACTTTGAGATCCCCATACAATATCCATGTGATTTTGATACTGAATTTTTTCCAGAAGCAGTTTCATGTTATCATAGGTCTCTTTTAAATGAGTAGAATGGGCCACTGGGATTGATGCATATTTGTTACCGTTGTGCAGTAACACTCCTTTTAGACTGGTTTTAGAGGAATCTATAAACAATCTCCAGTCACTGGATTGGTATTCGATGCCTAGCTTGCACACTAATCCTGTGATGTCCTTGCAAAATACCAAGGAACCATCTTCTTCGAAAAAGGCACGACGTCTTTCTCACGATTTCTGTACCAAGCGAAGTATATGTCGGATGCCAATAAATTGTTCTCCTGCAATCTAGACCCCAAAAGTTCTGCAGAGTCCTTAGGCAGATTCAAATCCCTGACTAAGTCATTTAGTTCGGCTTGGGTTAATGGTTTAGGAGGATCTCGGTCAGCTGTTGGCTGTTCATAAACATCATCATTGTCTGGATTTGGAGCTGAATCAGAATCTGAATTGTATTGATCCAGACTCTCAGGTGGGCGGGGAATAGGAACTTCTGGACCATGGGGTACCGGCTTTATTGCAGATGGAAGACTTGGGTATTGAAGGCTCTCTTTATTCTTTGCATTATAACCTTTAACATTGCAAGAACAGAAGTAGCAGTCGTCAGTATGGTTTCTAGGCTCGCGCCATACCATAGGGATCCCAAATGGCAAACTTTTCTTTTTATCTTTGCTCCAATTCCTTAGTGCCGCAACACACGTAAGACAAACCTTGTGTGGAGCCCAACTTTTGTCTTGATCTCCTAATTTAATTCCAAAATAAGCACGATAAGCTCTCTTAATGAAGGTCGTTACATTCGTCCTTTGTTTTACAACATACCGACCACAAATATAACAAAATATGTCTGGACTATGGGTACATCCTCTAGAAGCCATTATTAAAATTTTAAAGACGTAATGTTAGAATTATCTATCTGAAAAATATGAAAACACGAAATTAATTAAAGATAAAAAAGGTAAAAAATTACAAAACGCCCCAAAATTGTTTTACTAATAACTTTAAAACTGTGGGTGATAGAAAAAAACTGCTAGCATTTTTTTAATTCAGCGCAGCGAAGTGCTTCAGAATCACAACTCAAAATAAAGAAATCGATTTTCATGCAGACCGGTGTTATTAGCGACTCTAGCGAGTATTGCAAACAGAGCTACATTTGGAGATGCCTTATTTTTTGTAAGTTTTGCATTTTTATGTATCTTGACAATAAGAAATTGTGGTTTTAAAGTCTACCAAAGATATCAATGTAACTAGCTTGTACTGTATGTGAAAGATTTTCCTGATGTATGGTAGGCCTATAGGTATGAAGTTTATATCATGCCATTACTATATAATTATATATACGATAATAATAATATAATAATATTATTATATATATTTGCACCCGATACTTCAATGTTATATACTAATTTGATTCAAGAGTATATTTGTACCTGATATTATCCATTACACTGGGGAACACAACTTTTGGTGACTTAGATGTTAGACCTGTTTCTGGGTATATTGAGGTCGCTGATTCTAAAAATGACATTAGTTTTTCTCCATCAGCTCTGCTTATCAAGATATGATATATATATCTATATATATTTCTATATAATGTATGTAATATTATATAATTGCTGACTGGCAATCACTGTTGTTGTCAATTGAATACAAAAGTATGATAAATGTCAGCAAAAATAGTGTATTAACATCAAACAAGCATAAGGTACGAAAAATATTTATTAAATTCAAACAAGCTTGAGACACGAACGGCAAAAAAAGTTCTTTCATTGAGACATCTCACATAAACCGCGTTTCTGAGATTTCTTGCGATGAGATGTGCCAGGACATTCGCGTTGGATGCTCCAGCAGTAATCTGCCATCATGTGAGTATCCCATCGTCCGCGGTACCGTTCTTCCATGGTCCTTAGTTCTTGGTGAAATCGTTCACCCTGTTCCTCGCTTAGATCACCGAGGTTATCTGGGAAACGATCCAAATGACTGTGGAGGTAATGCAGTTTGATACTCATTTTACAGCCAAGTTTACAAAAAGAAGAGAGCATATTCTCCACTAGTTCACCGTAGTTATCGGCCTTATAGTTCCCACGGAAATTCTTCACAACCATACTAAACGATGACCACGCACATGCCTCAATGTTGTCCATTGAATCTTGGAAACGCGGGTCTTTCATGAGTTCCCGGATTTGCGGTCCATCGAAAATACCTGCCTTCAGCTTTTCCATGCTCAGCGCAGGAAATTTTCTACATATGTAGCCAAAACACGTCCCATCTCTGTTCAAAGCCTTTATAAATTGTTTCATCAAACCTAGTTTGATGTGCAGTGGTGGCAATATGATCCTTTCTCTGTCAACCAAAGCTTCTTTGATGATATTTTTTTCTCCAACCACCATGTTTTCTCTCAGAGGCCACTGTCTTCTCACCCAGTGTTCATCTTTAGCTCTACTGTCCCAGAGACATATAAAGCACGGGTACTTGGTGTACCCTTTGCTGGCCCAGGAGAAAATTCACCATCTTCAGATCCACACAGATCACCCATTGGTGGTCTCGGTATGATATCTTTTCTAGGACTAGGGCGACTGTCCCGTGCTCTTCTCTCATACCGACTGAGTGACCAATTGGGATTGATCTGTATCTGTTGCCGTTGTGTAGAAGAACACATTTTAGGCTCCGTTTGGAGCTATCTATGAATAACCGCCATTCACTTGGTGTGTATTCCGATATGCCCATTTTCATCAGCAATCCGCGCACATTGTTGCAGAAAACTAAATCGTTCTCTTTTGAGAAGAAGGGCAGTAAATCCTTTTCTCTGTCGCGATATAACGTGATTTTGGTTCCCGGCAGCAGTAAATTTTTTTCTCCCAGCCTGGAAGCTAACAATTCAGACGATTTCTTCGAAAGACTTAAATCCCTTATGAGGTCGTTTAATTCGTGTTGACTAAAACGTTCTGCAACTGATGACGGTCCTTCGAAATCACTCATTTTGCCCACATAATCTTTCTTTGTCAGTAGCAGATTCATCATCTTCTTGAGGGAGCTCTGGAAGATGGCTGAATGATGGGACAGGTATCTCATCTGAATGTGAAACAGGCCGTCTAGCTGAGTCTATGTCAGGATACGTCCATTTACTCCGGTTACGTCCATTGATGCCCTTTATATTCACCAAACAAAAGTAAGTCATCACTGTGGTTTCTCTGTTCTCTCCATACCATTGGTATACCAAATTTCAGGCACCTCCTCTTTCCGTTGGTCCATTGCCGCAGATGCTCCGTACACGTTTTACACACAACATGAGGAGCCCATGGCTTATCTTGGTCCCCTAGTTGTACTTTGAAATAGGCAAAATAAGCTTTTTTCACAAAATCAGTAATAGTTTTTCTCTGTTCAATGAACGTGTACTCTCCGCAGATAAAACAAAACACATCTGGATCATTTAAACACTTTCTTCGTGATGAAGCCATGTCAACACCTGTAACAGGAAAGAATTCACGTTAGTACATGTACAATACACATGCAAAACAGCAACATCCGCAAAATCATAGCTACAATTTAATTATACAGATGCATTTAGATTTACGAGCAACTCATAATACCGTTCCAGAAGGGTAATAAAGTAGGTAATGACGTATGCAATATCTCAAAAACTAGAGCTGCTAGAACAAAATGGATGATATTTTCTGAATCAGTGGCATGAAAATATCCAGAATAAGGTCTAAAATCTCAGGCACCAAGAAAAAAATGTTTTTTTGTTCCCCAGTGAATTATCAGACATTTTTAAAGTTATATATATAATACTTTATATTATTAAAGTAAATGAAAAAGACTGAAAAAATTATTTGCAAACAATATAATAATTTACATCTCAGTTATAATGCCGATATTAGCAAAATTATTGTTTACATCCGATATTATATATTCATTTCAATTATTATTATTATTTAGAAGTTTATATGTTACAATTTACGACGGGCGAAAAACAAAATTATCGACGCTAGTTGCTAGTTATCAGTATACCAGGTGGTATTCTTCTCTAGTTTGGCCTATTTTTTGTTACAGAAACAGATAGAGTACAATAGTTTATACACATAAATAACAAAAACACATTATATGAGCTCAGTTCAACTGATAGATTGCTTTCCCACACTAGTTTTGCTACATTAAGTCAATTGGTCTACTGCTGACCGACTGACTAATTTATATACCGCGACATGTATATTTATGTACCTAACGTCACAGTGACCTGTCACTAATCCGTTGGTCACCTCACTGAATAGTATTTATCAAAGACTGCCGCCTGACTAGTCACCTGTCTGAATAATATTTATCAAAGTATGCCGCCACATAGTTACTTGCCAGGTCATGGTCCTCACCTGAAGAATGTTCACCCCAACGGTACCGGAGGTTGAAAATTACAGAACAACACAAATCAGGGATCAATGAAAGAAAGTCACCCCAGCCTTTTTTAGTTAGCTTTATAAGGCTAACTAACGAAAATATAACGACCTAACCTAACCAATCGTCAAGGACGTACAGTTGACCTAACGATTGATTAGGTTAGGTCGTGATATTTTCGTTAGTTAGCCTTATAAAGCTAACTAAAGAAGGCTGGGGGTAGCTTTCTTTCATTGACCCCGAATCAGGATTCCCTAAGGCCTCACGAAAGTCACGAGGCCTTTCCACTTCTCAGCTGGCCTCGAGGCCGAGGCCCCCCCCCATGTCATATATATATATATATATTATATATATATATATATAATATTAATAAATTAATTCTATATCCACTTTCAGTTTGGATCAAAACTTTTGTAGAAAGTTCATTACCTTTCGTTCTTTTCCATTTTCTTCTTTTTTAACCTTTCTCTTTCCCCGAAATGGAACAAAAAACGTTAAAAGGAAACGAGAAAAAGTGATTATAATTCACGACAGAAAGGAAAATATTTTTAATTGCAGCTTCAAAGACGAACTTAAACGGGAGAGGGTAGAACTATCGGTTTAAAATAGGCGTTAACAACTTCTACACCAACTTGTTTGAGGGTGAAACACCAAAGTATAATATTTAAAATGACAAATTTTATAGTGTATATGTATGTAATATGTATGTAATATATATATATATATATCGTAAAGAACGACGCTTGTATAGGAGAACATTCCGCGCAAGAGGGAGAACGAACAAATGAAAAAATGAGGTAACCACCCGGGAATCGAACCCGGGATCTTCCGATTGCCGGTCAGATGATAACCACTACACCATGGTCCCGGGTTCGATTCCCGGGTGGTTACCTCATTTTTTCATTTGTTCGTTCTCCCTCCTCATCTTGCGCGGAATGTTCTCCTATACAAGCGTCGTTCTTTACGTTAATTATACTGCGTGTTCTTTACAGTTGAAATGTGTGTGTATATGTGTATATATATATACACCCTTCCTTTCAACCTTTCAAATGTTCTGTGCGACGATTCCTCATTTCACGAAGGTCAAGCTTGTCGCCCCCTCCTTTCGAGGGGGAGCACGCGCGTGCGCGTATTCATAAAGTTTGAATTCATTTTGAAATATTTTTACGCAACAAATTTATAACAAACATGTGGCAATGTTAAGTGTATCTTTAATGGTGAATTTCAATTTCTTACATGTTAAACTCAACCAGTACATAACGTTCGTCTACGTGGATTGTCGTAAGAGGAGTTGTCAGAGATATTTGCACACAAATTCACAAAACCTGGTCCAACAGTTGCCAGCTAAGTTCCATTCACTGGTGAATAAATTTCCTCGGAACGGGTCTGTTCTGGACGGCCACGCGTATCCGAGGAGCCAACGCAACGAAGTCCAAAAGACATGCATCGTTTGAACTGAACATGTTATCATTCACACTGCAAAAGATCCTGCGATTTTATCTCTAGAAACGTTCCTTCCACATTCAAGTCGTGCACGAGTCGCCATATGCCATGAATTATGACCAGCAGCGGATCTAGGCTTTTCGAAAGTGGGTGGGCGGATCTTTACACATGTAAAAATTGCGCCAAAATAATGTTTAATTATATATAACACTGGTCAACAAAGATTTTTCATCAGAGTAAAATTTGTGGTGGCTGGATAGCAGTTTTCACGCTGATTCCAAAACTGCATTCAGATTTTTTCTAGCACGTATAGTTTTCAAGATGAAGGCATATATATAACTACACAGATTTAACCATTTTAAATAGGCAAAATACTAATATTTCAACATTTGATTGTGTTTATTTTATTGTGTTTTTTTAGTTTATTCATCTTATTTATTTCAATTATCTTAATTATACATCTTATGTATTTCAGGTGTGAGCTTTTACGTCTAGCAGCATTGTGATTCAGGCAACAACGCCGTGCTTCGTGTGTCAAAAGATCAGTCCAGTCCAAGAACTTGTTGTGTCAAGTTGTTGTACATTTTTTTTGTATTTATAGTTTGCTCAGGTCAGTCAACATGCCTCGACAATGTAAGAATGACCCCGACAAGTTCTGTTTCGTATGCGGCCAGTTGACAACTAAAACACAGCGACGAAGTATTACAACCGACATTAAGAAAATATACAAGCTATACTTTGGTTGCCATCTAGGTGACCAAGATAAACCATGGGCGCCACATCAAATCTGTTCTGGCTGTTCAAATGGATTACGTGATTGGCTTAACAAAAAGAAAGCTTCAATGCCATTTGCCATACCCATGATATGGAGGGAACCGAGAGATCATCATGAACTGTTATTTTTGTAGTGTGAACTTAATGGGGTTTTCTGCCAAGAACAAACACCAGATTGTATATCCAAACTTGGATTCAGCACGTAGACCAGTAAAACATGATGAAACATTGCCCATTCCAATTCCCCCAAGTGATAGGCTAGATTCTATCATAGATGACATGGAAAGTGATGAAGGTGCAACTGGCGTTTCCGGACCATCTACAGAACCAGAGTACACTTTTGAAGGTAGACATTTAGAGCCTAAAAAGTTAACCCAAGGACAGTTGAATGATCTTGTTAGAGACTTATCGCTGTCTAAAGAGAAATCAGAGCTTCTCGCCTCAAGACTAAAGGAGAACAATTTACTTGAGAACAATGTTCGTATTAGTTACTACCGAAAGCGGAATTTTGAATTAACAGCATTCTTTTCAGTAGACGGTCCTCTCTGTTATTGCCATGACATCAACGGACTATTTACATCCATATCTCAGACGTATGTGGCATCTGAGTGGCGCCTCTTTATTGATTCGTCGCAGAGAAGCCTGAAAGCAGTTCTTTTGCATAATGGTAATATAATGCCATCCATTCCCATTGCCCATTCCGTCCATCTAACAGAGACATATGACAATATGGATATACTACTTAAGGCAATCAAATACGACAGTCATCAATGGAATGTTTGTGGAGATCTAAAAGTTATAGGAATGCTTATGGGTAGGCAGTCAGGATTCACAAAATTTTGTTGTTTCCTTTGCCTGTGGGACAGTCGCGCCACTACAGAACATTACACCAAAAGTGACTGGCCACTTAGGTATACATATTTCCCAGGGATAAGCAATGTCCAGTCTGTCCCTTTAGTGGATCCCCAAAAGATCTATCTGCCACCTCTTCACATTAAACTTGGTTTAATGAAGAATTTTGTTAAAGCAATGGGTAAAGTCAATTCTGAAGGGTTCCAATACCTTTCAAAGAAATTTCCGAAGGTTACTGCAGCAAAATTGAAGGAGGGAATTTTTGTTGGGCCACAAATAAGGGAGGTTTTGAATGACACTGAATTTGAAAAAGTCCTAAGTCCGCTGGAATTGAAGGCTTGGCTGGCGTTCAAATGGATATGTGAAAACTTTCTTGGAAGCAACAAGTCACCTGCGTATAAGGATGGAGTCAAGAACCTCCTTGATGCCTTCAAAGAAATAGAGTGTCGAATGTCGTTAAAAATTCACTTCCTGCATTCCCACTTAGATTTCTTTCCTGAAAACCTTGGTGCAGTGAGTGACGAGCAAGGAGAGCGCTTCCATCAGGATATTCAGATGGAGAAGCGCTACCAAGGATATTGGAATGAAAGCATGATGGCGGACCATTGTTGGATGCTGTATCGTGACAATCCAGGCCAAATTTACAAAAGGAAATCACACTCACAGCGCT
The DNA here is from genome assembly GCA_023014485.1 of Bathynomus jamesi. Classification (NCBI taxonomy): domain Eukaryota; kingdom Metazoa; phylum Arthropoda; class Malacostraca; order Isopoda; family Cirolanidae; genus Bathynomus; species Bathynomus jamesi. The sequence continues at coordinate 274,216 of JAJOZX010001814.1, forward strand.
TTTAATAAAATAATGTATATATTCTTTATTTATAAGTACATTGAATAAGGTATATGATGTATTTGTTGTTTAGCATTCCTAAGTGTGATCTATACATCCATAAATTTTCTTACAGCAATATCAAAAACTTAAAAATATCAAAACCAGTGTATCTATATAACTATACGTGCTAGAAAAAAACATAAAACCAGATTCGGAATCAGCGCGAAAAATGCATTAAGAAAAGTGTGATCATGTTTGTGATGAGAAAAAAAAGTTTCATTTTGTTGGCCAGTGATAATTATACATACACTGGAATTAAAATTAAATGTTAACCCTCTAAACACCACGGGCAAATTTTTAGCGTTTACTAAAATGTAGTTTTAAAGACCAAGTTTCTGGTAGTAAATATTAGAACTAATTTGATTGACGTTTACAAGCACATTAACCTTGTCTACAAATGCTTACAACCATTAATAAATGAATATGTGAAGCTGGAAAGCATAATTTAATTGAGTATACGAAAGGAAACATTATTTTTATACACAGTTTCTAAACATAAAATAGAAAGGCAAAAGTTACCAGGTATTTACAAGGGTGGTGTTGATGTTTTTATAGTTTAAAAAAGTATGTACTTTTTTGCTTTTAGAAATTAAAAAATTTATTATAAAAAATAAAGCATTTGGAAGGGGCACCAAGATGACCAAAAGGGGTGCTAAATTGACCAAAGGAAGAGGCCCCTCCCCCCCGGTAAATCCGCTAATGCTTATGACCCTCTTTTTGAGGGGTATAAAGGCAGGTGGGATACACACGATGAAACTAATTTATGATACCACTGTATGGTTACACCATATAACTGTTTTGTAATAGATTCGATCTTGAAAATAAACGTTCTTAATAAAAAAAATAAGCCGAAACTTCAACACTGAATATACTGTAATTTAAAAATTCATTGTTTCGTTAACGCGTCTGGGTTCTCTATACAAGATAGTGAATGGCAACCTACAACACATCATGATTATATAAATAATGAACACAACGATCGAGCATGCGCAGAAAATGAAAACGGGCAAGTTGACCTTAATTAACTTAGTGTCTTCGTCGACTGTTAAAACTACAAGTTGCCATGTGTGAACGTTTGGCTTACTCTTGGCACTCGTTTTGACCATTTTGTAGCCATGAAGACTTTATTAATATAATCAGTTTGACCCTCAATACCTAGTCCTGGTCGGGTGTCTTCATTGACAGTCATTTAGTTTTTATGCCTACTTTTCATGGGTTCGGATGGAACTAGTAGTAGTCAAATATTATGTGATATAATAGATTTTAAAACACGAATGATTTGAATGATTTATTGTTTCAAATAAAACGAAGTGCGCACTGAAGTAAACAGTCCCTCTCCAAAAAATGTTGAACATTACTCTCGACCAAAACTGCGTAGCCGATCGCTAGATGTAAATTCCCTTCAAATCATTGTAGACTTTCAGTTCACTGAAGGAATCCTGATGATGATAAAGTAAACAGCATATAAAATTATTAGAAAAAGAAGAGGGAGGGAGGGAGGGAGGAAAGAAGAGGGAGGAGGAGGGAGGAAAGAAGAGGGAGGGAGGGAGGGAGGAAAGAAGAGGGAGGGAGGGAGGGAGGAAAGAAGAGGGAGGAGGAGGAAAGAAGAGGGAGGGAGGGAGGGAGGAAAGAAGAGGGAGGGAGGGAGGAAGGAAAGAAGAGGGAGGAGGAGGGAGGAAAGAAGAGGGAGGGAGGGAGGAAGGAAGAAGAGGGAGGGAGGGAGGGAGGAAAGAAGAGGGAGAGGGAGGAAAGAAGAGGGAGGGAGGGAGGGAGGAAAGAAGAGGGAGGGGAGGAGGAAAGAAGAGGGAGGGAGGGAGGGAGGAAAGAAGAGGGAGGGAGGGAGGAAAGAAGAGGGAGGGAGGGAGGAAAGAAGAGGGAGGGGGAGGAAAGAAGAGGGAGGGAGGGAGGAAAGAAGAGGGAGGGAGGGAGGAAAGAAGAGGGAGGGAGGGAGGAAAGAAGAGGGAGGGAGGGAGGGAGGAAAGAAGAGGGAGGGAGGGAGGAAGGAAGGGAGGAAAGAAGAGGGAGGGAGGGAGGAAAGAAGAGGGAGGGAGGGAGGAAGGAAGGGAGGAAAGAAGAGGGAGGGAGGGAGGAAAGAAGAGGGAGGAGGGAGGAAGAAAGAAGAGGAGGGAGGGAGGAAAGAAGAGGGAGGGAGGGAGGAAGGAAGGGAGGAAAGAAGAGGGAGGGAGGGAGGAAAGAAGAAGAGGGAGGAGGGAGGAAGGAAGGGAGGAAAGAAGAGGGAGGGAGGGAGGAAGGAAGGGAGGAAAGAAGAGGGAGGGAGGAGGAAGGAAGGGAGGAAAGAAGAGGGAGGGAGGGAGGAAGGAAGGGAGGAAAGAAGAGGGAGGGAGGGAGGAAGGAAGGGAGGAAAGAAGAGGGAGGGGGGAGGGAGGAAGGAAGGAGGAAAGAAGAGGGAGGGAGGGAGGAAGGAGGGAGGAAAGAAGAGGGAGGAGGGAGGAAGGGAGGAAAGAAGAGGGAGGGAGGGAGGAAAGAAGAGGGAGGGAGGGAGGAAGGAAGGAGGAAAGAGAAAGAGGGAGGGAGGAGGAGAAGGAAGGGAGGAAAGAAGAGGGGGGAGGGAGGAAGGAAGGGAGGAAAGAAGAGGGAGGGAGGGAGGAAGGAAGGGAGGAAAGAAGGGGAGGGAGGGAGGAAGGAAGAGGAAAGAAGAGGAGGGAGGGAGGAAGGAAGGGAGGAAAGGAGGAGGGAGGGAGGAAGGGAGGAAAGAAGAAGGAGGGAGGAGGAAGGGAGGAAAGAAGGAGGGGGAGGAGGAAAAGAAGAAGGAGGGAGGAAGGAAGGGAGGAAAGAAGAAGGAGGGAGGAAGGAAGGGAGGAAAGAAGAAGGAGGGAGGAAGAAGGAGGAGGGAGGAAGGGGAGGGAGGAAGGAAGGGAGGAAAGAAGAAGGAGGGAGGAAGGAAGGGAGGGAGGAAAGAAGAAGGAGGGAGGAAGGAAGGGAGGAAAGAAGAAGGAGGGAGGAAGGAAGGGAGGGAGGAAAGAAGAGGGAGGGAGGAAGGAAGGGAGGAAGAAGGGAGGGAGGAGAGAAGAGGAGGAGAAGGAAGGGAGGAAAGAAGAAGGAGGGAGGAAGGAAGGGAGGAAAGAAGAAGGAGGGAGGGAGGAAGGAAGGGAGGAAAGAAGAAGGAGGGAGGAAGGAAGGGAGGAAAGAAGAAGAAGTAAGGGAGGGGGGAGGAAAGAAGAGGAAGGAGGGAGGGAGGAAAGAAGATGAAGGAAGGGAGGGAGGAAAGAGGAAGGGAGGAGGGGGGAAAGAAGAGGGGGAAAGAAGGAGGAAAGAGAGGGAGGGAAGAGAGAGGGAGGGGGGAAAGAGAGGAAGGAAGGGGGGAAAGAAGAGGAAGGAAGGGGGGAAAAAGAGGAAGAGAGGGAGGGGGGAAAGAAGAGGAAGGAAGGGGGGAAAGAGAGGAAGGAAGGGGGAAAGAAGAGGAAGGAAGGGGGAAAGAAGAGGAGGAAGGAGGGAGGGGGGAAAGAAGAGGAAGGGGAGGGAGGGGAAGAAAGAAGGAAGGAAGGGAGGGGGGAAAGAAGAGGAAGGAAGGGAGGGAGGGGGAAAGAAGAGGAAGGAAGGGAGGGAGGGGGGAAAGAATAGGAAGAAAGGGAGGGGGGGAAGAATAGGAAGGGAGGGAGAAAGAATAGGAAGGAAGGGAGGGGGGACAGAATAGGAAGGAAGGGAGGGGGGACAGAATAGGAAGGAAGGGAGGGGGGACAGAATAGGAAGGAAGGGAGGGAAGAAGAGGGAGGGAGGAAAGAAGAGGGAGGGAGGAAAGAAGAGGGAGGGAGGAAAGAAGGAGGGAGGGAGGAAAGGAGGGAGGGAGGGAGGAAAGGAGGAGGAGGGAGGGAGGGAGTTAAGGAGGAGGGAGGGAGGGAGTTAAGGAGGAGGAAGGGAGTGAGTTAAGGAGGAGGGAGGGAGTGAGTTAAGGAGGAGGAAGGGAGTGAGTTAAGGAGGAGGAAGGGAGTGAGTTAAGGAGGAGGAAGGGAGTGAGTTAAGGAGGAGGAAGGGAGTGAGTTAAGGAGGAGGAAGGGAGTGAGTTAAGGAGGAGGAAGGGAGGAAAGAAGAGGGCTATTAATATTTATTTTTTCCTGTTCAATCTGGCTCTTAAGCTTTGGGCTTTCCTGGTCTCTTAGATTAATTATAATTATAAGAAAAATGGAAAAGTAGCAGATGTGAATGGAATATATGGGGAAATGATTAACTCTTTCTTGCATATGGGTCTCTCCTATAAAATGGAGTAAATAAACCGGATGTGGATGTTATGCAACAAAGGGTTAGAGTGGTTGTGGTGCATATATCAAAGTGAATGGACAAATGGGAATGTGCCTTAAGACTGGAAGCAATAACTGTGTCTTCATATAAAATGAAAGGCGAAAGGAGTGATTGAATTACAGAGGTACAGGTACAAGTCGGCTGAGTGTAGTCGGGAAGGTGTATGGAAAGATAATGATGAAAGAGTTTGTGGTTTACAGAATGCTTGGTGAATGGTGAGCAAGTAGGTTCGAAGGTGGAAGAGGCTGTGTGTATCAATTTCAAGTGTCTGCAGTGAGACAAGTGATTAAGAAAGCATGTAAAAGGGATTGCGAGGTGTGCATAGCATTTATAGATCTTGAAAAATCGTACAATAAAATGAATACAGAAGCAACGTGGGAGGTCTTGGGTATTTATGGGAATGGTGGTAGCCTGTTTATGGATGGAGTCGTGAAAGAAGTGAAAGTGTGACTGCTAGAAAGAGCAACGAAACTGCTGTGTGATGGGAATAGGTGGGCCTATCAAATCTGTTGTACACAGATGCTGCCGCGCTATTTGTCTAAAGTGAGTGTGATATGCAAGAAGCTGTTGAGAGTTTTGTGGTAGTGTGAGAGAAGATTGTTGAAAATGAATGTGGGTTAGAGCAAATTATTGATTGTGGAGTGAGGGAAATTCAGATTGTGGAGTGAGGGAAATTCAGATTGTGGAGTGATGGTGAAACACGAGAGGTGATAGAGTAAGTATTTGGGGTGTGTATTGAACAAATGTACGAGTGTTGATGAAATTAATAAAAAAATGAATCAAGGAAGAAAGGTGTTGGGTGTGTTGATAGTAGTTATGAGACTGGGCAGAGGTGGTGCAAGATGTTTATGTAAAGGTGTGTTAGCAGGGGCGGATCCAGACCGATCTGACCGATGCACATACATCGGTCAGATCGATCTGGATCCGCCCCTAGTTAGTATCGACACTTTTCTATGGGTGTGAAATATTAGCGTGGCATGGAAGGCAGAAGGCAAAGGTAAGAGCAGTTGAGATGGATAATGTGTGTGTGTGTGTGTGTGTGGTGTGTGTGTGTGTGTGTGTGTCAAAGTAGGAAATTATGTAGTTCTGGAAAGATGTGGTGTTCGGAAGTCAGTGGAATTAAAAATTAAGGAAAGTGTGCCAAGGTAGTTTGCACATGTGGAAAGAGTGTATAAATGTCTGCAAAGGCGGAAGAAAGAGAGGAAGGCTGAGAATATGGATAGACATTGTGAATGATTGCATGAGTAAACATGGACTTGATCTGGGTGATGCACAAGAATGGAAGAGGTTTGTTAGAAGTATGCAAATAGGGACACACACACTACTTTTGAGAAATCCTAAAAGTGGAGGGAAGGGGTGCTGGTCCACCAAGATATACACGTGAAAAGATGTGCGCGCTTTATCCTTTACCTTTTCTTTATTATCTTGTCTTTCACATCCAAGCCATTTCTGCCTTCTCACCCTAACCAATTGGGAAATGATATTTTGTTAATATATGTTCTAGCATGTACTCTTACCATATGCATTCTTCACTCATTCTTTGAACCAACAAATATTAACCTATCCTCTTTTCCAAAGGTAGATGAACGAATTTCACAACATCTCTCTTGAAAATCCTTTCAGTCCTGTTATACTCTTCAAACTATCCATTTTGAACACTTTTATCCTAGTTCTTTCTCATACACCCATACTACAGCATTATTCCCATACAACTGGTACAAATAGTTATCATATTGCTTCAAGTGTCTTTGACAGCATCCATAGACATATCACTCTTCCTACTTACAGCCGTATGTATTTACTTTTTTTTTATATGGTAAATTTTTTTTTTGTAAATCCAGAAAGTTAATTTCATTCTCAATAAAGGAATATAGTGAAAACAAAATTATGGGTTACAAACTGTAAACAGCACATCCAGAACTGTAACAATACTCTTTAAAAAATATGTAAAACTCACTGTGAGTTATATATTTATTCACAACCTCAAGTAGTATTGGAGAACTGTTGAGCATTCCTTTTTCTCAAGATATTTACCTTGAACCAACTTGGGTGTCACATATCCAAATTGTCGAAGAACGAAGTTTACTATTCCACTTTTGATTTCTTTTTCTCACTTTCTTGTCTGATGCTTGAACAATAGAAATACTTAACTTTCTCTTCAGGGAATCTGATGCCTTTACAAACTTGGTCTTAGCCATTAGTGATTTTCTAGGCTTTGACAAACTCTCTGAAAGAAAAGAATACTTTACTCTTTGAACCAACATACTCTTTCATAAATGTGGTATTATGATAGCTCAATGCATTGGTCAGGATAGCATTACATAACTATTTTAAAACTTAATATTTAGGGTTACTTACTTTTCTTAACTGGTGTTACATCAAAGCAATGGAAGAATCTTTTCCAGGTCTCCTTTGGCTTCTTTATGAAACTCTCCCTCACTGCTTAGAGAGGAAGAGGACAGTACATCACTTTCTTCTAAATCTGAATTTACATCTGATAGGGTGTCAACAACTTTTAAAGCGTGTGATTTACTGGTACAGTACTTGGTTGACTATTCACAGAAGTTACAGAACCAATCAAATTGCTCTCTGTGATCTTGATTTTATGAAGATCATTAAAACAGTTCTTGAAATAAAATCACCAGATGCTAATCCATGCATTCCTCTAAGTGCATCATGCACTGGTACAAGTGCCTTTATTATCTTTCTCATGTTTTTAAGAGGGTCAGCACACACTTAAATTTCACCATTAATATTAAATATTCACTAATATTACAGATCTAAAAACTAATGCCCTTAATACTATAAGGCAATATCAATATATCTGACAATCTATAAGAAAAATGACAGATAATTAATAAACATTCTATCAAGATTAAATATTTTGAGGGAAAAATCATAAAACTAATTATGGTTCAACCTACAATAAGAGTCTAGAATTCAGTGGTTCTTAACCTTTGTGGAGCTGCGCCCCTCAATGGTCAACCTTCAACCCATGGTGCCCCCCCTGAACCCCAAAGGACAAAGTTTTCCAATTTCACCCATAATTGTAATCAATGGAAAGGTTGGCATTGCTTCTTCCCCAGTGGCAAGTTTTCCCCACCTGGCACCCCCACACCAATTTTTAAATTGGGAATATACAAAGTCAGAGATATGTTGACCACTTTTGCCAAGCTTTTGCACCCCCTCCCCCAACTGGTTAAAACTCACTGGTCTAGATGGTTAATAAGATATAACTTTATTGCATAAATTGAAAGAATATTATTAAAGCTTTATTTTCTATTATTAATTTTTTTCATATCAGTGAACTTGAAGGTCATTCAGTCAATTATTATTGGGTCGCAAAGGTCAAATTTGTGTGAATTTTCCTATCTCTATTTTTATTGCATTTGTGGATTCTACACTTCTTTCTGAGTTAAAAAATATATAGTTTTATGGTTCTTAATACTTTTTACCATTGAAAAATTTAAACTAAATTACAGTATAGGCTAAAAGTTAAGAAACAAAGATTTCAGTTTATATGACGTTATTTAAAAATGGTAAACATGATACACAAAGTCCAGATTTTCTTATTTATTCTTCATTATGTTATAGTTTATCCATAAGATGATAAAACTAGGGATTGGTTCCAGCTGGTTACTTCTGGCCAGAACTCAATATTTTTGCAGTTCCAGCTGGAACTTTTAAAAAATAACCAGCTGGAACTGGAACTTATTAATTTGAAATATGTTTAGGTCTATAATAAAAGCCATTTCTTTATGAATTTATTTCAAATTAATCCATTTTTCAGACCTTAATATTTCATATATATATATATATATATATATATATATATATATATATAATATATATGAAACAGACTATAGTTTCCACATCAGTTGAGTGTTGACTGGTCCAGATATCTGATGTGAAAGATATACAGTATATGGGACATTGGCTGTACCCAGTTCCTTCAAAATTCAACCTTTTACATCTTCATAAGTTTGAGGAAGCATTACATCAGCAAAATATCTTCTACTTGGTACCATATATCTTGGCTGAAGGTGGGCATTTAACTCAATGAAGCCTTGATCTTCTATAATGGCAAAAGGCTGATTGTCCACAGCAATCATATTTATAATTTTGTGATGAATATCAATGACTCGTTGGTCATTAATATCCCAAATCTTTTTTTTATTAAAGCTCTCTTCCAGAGACATTTGGCGTTCCATCACAGCCAGTTTCCTTTGTTTTGGGGGTGGTTGAACATCTTCACTTTCTGCTGCTTTGGATTTTTTTGAATTTGCCTCTTCATTCTATCTATATTGAAGTGCATGTTTTGCTTTCATATGCTAATGTAATGCTGTGGTACTAAAATTTTTAGGAAGACAACCTTTTCCACCTCTCCTTATGCCCTTTTCACATAATTTGCATTCTACAACTTCATCAGCTTGATCTTCTATGGAAAAGAAATTCCAAATAAAGGACATAATGCTTCTGTATTAGTCAATGGATAATGATAGTATGATGATGTACTCAAAAATTGAGCTCTATATGTATTATTTAAAAAGACTAAAAAAATAAAAAATAATTGATTTATCATCATTACTATACTAAGTAACACCCAGGGCTGCCAGCTTCTTATAATATACTGTATTCACTAAAAATTATCCCACAGCCACATTAATAAATGTACACCTACATAATATAACTAGGCCCATAGAGAGCTATAAGAGAGTAACCAGTTACTTTTTAAAGTTCCAACCAGAACTTAAAATGTTGGTTCCAGTGCATCCCTAGATAAAACCCAATTAAACCTGAAAAAACCCTGAAGACAAGTTGGGTTTTTTCAATAAAACTTGGGTTTCTGCCAACCCTGGACCAAGAGCAGACTGCAGTGTGATTAGCTATAAATAAGGCCTAACAAGAATTATACTTAACTTCAGAATCTACATGAATTTTACAATTCATCACACAAGGATTTTTCCTATAATATTCTCATGCCAGATGAATCAGGCAAAGGTTTTAATTTGACTGAAATTATTAAACTTTTCTTTCCAAAGTGCACTAGTAGAAGACTGAATTATGATGAGCAAGAATTTTTCATAGCTACTGCTTAAAACTTTTGAATTTTTTTCTCCCCTAAAAATGGGAGCACTGAGAGAATTTTTGAATTGAACTGAATAACCTTCATTAATAAAATAAATAAAGTAGTCTTACAATTCACAATGACAAATAATTGTGAAGCTGGACTATCTATTTTATTTAATTTGGCCCTTAAGCTTTAGTCTCTACTGGGTTCTTATTAAAAATAAAAGACAGTTATTATTAATAATACATAAATCATGAATAAGTATTATTAATTACAGTATGTATTACTCTTAAATTATCATTATCAATATAACAAATGCAAGGTCATTATTGAAGGTATTATATCAATACCATACAAAGAAATCAATTATTATATACAAGAGATAAAAACTGAAGAATCACAAGTAATGTGTCTTTAATCCTAGATTATACATGATAAATGAATAAACAATTAATCCTAGATTTTTATTAGTATGCCATTATTAATCAAGATTTCAACTTGGTTTTAAATGAATTTACATTAACAATATTTTTTACATGAGCATTTAAATCATTCCATAGTTTCAATCCAATGAAAATGGGTAATTTTTGAGATGAAGACAATCTAAGTTGAGGTATAAACATGCTCTGATCTATTTCTGGTCTGATACGAGTGGATTTCTCGCGTTATAAAATATCTATTTACCCACTGTAAGTTAATGATTTTGTTCTTACACTCTTAAATATAAATAAAATGTGCCAGTTTGACTACATCACTGAGCTTCAGTAGTTTTAGCTCTTTAAATAATGCATTAGAGTAATCAATGAAATCAGCATCAAATAACCTTATTGCTCTTTTTGGATAACAAAGATACTGTTTAAAATGTTGTTAGTGGAGTTCCCCAAAACAAGTGTGCAGTAGGTTATACAGTGATCCCCTGACCTACACGAATTCAGAGATAGGATGAGGACATTTCACTACCCTTTTCTCAATTTGCACCAGCTAAGATTCAAAGATAGATCAGCACAAATTTTTAAAAATTGTGGTAAATACTAAAATATTTCTTATTGACACTTTTTTCACATATGTAGTACAATATGTATGATACCTCAGCATTTGCAGCTGGCAGCAACATGCCTGGTACTGTGTCTAAGGTGGCCATTTCCAAAAAGGAGGACAGTGTGTATTTTAAGTGTACCTGAGGTAATTTATATAATTCTTTTTAGCCAGACCCCAAAAAGGAGGACAAATTAACATCCGGCTCAAGGTGGCTCTGGATGGAGGACAGAGTGCTCAAAAGGCAGACTGTCTGGCCACCCTAACTGTGTCCCTTGTATGACTGCTAGTTTATATCAAGTCATCTTTCACACACACCTCTGGATTATTACATTATACCGTATTAAATACTGTATAGTGATTTCTTCAGAATGTTATTTTTCTTAATTTTTTACTATTTATAGCTACTTGCTATATATTATTTTACATGCATTATTATTTATATACATTTATTGTACAATGATTTAAAAGCTTTTATTCAGGTAAAAACAACGTTATACATTATTTTTCAAACTTTTATCCCCTAACTCAATTTATATTATGGAGAGATGGGGAGATTTCATGCTGCATGAGCTTTTTGAGGAATAGAACCCTCATGCAGGTTGGGGGATCACTACGGTACCTTGGTTAGCTTTAAAAAGGGACTTGATAAATTTTTTAATAAGAAATAAGTCTTGTAAATAGTTGAAAGGTTAAGTTTAGTTGGCAGTGACACTAGGGTCCCTACCCAATTGATGGATAGATAATTAATTAATTAAAGACTAGTAAAAAAGGAGTAATCTGGTAAATAGGTAGCAGGTATTGGGTAATTACAGTTAAAAAATAACTGGTTAAAATTACAATTACTTTGCATATGCTCAATTACAATTACAGTAACAAGTAATTAATTTCAATAACAATTAGGGATAACTGTTTAATATTAGCACAGATCATCAACTCATCAATTTTATAAAAAATTGTGTACTTTAACTGAGAATATCATAATCAGTCTTACTTCTATTACGTGGAAGGAGGATAGAAGTTTATTGTTTACAGTACAAATACTGTACTCAATTAACAAAAAATACAATTTATTATTTTTTAATGGTTTATGTTATCAACATATAACAGTCCCATAATGTTGGTGCACAGGGTAATCTCTCTCATTTATAGCATTTGAAAACTGGCCTTCTAATGTGTTACAAGTCTTTATAATGCTAATGAATACTATAAAAGGTATCTCATTATTTTAATTCATTCCTTTGTTCTTGGTGTAAAAATAAAATTTTATTAGCATCATGATTTTTATAATCATACAAGCCCCTACAAGAAAAAAACGTAAAACCTCAATATGTTTTCAGATATTGTATTGTAAAACACTTCATTTACAACTTCCTAAGTACACCTGAAAATAAAAATAAAAAAAATATTTTGAAAAAGATTATGAGTACCATTGGCATTGGTTATGTAATTAAAAATTAAATAAAGTTAGCCTTAAGAAAGCAATAATACCCTTAACCAATGGTAAGTATTGTATATATTACAGTCATAGGCCTACCAACAACTTAAATATAGGAGTAACAATGTCATTTAACTCAGTACACAATTTGAGGCCAAACTTGCATTGTTTGGTAGCACTGAAAAGACAAGTCTTTCAAAACCACGATTTCACATCATAAAACAGGGAAAGATATATCTGGCTTTTCTGGCCATACACAAACTCCATAAGTGGTATTGTAATGGCAGTCAAACTTCAGGAAGGATGCTTCATAGCTGCACCTGAAAGAAATAGGGTGTACCTATAGACTTACATATACCAAAAGTTATCTGAATGATAGACCCTAACTGCTATAATACAAGGACATATCTTAGCCTCCTGTCCAAAATAAATAGTATTTTCTTTTATATCTCGCCCTTTTTTAGATTGTGTAGCCTTCTCAAGTTTCACTGTTACCCATGAACCTTTAATTGGATCAGCCAGGACATTGTTGGGCACATGGGTTTCCACAGGGAGAGTACCATCAGAGGAATCACTACAAATTTTCTGAGGCATATCTAAAACAACAAACAACATATGAAGATGAAGACCTGAATTCTATTCGGGTCTATGTAGGTTAGTATCTGTCTGTTCTTTATATTCTTAACTGAATCAGAATAATCTGATTCTGGAGGAGCCAACCTTCTTATGTACTTCTTAGCTGTCTTCTTTTTGCGTTTCTTTTCCCTCTGTGTTTTTAAGTGTTTAATCATGATGTCTGAAGAGATTGAAGAAACTTTATCAATAGGACACTTTGATCTTTTGGGCCCCAACATCCTTTCATGGGGATAGAAAGAATTTGTGTGAACTGAAGCATGGACTTATACAGTACTTGACACCTTTCCCCCTGTCCTTGACATACAAGGAAGCTGAGCAGTAGGATAATCTAATTATACAGTTGATGATCTGGGAGTTTGAGAATAAGAACTGGATGAAAATCCTCTGAATGTGGCAGTTTCATACATTTTTTAAGAGGCTGAAATTTCTTCTGAAAGAAAATATCAGAGAGATCCAACACACCTGCTGGAAAATTATAAGAGGATGTTAAAAGGTTAAGTAGGCATTTGTAGTACAGATATTTATTTTTAAGTCATATCAGTAAACATGGATCATTTTTCCTACCTAAAATATTCCTGCTGCAGCCTTTCTTCCTCTGTTTCCATGGATTTGCAGCACTCAAATATCTGGCTATATACACTTCTCTGTTCTAGCATCACCTGAAATGATCTTTCAGCAAAACCACCTTACCAAAATAGAAAAAATGTCAATCATTATGGAACAAGAGGTAATAATCTTATAATTTTGTTTGAAGCATTGAAACCAGAGATATTTTGAGAATTCAAATTCACTTTTCCTACCTTGATCAATTCCATTATAATAGTCTTAGAGGGGTTTTCTTTCTCTGCAGTGGCAGGCTGCAATCTGGAGCAGAAGTGTTGAAGAGTACAATACCACATTTCTTAAATCCATTTTTTATATTTTTGGTGTTGCAGTTGCTGTAGTAGAAAGGTAGAAACCATTGTCAGCTCTTCATTTGGATTCTCAACCCTCTAGTTTACTATGTATTTTCTCCACTTTTGTTTCATCAGACTGAAGACAAACATTCAAGGGTTGCATCATACAAGTTGTTTAGGTGGGAAGCAATCAGTTCTGTTTTAGCCTCTTCAACTCTTTGACAAGGTGGTAACTGTTCCAACTCTCATGCCAATCTGACCATAGAATAAGAGGCCTCTGGATCTTTTTCTGTGAGCCATGCATCAAAGCCATTAACAACATAGTCAAACAGCATTTCTTCTGATATACAAGATTATTGGATAGGTTAGTTATGTGGCTTTATTAAAGAAATATGTACAGCATAAGCTAAAATACAGTCCAGTTATGAAATTTCAAAATTCCAATCATGTGAAATTCAGCCAGACACAGTGTGACCAGCCATTTCAGTTCCATTCTGAGCTTCAGAGTGTGCGCTGTCTCCCATTCATTTGCAATGGAAATTTTTATATTTTTGCTAGCTGCAATTTTGACCTCTGTAGTTATGTTGACATGTTATTTTAAATGGGTGGGATCAGATCTATGATGGTGTTGCATCCACATGTTTAAGTGATTCCTAGGGGTAACTGTCAGGGGGGAGGGGGAATTGCTAATCATACATCTGTGTTTGGCTGACTCACGAAATCCACACACAGAATCCAGTTGTCTTCATATGTCATCTCAAAGTCTACAAGAATCCTCAGGTATGTTGATTGTAAATTAACATTATGGAACATTGCATTCTTTTAATTTAGTGTACGTACATATTTATCATAAAAGCTTTTTCTATCTAATACATCATTGTATTGTCAACAGCATTCCACAAGTTCAGTCAGTATTCAAACATACAGTTTGGTACAGTATCATACACAGTACATATTATGATTCCTACAATTTACAAAGGTTATTTATGTAAAATGATGGTTACAAATGTATTAATGTATCTTATTTGAGTGGGTATCATGCTGTATTAGTTAATTAGGGCTTATTTTAGTCTTTTTAAAGGTTGTTTATGATTATGTACATATTATGGTGACTGGATCCAATAATCATGAGGATCAAAATTCTCATGAGTCTGGATAGTGCAACCACCCTATATTTCAAAATTTTGTGACCACACTGTAATAACAAAAAAATACTAACTTCCCAACTAAAGTAATATTTTTCTCCTTGCTGGAAACTTGCTCAAAAATGTGCTTTACCTTTTTGATACCCAGTACTCTTCTTTGTCTTGGTGATAGAAAAAATCCACTCATTGATACTGTATTAAAATTATGACTGGGTTCCTCTAAAGCTCCAATCAACCCATTTGATTCAAAATAGCTTCTAGCTCAGGGCTTCTTTTAAGAAAAATTTAGAACTGCAGTTTTAGAACTAGAATTTATACTAATATATATATATATATATATAGGATGAATTTCACAATAAAACATGTGAAATGAATGAATGCTGCAAACCCACAAGGAAAAAGAAAAACAATTCCAAGGTGTAGCTTTGAATACACGAAAGGCCTTGGAATCGTTTTTCTTTTTCCTTGTGGGTTTGCAGCATATATATATATATATATAAATAAAATTACTAATATAATATAAAATATTAGTAATATTATATTAGTAATAATCAACCATGTATAAAAAAATTTATTAGGCCTACCCAATCAAAAATTGTGGCAGTCATTAGGGCAGTTTGTGGTAGTCCAATTCAAGACACAGTAAAATGTTAACTTTTTTTAGTAGTATGGTACCATACCTGTATACTAAACAGAGAAAAGCCAAAAGCCAACTGTACTTTCGAGGACTCTTTCCAGTGACAAAGCATTTACATTCAGATGAGCAGGAAGAGGAGGAGGAAGTGCAACCAAAGAAGATGAAGCAGAAAGAATTTTGACTTTTTTTAAGTGATTGAATTTGTGTTACCTGTCACCTCGTTATTTGTATTGTATTCAGCAATAAACACCTATATTTTAGAACTGCACACTTTTTTTTCAGACCTGCACATTAAAAGAAGCCCTGTTCTAGCTGTCTCAAACCAGTCTATAATTACTGCTTTAGTTAAGACATGCTCTAGAGAGAGATTTTAGTGTTCTTACGATGATTTCTGAGTGACATTTTCTAAACAGGCATCACCAAGCTTTTAATCAGGAACATTAAAATAAAATTTTCTCCACTGCCTTTCCTCCTGTTCCTTCTTCAGTATCCACTGGACAGCATTAATAACATTTTCTTTTGTCATGGGATGTACCCTCATCTGAGCACTTTTAATATAATTAACAATAACTTCCTCTGCCTGCATGAATACTGTATCCCCCTAGCATAGGTGGATCCAGAGGTGGATGCCAAGGGGCTTAATTTGGAGGCCTCATACATCCTGCTTAAATGAAATTATGTAAAATGTTTGAATGCTTATGTCCACATTGCTTCAATTAAGCCCCCTGACCCCCTCCTCTGGATCTGCCTATGCTCTTCCATAATCTTTTATAGTGTACTTTTTTTTTTTTTAATGCAGGAAGAAGGAGCCAAGGGCAAATTCCTGCAAAAGTGACCCCCCACCCATAGAAGAAGAACCAAAATCAAGGTCCAGGGTTTTCAAGATGCCTAGACAATCTGTGTTTGAAAGATTGGAGGTCACAGATGGGGGGAAAGATGGATTGAGGAAGATTATTCCAGAGTTGACCAGTTGAGTAGATGAATGTGGTATTTTCTGCTCAAATGCAGCTCAAATGGACATTCCTTGGCTTTAAGATAACATGTCAGTACATATACATTCATAATGTAGGGTTTTGTCAATTCTCATTTCTCAAGTCTTTTTCTTTTTAAATTCATGTTTTTCTTTTCCTTTCCAGCTAGTCAGCTTTTGCAGCCTCTAGTTAAGTGTTAATTAGGCCAATCTAGTCAAGCATAGGCAGATACTGTAATTAATACAAAAGTGCTGAAATCAGTTTAATAGGGCATCTTGCTGAAAACAGCTCTGGGCTAGTGTTTAAACCTAGTCCAGTATTTAGCCCTGTAGTCCCTATTGAACTCGAGGAAAGGCGAGATCATAATTCATTACTGAAGCTAGGTGTGTTTTTGAAGTTTAGCACTAAGGATCCAGAACTTAAGTACTCCTTCTGGGCAGGCAATCCAGTGTTGTGCACAAGTCCAAATTACTTGAAGCATTGCCAGTGTGTTCTTCTTGCAGCTTTGGCTTATAAACCTTTAATTAAACTATTGCATGTGAATTCGTTAAGTGCCTGTACATGTTGTCTTGTTCAAATAAATTAAGAAATAAACAAAGAAGAATAATTCCAGTGAATACAGTACAGTCAAAATTTAGGAAGTCAAAACCCCCCAAAGTTTAAGATAAAGTTACCTATTTAGAATTCTAGGGTTTTGTACATAAATCATCTCTATGTTCATTATCATAACTAACCTTATATTGACCCCCATCATTTAATTTAAGATTAAAGTTTTTTATTGTCTAAAACCTCCAGAATAAATTGTAAATAATTACGGTACTGTTAAGGTTGTTTGTTCAAGTTGTTTTATTAAATAAAGTTATAATTAAAACTGAAAAACTTAATTTTCTGGTTTACTTTCTATAAATCATTAAATATCAGTCACGGTACATGATGGGAAGGTCAGTTTCACATTTATTCATCACAAGAAAGAAGACTGGATAGAGTCATATGCTGGAATAAGGTTTACTAAATTTGGTGATATTGTCAAGTCAAGGGAAAATTCTTGAATTAATTTTCAGTAGCATAGGTCTTGCCTGTGCTGTTTTTTGTTCCTGTTCATTCAGGTTTATTGTGAAGTCCTCTCTCCTAATCCATTTGAACACTTTTTTCTTGCACCCACTTTCTAACATCCTAGCATATACTGTTTGCTTTCCATTGCTTGAGTGCACTGTGATGGTCCTGCTCTTCCTGCTTGATGGTTTGGTGAATGGTCCTTGCACACTATGTCCAGTGCACTGCGTGGGAAAAAATCTTTGAGTACAGCATCATCTCCTTCCGACCAGTCTGCTAAATCTGCATGTACTTCATGGCTGGCCAGTAGAATTGGATTTCTACCATAGGAAGAACTGCTTCCAGAGTCAAAAATCCAGGTGGGTTCTCTAGTTTCCCAATGACAATAAGATACTAAGGCAAACATACCACAGAGATAGCCGAGTTGTATAAACATTTACCTTTCAATGCCATTCTCTGTATAATTCTCCCTTGGGGCCATTCTAAGGGGTTCCAAAAAACCTTAACCCCCCCCCCCCCCCCCATTTTGCAGCTTACATGTTTACTTATATCGAAATAGTTTTTAGTGATTATAAAAATATAAAATTCTTTATTTATTGCAGGTATTAAAATTACTCTAGCTGATAGTGATAATATAATGGCTTCTCAATTAATTGGTGATTCCGAGAGGCAATGTGTGATAGATCGCATATGAGCAATAACATTTTGGGAAGCTTGTGATGCTGGAGCCACCTTTATAACACATTCATGGATTGCCAAAAAGTTGTGAAGAAGTGAGGACTTTGTCAAAAGAAATTGGAATAAAACTTTGGATGAATGTGAAATGGATACAACCAAATCTGGGTGCCCAAATTTGCCACTCTCTCAGGAAACAAAGGACATCATTGAAAGTGGTACGCATAAGCGGAAAAACAGCTGTGCTAAACTTTCTAGAGAGATCGAAGTGTTGAGAGGAAAGATCATTTTTTGTTTACGTAACAAGTCAGCCTAACTACCAAAATGATCGAGTGTGGGCCACAACACCAGATGAAATCGATGACAATGAACATTATCGCGAATTATTAAAAAGCCCACCGTGTTGGTGTGTTTGTTTTGTTCACTGAAAAGAAGCTCATGTGGGTGCTGAAGCCAAATGGTCAGAGTTGGGATGGACAGTATTTTCGTGATATTATTCTATCCCAGCATGTCATTCCTTTTCTAAGAAACCAAAACAATGTTATGGATGTCGATCAGGTCACACTTCTGCATGATAAGGCCCCCTGCTTTAAGGCATTAGCCACTCAACAGTTGTTGTGGAACCATGAGATTGATTTCTTTGGAAATGAAGAATGGCCAGGAAATTCTCCTGACCTGAACGTCTGTGAACACAATGGATCAGTTATAAAGGACAAGGTTGAATGTCTTGTTTCAAGAACCTGCAGCAAATCGATTTTCGAGGGATACAATGACGCAACACAGTGAAACTGTTTTAGCAAATTTGCGTAATGATCAAGATCTATTCACGTCACTTTTGGCAAGCTACCCAAAGCGAATTCAGGCTGTCTTGGAAGCCAATGGGGGGAACACCAAGTTTTAATTGTTTCTCATTAAATGCAGGATTAAATTCTCTTTTGTAAGGTATGTTTAGTTTTACTGTACCTTTAATGGTTTAGGCCATGGGCAGGGGGGGTAAGGTTTATTGGAGCCCCGTACTGACCCGTTTGGGCCTGGTCAGTTGAGATTCTTCTGCTTCTGATGAACTTGACATTTTTAGGCTAATTAACAAGAGACTAATTTAACTTGTGAATCATATACTGTATAGTATTATAGTTTAATAACATGGCTTCATCGGGGAAACATAGAATGATTAATATAGCTACATCAGTGTTGGTGCATGTGTCCTGACATATGCAAGGGGTGATTTTTTGGAAAGTTTATGCTGCAAGGGTTTACTACAATGCAGCATTCCCAATTCTATTACATTCAAAGACCCAAGATACCTTGTTGATCAATATATGTCCATCTACAATAACTCTGAAGTTTTGTGCCAACACTAAAAAAATGATAAAAGTTCATTTTAGCTTTGATGCACCCCTCTCCCCCTTTAATGCAAATAGTGATTTTATACATTTTTATTTAGGACAATTGTTTTATACTTTCTAAAGTTAACTGTAAACCAAAAGTTAAAAAGACATTTAACTAACTATCCCAAAAGAAAGTGTCAAATGAAATTGTATCCTTAGCAATTTGCTAAGAGTATAGAACTTTTAACTATTTTTGGTTTTGTTCATAATATGAACTGTTACCCACCTATTTACTGCATTGTCTGCAATTATGAATCAATTGGTTCCTTGGAAACCATTCGTAAAACAAAAATTTGTAAAGTGAACACAATTTTTCATAGGAATTAATGTAATACAGGTTAATTCATTCCTGACTCAGCTCCCAAGACCTAACAATTCACAAAAATGAAAAGTTTTGTATTTTAAAGGAGGAATAAGCATACAAATATTAAAAATAATTAATATTAAATTAATTTTATATTAACCCTAGAATGCATAACCCGGGCCTCTGACGCCTGCTGGGTGTCATATTTATATATGAACTTGTTATATCCAAGTTATGCATTCTAGGGTTAAACAAAAAGACATGAAAGCTACTTTTAGACAATTTGAAGAAGACTTAGATGGACTTCCAGGGAGTGTGCTCTTTGCTGGAGTGGGAGGTTCATTTGTGGGCTTCCTGAAGGAGTTCAAAGAAGTTTGTCTGGCCTTGTTTCTCTCAAAATCTCCTTATAGCATGCAATGTTATTGTGGACTCCATTAGTAACTTTGAATTTTCAATTAGTGCAACCTCTTATAGTGAATTTTTGGCTGTTGCACCAATACCAGATGACAGTTCACCCTACTTTTCATAGAAACACCAAATATAAATGAAAGGAAAGGAAAGAAGTCTACCATTAATTTACAACATTAAGTTTTTGTGTGCATTTGTCTGAAAATTTTGCATATTGCACAAGATTGGCAATTTGGAAAGAAAGAATTTTTCCTATTTTCCATTCTCTATTGGATTTGGAGTCCTTCCACTCTTCATTTTAGATTAGAATTTATGTATAGCTAATTTGTAAAATTTCTTGTAGCAAACAAGGAATAAATACTTTTTAATAGCTAGTCTTCAAAACTTGGCACAATTTTTAATTTTTATTAAGACTGAAATGTGAGAATGCTACACTATACTGAAACTACAATAGGGTATTTATGAAAAAATTATACAGTTAACAATTACTTTAGAACTACCTTGGTAGCTCTGTAAATAGTTTTTTATGTTAATTTGCAGACGTGAAGTTGATATTTTGTAAACAGTAAATAAATCTTCTATAAATTATGTAATTCTGATATTGGGCCTCACTTATAATACCACATTCAAGCTTGGTCCTCTCACCTGACATGATATCGATATGCTTGAAGGTGTGCAACATAGGTTAGGGATAAGCTTGGTTGCCCTCAGAAGACTGGAAGACTTGACATACAAGAATACATCTTCTGTCATAGTAGTAGTAGATTTTTGGAATAACTTGCCATATGATACAGTAAATAGTAGCTCATTACCGAGTTTTAAGAAAACTTTGGACACTTTCATGAATGAGTGTTTGTAGATTGAAAGTAGTGTATAAATTCTTAGCTCAAGTTGCATATAAATAGTTGTATGTTAATTAGCTGACTTGAGATTGACATTCTGCAGTTTTGTTATGAACTGTAGCTTATGATTTGGCTAACCTTGATTGGCCCCAGTGGCTTCATGTTTTCCAAATGAAATGTAAACCTAGAAAGGCCCCAAGCTGGTGGTCTTGAGTTATCCTACTGCTTCTTATGTTAACTGGGCTAGGCTAGCTTTTTGTCTGTGCAAAATATCTAATCAATCTGAGAACTGGGTAAAATTCCAGAAACCAGACACAGTTTGGAGATTCCATAATGTCTAACCTAACTATTATTCATACTTTATGAACTGTCTCCAAACAGCATCTGGATTCTAGATTTTACCAGGAATTGAAACAGGCTACATAAATAAAAATAAACATTGAAGTTTGTCATATAGAAGATTAGGATAATTCAGTCATCACCTGAATTTTGAAAAAATAACTAGGCCTATATGGCTGTAATCTACATAACATTAAAACACTTTTTTTCAAGAATACCGTTTTTTTGTGCAAATACATTATCCACAAAACTATATATACCTACTCATAAGACTATCAACCATTCAGAAAATTTTATGCATCCAATTAATCCTACTTTGCATATATAGAATATAGAGCACTTGTGGAAGGACATTAATTAAATTCTGGGTTTTACACTCTGGTAATTACCACTACAAGCAGTATTTCACCAAATACCTCTTCTTGGCAAACAAGAACTGCTCATGGCATACTCAAATGGAGCCTGTGAACTCCTAATCATCATGCTCAGCATAAATAAAGAAGACATAATACTAGTGAATATCTATAGCCCCCCAGATAGCTCCCATCTAGAGCTCACTGAAGTTCTGGAAAAAATCAGGCAATGCCCAGCTATTGTAGACTCAACAAGAGACTTAATCATTACAGGAGACTTTAATCTCCCAAATTGCACCTGGAACCAATATGGTGGTATGAAATCAGGGACAAAAAGGTCCAAATCAAAACACCTGAATGAGTTTATGGAAAAACTGCTCCTAGTACAACATGTCCACTGCCCAACTAGAAAAAATAATATCCTAGATTTAGTGCTGACAAATAATGCAACTACAATTGACCACATTGTTATAACACCAACTATACACTCCAACCACAATGTCATGCACATATTCACAAACTTGTCCCTCCACAAATGTAAGCAAGACCCATGCCAAACGAACTTGCCATACTCTGACCTAAACCTGCACAAGTCAGACTGGACATCAATAAATAACTGTCTGGGAGAAATAAACTGGGAAGATGAATTAGAAAACCTAAAGCCAGAAGAATGCTGGAGTAGAATACAATACCTGCTGTCATCAGAATTATACAAACACACACCAAAGAAAAACGATAGTGCACAGAAGCACCGGACAAAAGAGCACAGATACAGGAGGACACTTATGAGAAAGAGAACAAAGCTATCTAAACAACAGACAAAGCAATTAAGTGATACAAGACATAGTAACATCCGGAATCAGATACTGATGTGAGAATATTGATAATGAACACAAAGCTATTGGCACTATAAAGGAAAATAGCAAATTCTTCTTTAGCTATGCTAAACGCAAAGCAGTTATCAAAACGAGCATTGGCCCATTGCTTGCTAAAGATGGACTAACTCTCACATCTAATACACAGGAAATGGCAAACATTTTACAATCTCAATATGCTTTAAGCTGGAGTACCCCTGTAGTAGCAAAGAAAATAAAAACTACAGCATTTTTTGATAGAGAAGAAAATGACCAAGACAGACCATTATTGGAAGATATACAAATAACCACTAGAGATATACAACAGGCAATAACAGAGCTACCGGGGAGTTCAGCCCCTGGTCCAGATGGAATTTGAGCCAAGATTCTTAAGGAATGCAAACATACTTTATCTCTGCCTTTGAAAATCCTGTGGAGATCCTCACTAGACACCAGTAGAATACCACCAATAATGAAACAAGCAAATATTACCCCAATCTACAAAGGAGGCAAAAGAAAGGAAGCCAAGAACTGTAGACCCATATCTTTGACTTCCCATATTATTAAAATATTTGAGAGAGTCCTGAAAAGGCACATTGTCAGTTTTATAGAAAATGAACATCTCTTAGAAGACTTTCAACATGGCTTCAGACACAAGAGATCCTGCCTTACTGAACTTATAGACCATTGCAATACAATCCTACAATACTTGGGAGAAAACCACAATGTTGATGTCATCTATCTAGACTTTGCAAAAGCTTTTGACAAGGTTGACCATGGTATATTATTCCATAAACTAAAAGAACTTGGTATTTGTGGAAAAGTAGGAAAATGGATCCATGCCTTTCTCTCTGACAGAAAACAAATAACAACTGTAAATGGAGCAAGATCTATAGAAAAAGAAGTGATTAGTGGAGTGCCGCAAGGCACAGTACTAGGACCAATTCTATTCATTATAATGCTAAACAATATAAACTGTAACCCTAGGAAGCTCTCTCCTGTCATTCGCAGATGATACCAGAATACTAAGACCAATTACAGAAAAAGAAGACTGTGTAGAGCTACAAAAAGATCTACAAACTATATATGCATGGGCAGATGCAAACAATATGGCCTTCAATGAAGACAAATTTGAACTAATTAAGTATGGACCAAATAAATACCTGAAAGAACAATTCAACTACACTGGACCCACAGGAAAAGATATTGCACAAACTGATCATGTCAGGGATCTAGGGATTATATTATCTGAAGATGCAACATTCAACAGGCACATTGACAAAGTAACCTCATCATGCAAACAACTAATAGGATATATACTGAGGACATTCAGAACTAGGGACAGTATGACCATGCTTACCCTGTGGAAATCACTTGTCCTTCCACGCATTGACTACTGCTCTCAATTATGGTTTCCCCACAAACAGAATGAATTGCAAAAAATTGAGGGCCTACAAAGAACCTTTACCTCGTATATTAAACAACCTGATGGGCACCAGGTGAGTAAAAACAAATTAAACTACTGGGATAGGCTTAGAGGCCTCAACCTTTATTCCATAGAGAGAAGGTTTGAGAGATACATCCTAATCTACACGTGGAAAATTCTAGAAGGGCTTTTAGTTGCCCCCAATACTGAACCAATTGTGCCCACCTTAACAAGAACTGGCAGAATGTGTAAAAATTATCACCTCCCACCAAACAGTCTGAGAAGGATTCAAACCCTTCAATATAATAGTATCTCTAGGCAGGGTTCTCGCCTGTTTAACTTGTAGTGAATACTCTTATTTTAGTTTAAAGATAAATGTTAATTTTACCGTCTTGAATTTCGGAATAGCTATAAATTCATTTTAAATTAGTTACCCATCATAATTCAATTGTAAACCACATTAATACTAATTTTATGTATATTGTATTATTTTATTGTATGTAAACATAATTAATTATATATCACAATTGTCAGTTAATTATTTATATTCAAATAATTATTTTAATCTAATACCATGTCCATTTTACAAATAAATAATAGAAATCCAAGGGTTATATTTTCCACCTTTGGTACTGTCGCAGTTTCGCCTAACGGACTCAATACGGCTAGTGAGATAATCACTGGTTGGCACTTAACTAGCGGCAGTGCTTATGGCTACATCATCCAGGTTAACCTATACCGGATAGATGCGCTACGGTCCCAAGCCGTAGCTTGCCTAGGCCCAACGACGACGACGTAAACCAACAATTGGTGACTCCGGAGTTGGATTCCCCCCTTTTACCCGAACGACTAGGATTAGACTGTAACGTCGTTCGTGCCCATCACCCCCTTCACCCGAGCGACTAGGACCAGACTGTAACGTCGTTCGTGCCCATCACCCCCTTCACCCGAGCGACTAGGATCAGACTGTAATGTCGCTCGTGCCCTCTGCCCCTCACCCCTGCCCGTGCGCTCTGTGCCTGCGCTCGTCTCAACCTCCACTCCTTCGTTGGTAACTTGTCGTCTTGCTTGTACGTCAGCAAGCATAGGAGAAGATGCCTGACGACGCTGGTGCCATCTCCCACTTGAGCGTAAAGCTCCCCGTCTTCTGGCCGGGTGATCCATTTATTTGGTTCCACCAAGTGGAATCACAATTCAACTTGGGAAGGATCACCGCTAGCAGGACAAAATACGATCATGTTTTGTCCTCTCTACCAGCGAGCATCATCTCTGAAGTCCGTGACGTCATCGTGTCTACTTCCACGAGTGAGGACCCATACAACGATCTGAAGTCTGCCATCCTGTGCCGCACCACTGTCTCCGAGCGTGAGAAACTACATCAGTCAATCTCAAAAGAAGAACTTGGAGACCGTAAGCCCACTCAAATGCTGAGGGCTATGCAGTGCGCTCTAGGCGAACGCGCACAAACCTTCGATAAGGACATCTTTAGACAGTTGTTCTTGCAGAAACTTCCTCCATCAGCTCAGCGTGTCTTGGCCACTATGGATCCTGCTACTCCAGTTGATAAACTAGCAGAAACTGCCGACAAAGTAGTGGAGATTGACACAGCTCCGGTCAACAACGTGAACACACAATCGGAACTGGAGTTGAAAGTGGAAGAGTTAAGTCAACAACTCAACCACGTTTGTTCTCTGCTACAAAATCAACGGCAAAGAAGCCATTCTCGGTCAAGATTTACGAAGAGGCATCGTTCGAGTTCCGGGAAGATCTGCTTCTACCACGCTAAATTTGGAAAGAAGGCTAGGAAGTGCATCTCCCCTTGCAATTTTTCGTCGGAAAACCCCAGCAGCGAGTCCTAATGGCGTCTAGTACTCGCACTGCCAACCTGTTTTCATAAAGGACAGGAACTCTGGTGTCAATTTCTTGGTCGATACCGGAGCGTCAGTCAGTGTATTCCCTCAAAAATCTGGTCATACGCACTCGGAATCTCCGCCTCTATACGCTGCTAACGGTTCACGCATACCCACGTACGGTACTCAGTCGCGTGAACTAAACTTGGGCCTTCACCGATCCTTCAAGTGGATTTTCATCTGTGCTCAAGTGCGGCATCCCATAATCGGCGCTGACTTCCTCCAGCATTTCAAACTCCTGGTGGATCTTGACAAGCGACGCTTATGCGACCAGGCCACACTGCTTTCTGTTCTTGCCAAACAGGTTGCCCTTCCGGACGCCTCGAACTCTGCACTTTCCCTCGTTCCCCCTAATTCCATGTACCAGTGCCTTTTCCAGCGATATCCAGGAATTCTTCAACCGATGCAGATGGGTGATACCATTAAGCACACCATTACCCATCACATTACAACAAAAGGTCCCCCTGTGTTTGCAAAACCCAGACGTCTTGCCCCGGACAAACTGAAAGCTGCCAAATCGGAATTCCAGCTTATGATAGATCTTGGATAATAAGACCTTCCAAAAGCAGTTGGTCCTCTCCCCTACACCTGGTCCAGAAGAAGTCAGGAGACTGGAGACCATGTGGGGATTACCGGTTTTTAAATTCGACAACCATCCCGGACCGATATCCGGTACCAAATGTCCAAGACTTTACTTCTCTGCTCCACGGCAAATCTATCTTCAGTAAAATAGACCTCGTTAAGGCTTTCCACCACATTCCCGTAGAGCCTTCGGATATTCCCAAGACTGCAGTTTGTACACCATTTGGGTTATTCGAATTTGTGAAGATGCCGTTCGGGCTACGGAATACTGCGCAAACCTTTCAGAGGTTTATAGATGAGGTCACCAGAGGCTTAGACTTTGTTTATGCCTACATCGATGATTTGCTTGTGGCCAGCTCAACGGAAGAGGAACATAAGGAACATCTTTCACTCCTCTTTCAACGCTTAGAACAATACGGTGTTACTATTAATGCATCTAAGTGTGTGTTTGCACAGCCAACCTTGGAATTTCTTGGTCACACGATTTCGCAGCACGGAATTACCCCCCTTCAGGACAAGTGTGAAGTGATAAAAAATTACCCTATGCCAAATAATCAGCGTGAGTTACGTCGGTTTCTAGGTTTGGTAAATTATTACCACAAGTTCATTAAAAACTGTGCCAGTGTTCTTGCTCCTCTACACGCTATGATCACACACAAACGCAAGGTAACGAAATTGGTATGGTGTAGCGATAGTTTACAGGCGTTCGACAATGCCAAAAATGCTATCAATAGTGCATTGTCTCTGTCATTTCCTATCAGTAATGCCCCCCTAACTCTGACGGTCGATGCATCAGATGTTGCGATCGGTGGGGTGTTGGAACAAACCATTAACGGTCAACAAGCACCCATCGCGTTTTACTCGAAAAAGCTGCAGCCAGCCCAAACGCGTTATAGTGCTTTCGGACGTGAACTTCTTGCTATTTACTTAAACGTGAAGCATTTTCAACATTTCCTTGAAGGCCGAGAGTTTTGTGTTTTACCGACCACAAACCTTTGGTCACTGTCTTCAATAAAAACAGCTGTAACCACTCTCCCAGAGTCATCAGGCAACTCGATTATATCTCGCAATTTACCACAGATATCCGCCACATCAAAGGTGTCTTGAACACTCCAGCGGATGCACTTTCAAGAATAGAGATTACTTCTGTTACCCTCAGCTCTACACTGTGGAATGCTATTGCACAGGATCAAGATAAGGATACGGAACTACAAGAACTGCTCAGAGAAGACTCCACTCACTCACTTTCCCTCAAGAAAATGAGTATGCCAGGATTGTCTGTGCCCCTCTATTGCGACGTATCAACAGCTGCTATTCGCCCTTATGTCCCTCCATGTCACAGAAAAGCAGTCTTCACGGATCTTCATAAGCCCTCCCATCCTGGTATCCGTGCTTCGCAACACCTGGTTACCTCTCGCTTTGTTTGGCCCTCGATGCGGAAGGATGTCAAACATTGGACCAAAACGTGCCTTGCCGCCAGCGTGCCAAAGTCCAAAGGCACACCAGGTCCCCCTTTGACGCATTTCCGCCCCCATCCCAGCGATTTGAGGTAATTCATGTAGACATTGTTGGCCCTCTTCCAGTGATTCAAGGCCAACGTTATCTGCTCACCTGTCTCGACCGCTTTTCCAGATGGCCTGAAGCCATCCCACTTCCTGATATCCAAGCGGACACTGTTGCAAGAGCCTTTCTTCATGGATGGGTATCAAGATTTGGATTGCCGACAAAAGTCATCACTGACCAAGGTCGCCAATTTGAGTCTTCGCTTTGGAAGAAGTTTACCAGCTTGTTGGGTACAGTACATGCGCATACCTGTGCGTATCATCCGCAAGCTAACGGCCTCGTCGAACGCTTCCATCGCCAGCTGAAGTCATCCCTTATGTGTCACGAAGACTCCCATTGGATGGATAAGCTTCCACTCGTGTTGCTTGGTATTCGCTCTGCATTTAAGAGTGATCTGAAGACTACAGCGGCTGAACTAGTCTATGGAACAACACTGCGGCTACCAGGTGGCTACTTCACTGCAGGGGATAAGTCATGTGATCCTACGGAATTCGCTCAAACACTTTCCTCTCACATGCAGTCCCTTCAGCCTGTTCCCCCTCGATTGACTAGCCAACAGAACATCTTTGTTTCCCCAGCCCTCCAATCTTGCACCCACGTTTTCGTTCGTGTACCTCTCCCAAAACGGCCTCTCCAATGTCCATATGACGGGCCCTATGAAGTTCTCCGACGTACGCGCAAATCATTTCTCATCCAGCGCGGTTCCAAGGTCGACAAGGTTTCTATCGATCGTCTTAAGCCTGCGTTTTTGGAATCAACCTTAAGCGAGGTACATGTAGCTACCAAAAAGGTCCAGGGAAAATCTGTGTCGTTCGGAACTCTTTGAACTTCCTCTCTGGGGGGAGTGTGTAGTGAATACTCTTATTTTAGTTTAAAGATAAATGTTAATTTTACCGTCTTGAATTTCGGAATAGCTATAAATTCATTTTAAATTAGTTACCCATCATAATTCAATTGTAAACCACATTAATACTAATTTTATGTATATTGTATTATTTTATTGTATGTAAACATAATTAATTATATATCACAATTGTCAGTTAATTATTTATATTCAAATAATTATTTTAATCTAATACCATGTCCATTTTACAAATAAATAATAGAAATCCAAGGGTTATATTTTCCACCTTTGGTACTGTCGCAGTTTCGCCTAACGGACTCAATACGGCTAGTGAGATAATCACTGGTTGGCACTTAACTAGCGGCAGTGCTTATGGCTACATCATCCAGGTTAACCTATACCGGATAGATGCGCTACGGTCCCAAGCCGTAGCTTGCCTAGGCCCAACGACGACGACGTAAACCAACAAACTCCTTGCCTCAGTACCTTAGAGATATAAGTGCAGTCCCAGTAGATACTTTTAAAAAACACTTGGACATGTTTTTAGCCAACATACCCGACCAACCCACAGTGTCAGGGTATTCCTCTGCCAGACCAGCCCCCACAAATTCAATAGGGGACCAAATCGTATGGCAGGAGCAAGAGAAAACAAGGGTGGCGACCCCGTCGTGGCCCCGCCTCAGGAGGCGCTGAGTGGACTTCGTGGGAGCAGCGCACCCTTGAGGCAGAAGCGCTTTAAGGTAAATTTAAGGTAACACTGACCATCCATACATTTCTAAGGATAAGAGCTGAAGTTCATCGTACCTTCCGACTGAACAGTACTGAGGTAAGATTTATATTCTTAGGGGTGAATATGCAGTTTCACGGCACCACGAATACCGATATTTTAGTCATAAAAACCATAAATATGTATATTTGGAGACTGTCTGAAGACCATGGCGTCGGTAAAGTTTTTGTAAAACCCTGTAAAGTATTTTTTATTAATATTTTTAATAAGAACTACTTTGTGCCATTCCATCACATGATTGCCTATAAAATGTGGCAATGAGGTGGAAAAGGTGTTTGGAGTGTAACGTTCATGATATTGGATGTGTGCACTGGATGTTCCGTTACGTTAGTGATCTTAAACTAGTTACAGAGGATTGTGTTAAATTTAGCCAAAGTAGGAGAAAAAATCAAGAATTATCACCAAATAATGCAGAAAAAAAACAATAATTATCACCACCCAGATGGGCCGAAGGGCCCCTAGTGTGCCCACTATAAAATTTTTACCATGTTGCCATTGAATGCCCAGTTAGGTCAATTGAAGGCCCAGTTAGGTCAACTGTACACCCTTGACGATTGGTTAAGTCGTGATATTTTCGTTAGTTAACGAAAATATCACGACTTAATCTAACCAATCATCAAGGGTGTACACTGTACAGTTGACCTAACCGGCATTCAATTGACCTAAATGGGCATTCAATTAACTTTAGTTATTTAATTGGTGATAATTGTTGTTTTTTTCTGCATTATTTGGTGATAATTCTTGATTTTTCTGCTACTTTTACAGATCTGCAAAGTCGCGCAAGAATACAAAACACTCGCCTGCAACGTAAACAATAGTGTTTTGTATTCCTCCGCGACTGCGAAGAAAAAATTTAGATGGAATCGTGAAACTCCATCTTTACCATATTTACTTACTGTACAATTGAGCCGAAACATCATGATTTTCAACTTTGAATAAAATGGGTTTTGGCTCATTTACACAGCAAATTAATACCGTATCAGATTTGAATAAATCAATCAAATGCTACAGTTGCTACTAGAAAAATGCATTTTGGTATGATTTTGCAAGTGATGGGATTTCCGTTAAATTTACCGTCCAAAACCTAACCTTGAAGTCACATTCTTTCACTGACCAAGTCATATTTGTGGACGAAAAGAACTCGGCAACTTGAGTTTATAACGTCAAATATAAACAAAACTCAGGCCCACTCTTGGGCCGTGCTTAGGGTGGCCGGACAGTCCGCCTTTTGAGCACTCTGTCCTCCATCCGGAGCAACACTGAGCCGGACGTTAATTTGTCCTCCTTTTTGGGGTCTGGCTAAAAAGAATTATATAAATTACCTCAGGTACACTTAAAATAGCGGGTACTGGAGGCCATAATAACCGTTAACGTATTTTTATTATATGTAGTTGGCAACACTGCTAATAAGCCGCATTTGTTTTCAATTTCATGACTACGAGTTGGACAGTCAGTCTGCCCAAAGAGTAAAAATGAATATTCATTTCTTTCAGTTATATATATATATATATATATATATGATACACACAGACCGTGCATGGAACAAGGAACTCTTCTAGGAAAATTAAATCCATTATAGTCCGAATAAGTAATGGTAAATGACAAATACCATAGTTTTTTCTTTTTCATGATGCTAGCCTGACATGGGTAACGGGTCACTCGCAAAGAGGTCCCAAAAATATAGCTTCCCTCACCAGCTATCTGCAAAGCAGATAGGATCCAGCTTTGGGACAGGATCTAGGGTTTAAAGCAGCCTAACCCAGCTACATTTAGAACCTCAATATAAGCAAAAGACTCGCTGCCTTCACGTCAGATTGAATACATCAAAGAAAAAGGGGTAACTATTATTTTTATTTTTTTTTTTTATCCAAAAACCAAAACTTAAACCTCAACTGGTAGAATTGAGCGTCCACTTTTCAAGGCACATAACATGTCCGTTTCATGATGGGAATTAACTCAGAATGGTTCCCTGAGGTTTTTTACGATACACACAGACCGTGCATGGAACAAGGAACTCTTCTAGGAAAATTAAATCCACTATAGTCCGAATAAGTAATGGTAAATGACAAATACTATAGTTTTTTCTTTTTCATGATGCTAGCCCGACCTGGGCAACGGGTCACTCGCAAAGAGCTTATTCGGACTATAGTGGATTTAATTTTCCTAGAAGAGTTCCTTGTTCCATGCACGGTCTGTGTGTATCGTAAAAAACCTCAGGGAACCATTCTGAGTTCATTCCCATCATGAAACGGACATGTTATGGGCCTTGAAATGTGGACGCTCAATTCTGCCAGTTGAGGTTTAAGTTTTGGTTTTTGGCTTAAAAAAAAAAAATATATATATATATAAATAATAGTTATCCCTTTTTCTTTGATGTATTCAATCTGACGTGAAGGCAGCGAGTCTTTTGCTTATATTGAGGTTCTAAATGTAGCTGGGCTAGGCTGCTTTAAACCCTAGATCCTGTCCCAAAGCTGGATCCTATCTGCTTTGCAGATAGCTGGTGAGGGAAGCTATATTTTTGGGACCTCTTTGCGAGTGACCCGTTGCCCACGTCGGGCTAGCATCATGAAAAAGAAAAAACTATAGTATTTGTCATTTACCATTACTTATTCGGACTATAGTGGATTTAATTTTCCTAGAAGAGTTCCTTGTTCCATGCACGGTCTGTGTGTATCATGAAAAACCTCAGGGAACCATTCTGAGTTCATTCCCATATATATATATATATATATGTGATTTCCACAAGGTAAGCATGGTCATACTATCCCTAGTTCTGAATGTCCTCAGTATATATATATATATATATATGCCTAATTAATACGATGAACTCTTGAAATACCTTTGATTATTTAGACAAGAAGTCTTTTCTTTACAAAAAAGTAACTCGAGTTTCCTCTAGCCACCTCCACTCCAGCGCTGGTTTGACAAAGCTCAAGTTAAATCTACTTTGTTTTGATGAAAAGAACGCGGCAGCTTGAGTAGACTTGACGAATTGGACGTAAAAAAAAACGGCTTAGGAGGCCTCTAGGCCTCATAGTCTAATATAATTCACCAATTTACCTTGAAGCGCTTCTGCCTCAAGGGTGTGCTGCTCCCACGAACTACTCAAAAGAAGTTAAGGGTCAAAAATATTTGTGCATATAAATATAAGCTAACGAGCTAAAATGGTGACGACTAATGACAAAATAATTCTTTGATGGCTCAAGAACAGAAAACACAAAACAAAAACTTTTGATTAGACACTAGTTTATTACCCTGATGAAAAAAAAGTCATGCACCCCCCAAAATGATGTTCACACAAGTCGCAGAAGCTTCAGTAACTGGTGTAGCCACCGTCAGCATTCACACATTCTTGACAACGTTGGCGCATGCTGTTCATCAGGCGTTGGAAATAACGTTGAGGGATCGCTTGCCATTCTGCGACTAATCGCTGAGCCAGTTGCCGGAGGTTGACGGCAGGGACGTGATGTGATCGAACTCGCCGCCCCAGTTCATCCCACGCATGCTCAATGGGTGACAAGTCGGGGGAATATGCAGGCCAATCCATGTGCTGAACGTTCTGTTCCTGCAGGAAGTCGATCACCACCCTGGCACGATGAGGTCTTGCGTTGTCGTCCTGGAACCAAGCTCCTGGTCCAATCCGCTGCAGAAGTGGAATTACCAGAGGTTGAACAATCTCGTTGAGATAACGCTGACCAGTCAAATTTCCGTTGACGACGTACAGAGGGGTTCTGTGGTTCATGGATATCCCCGCCCACACCATCACACTTCCTCCTCCAAATGGTAGACGTTGAGCAACGTTGACATCAGCAGATCTCTCTCCTTGACGACGATAAACACGAGCCCGGCCATCATTGAACTGGAGCGAGAAGCGTGACTCATCTGTGAACATTGTCTCTGCCCACTGACCACGGTTCCACCGGATATGACGTCTGCACCAATCTCGGCGAGCCCTTCTGTGACGGTCAAGTAGCGGTGGTCGGACTGCAGGATGCCGGCATCGCAAACCTCGGTCTCGCAGACGATTCCTAATGGTCTGGTCGGACACGTTGGTGCCTCTGGCAGCTCTGAGTTGATCCCGAAGATGCCGTGCGGTCACAAAGCGCTGTCGCAACGCCGTTATCATCAGGAAGCGGTCTTCTCGTGCTGTTGTTGATCGGGGTCTTCCAGAACGGGGGCGATTCTGAACAGCATTAGTTGTCCTGAACCTCTGCCAGAGTCTGCCGATAACGCTTTGGCTTACATTTAGACGCTGAGCCACAGTTCTCTGAGTTTGTCCATCTTGTAGCCAGTCAATGGCCCTTCCCCTGTCTTGGATGCTGAGTTGTCGTCGAAACGACAGAACCATTGGTTTCAATGGTTTCAACCATCTTCAAATTTCAAGTGATGATGAATGGAAAATGCTCAGCCCTTTTATTGCTAAAATTGGCATGCATGGAATGACACTCATGCAAAACACGTGCAAATGGTGCATGAGGTGTCACAATGGGTGTTTCGAGGCAGTTTGTCAGTTTAGTCTGACTAAGTTCGTGCTTCAAATCTATGAAAAGGAAATCTGGGTTAACTTAAAAAGTTTCTAAAGATAAGTGCAATGATTGCATGTCCCATAATAACGTGATGTCTATAGTCCAAGTGACAACCCAAAGGGGGATATTCTAACCCTATCTGGCTTAAAAAGACCTCTTACAAAAATGATCAAAAAATTTCCTTTGACCCTTAAATTCTTTTGAGTAGTATATATATATGAGGTAAAGGTTCTTTGTAGGCCTTCAATTTTTTGCAATTCATTCTGTTTATGGGGAAACCATAATTGAGAGCAGTAGTCAATGCGTGGAAGAACAATTGATTTCCACAGGGTAAACATGGTCATACTATCCCTAGTTCTGAATGTCCTCAGTATATATCCTATTAGTTGTTTGAATGATGAGGTTACTTTGCCAATGTGCCTGTTGAATGTTGCATCTTCAGATAATAAAATCCCTAGCTCCCTTACATGATCAGTTTGTACAATATCTTTTCTTGTGGGTCCAGTGTAGTTGAATTGTTATTTTAGGAATTTATTTGGTCCATAGTTAATTAGTTCAAATTTGGCTTCATTGAAGGCCATTATGGAAAACTGATGAGTGGGTAGTTGGGAGGTAACGAAAATGGTTCACTGAGTAGGTAGGTAGTTAATCTAACAATCATTAAATTCCTTTTATGTCAATAACTGGGTGGATGAAACCAATTGGTTGCTCACCAGAGGTTATTCCTCCACACTAGTATTTATATACTGTGTGGGAGGAGCGTGCTCGGTAATAAGGATACATTTTACCGCTCAACCAACCGAGAATAAACCAAGACAAGCGCTGGTACGAGAAGCCCCGCGAAGAGGAGAAAAAAGAGGGAACGAAAACGAAGAACGGGGCGAGAGGACGTACCAGCAAAGTACGCTCTCGAATGAGACAACCGGAGAAGGGAGAGACTGTAATAACTAAAAGTAAGTGACTAATATGAGTTTTAACACCAAACAGTTAAGAACATTAAATTAAGCTGGGTCAAACAAGTTAGGCCTACATTGTGACCTAAGACCCAGCATCAACTCATAGCTTAACAAAGGTGAAGGTAGATTGCCCTAACCTAATCTTGTGAGGAATCCTACTGTGGAACTCAATTTATCTGCCCGCTCTGGACCATTTCCGGAATCTCTAGGCTGACCCCTCTAGGCTAGACTCGATCTACTCTATAGTTAGACTGGAGATATAAGGGGTGGGTTAATTGTGGACCAATTCAAACAGAGCATTTTTCGCATTGGTGGTCCGTGTGTGGGGAATTTACAAACCTTAACCTTACTTAACAAAAATTGCAGAATTAGGCTAAATGGTCTAGCCTAAGCCTAACCTGAGCAAGCCTAATTAGGTCTACAACCTAGGGCCTAACTAGGAAACATTTACATTTAAGGAGTCTCATTCTCTTATAAGCTTAGACCTGAGTGACACATAAGTACTTGGTGGGGATTAAACCAAATTTAAACTTGACTGTTTTGTTTGTTCTCTCTCTTCTCTGGTAATTTCTTCTTGTCCCCAATATTTCATTACGATCCCCAGTTAAACAACATTAGTGAACAAGCATTTAAAATGCATACAACTCCAAACATCCAATTCTTCTTTTAAGGAAGAATCACTCAACAGATTTTTTCAACAGGCACATGCATTCCTTGCAATCTGTGTATATATATGTATATATACACTGTACTCTTTACATGTGCCACAAATACACTCAACCTATCTGAACATAAGCAATGATTGCATGGGTTACTCAAAAGGGTCTTATGGCCTACCTTGGCCATGGGCCAAAACAATGAGCCTTGGTCTTTTGGCCTACCTTGGCCATGGGCCAAACAATAAAGGTCTTATGGCCTACCTCAGCCATGGGCCAAAACAATGAGCCTTGGTCTTTTGGCCTACCTTGGCCATGGGCCAAACATTAAATGTCTTATGGCCTACCTTGGCCATGGGCTAAACATTTTCTTATGGCCTACCTTGGCCATAGGGAAAACTATTACATGTGTCTTATGGCCTACCTTGGCCATAGGGAAAACTATTTGGGTTACTCACTCTCCTGGCTGAGATTGAGAACATCATTAACAATAGACCACTCACTTATGTGAGTGACAACATTAATGACCCAGAACCATTAACTCCAAATCATTTGATTCGGGGAGAACAAGTTAGTCTCCTGCCGGACTACAATATAGACTCTTCAGAAGACCCAAACTGGACTCAACGACATGATGAGCTCCAGACTAAGTTACATCATTTGACTAGAGTTAAAGCTCATTTCATTAAACAGTGGAAAACTGAGTACTTGATGGGTCTAAGGGAGACATAACAAATGACTAAGAAGGATTGGTCTGACACAATTAAGGTAGGGACCTTGTTCTCATACATGACAGTACTCCAAGACAATACTGGCCTCTGGCTAGAGTTTCAGAACTCAGACCAGGGGCAGACGGGGTAACAAGAGTGGTCAAATTAAGGACTTCAACGGGTGACACAACAAGAGACATTTCTCTTTTGTACCCTTTAGAGTCTGGACCCAAAACAATGGACTTTGGAGAACCTTCTCCACTGACAGTAACAACTGGAGACACTGAACTTCCAGTAACTATTCCTTTGACAGTAGGAGTGGTAACGCATCCTACTACAACATTGACAGACACAAGACCTCAGCGACAAACAGCATTAAAGGCGCGACTATTTTTACAACAAAAAATAGATGCTGGGGAATTGTAATTTTACCTTCTAACTTTCATTTTTTCTTTTCTTATGGTAAAGACCATAGACAGTTTCATCCTATGGATGTATATTTTCTCTTCTAATTAAATGCTACACCTTCTCCATGAGAAGGTGAGGACAGGCACTGTTAATCAGATTAACAGGCATTTACAGTTAAATAGTTAGCTAGTCTACACTCAGACAAAATTGGTGACAATGACACCAAAATTTTTATCTCCCGGGGCCCCCAGTATATGGAAACTGATGAGTGGGTAGTTGGGAGGTAACGAAAATGGTTCACTGAGTAGGTAGGTAGTTAATCTAACAATCATTAAATTCCTTTTATGTCAATAACTGGGTGGATGAAACCAATTGGTTGCTCACCAGAGTTATTCTCCACACTAGTATTTATATACTGTGTGGGAGGAGCGTGCTCGGTAATAAGGATACATTACCGCTCAACCAACCGAGGAATAAACCAAGACAACGCTGGTACGAGAAGCCCCGCGAAGAGGAGAAAAAAGAGGGAACGAAAACGAAGAACGGGGCGAGAGGACGTACCAGCAAAGTACGCTCTCGAATGAGACAACCGGAGAAGGGAGAGACTGTAATAACTAAAAGTAAGTGACTAATATGAGTTTTAACACCAAACAGTTAAGAACATTAAATTAAGCTGGGTCAAACAAGTTAGGCCTACATTGTGACCTAAGACCCAGCATCAACTCATAGCTTAACAAAGGTGAAGGTAGATTGCCCTAACCTAATCTTGTGAGGAATCCTACTGTGGAACTCAATTTATCTGCCCGCTCTGGACCATTTCCGGAATCTCTAGGCTGACCCCTCTAGGCTAGACTCGATCTACTCTATAGTTAGACTGGAGATATAAGGGGTGGGTTAATTGTGGACCAATTCAAACAGAGCATTTTTCGCAGCCATATTGTTTGCATCTGCCCATGCATAGATAGTTTGTAGATCTTTTTGTAGCTCTACACAGTCTTTTTTTTCTGTAATTGGTTTTAGTATTCTGGTATCATCCGCGAATGACAGGAGAGAGCTTCCTAGGTTACAGTTTATATTATTTAGCATTATAATGAATAGAATTGGTCCCAGTACTGTCCCTTGCGGCACTCCACTAATCACTTATTTTTCTGTAGATCTTGCTCCATTTACAATTGTTATTTGTTTTCTGTCAGAGAGAAAGGCATGGATCCTATGGAAAAACTATATGCTTACAACATGGTATCTATGTGGTACCTTTATTTCTTAATTAAATGCAAATTATTAATTCATTTAATTAAATATCTACAAAATTGCCTCGGGATTGGTGACATAGCCTATTGGGAATGAAATTAATTGCCATACATAGTATGGAAAACTTATGAGTGGGTAGTTGGGAGGTAACGAAAATGGTTCACTGAGTAGGTAGGTAGTTAATCTAACAATTAATAAATTCCTTTTATGTCAATAACTGGGTGGATGAAACCAATTGGTTGCTCACCAGAGTTATTCTCCACACTAGTATTTATATACTGTGTGGGAGGATCGTGCTCGGTAATGGAGATACATTACCGCTCAACCAACCGAGGAATAAACCAAGACAACGCTGGTACAAGAAGCCCCGCGAAGAGGAGAACAAAGGGAGAACGAAAACGAAGAACGGGCGAGTGACGTACCAGCAAAGTGCGCTCTCGACAAAAATCCAACCGAGAAGGGAGAGACTCCAATAACTAAAAGTAAGTGACTAATTGAGTTTTTACACCAAACAGTTAATAACATTAAATTAAGCTGGGTCAAACAAGTTAGGCCTACATTGTGACCTAAGACCCAGCATCAACTCATAGCTTAACAAAGGTGAAGGTAGATTGCCCTAACCTAATCTTGTGAGGAATCCTACTGTGGACCTCAATTTATCTGCCCGCTCTGGACCATTTCCGGAATCTCTAGGCTGACCCCTCTAGGCTAGACTTGATCTACTCTATAGTTGACTGGAGAAATAAGGGGTGGTTAATTGTGGACCAATTCATACAGAGCATTTTTCGCATTGGTGGTCCGTGTGTGGGGAATTTACAAACCTTAACCTTACTTAACAAAATTGCAGAATTAGGCTAAATGGTCTAGCCTAAGCCTAACCTGAGCAGCCTAATTAGGTCTACAACCTAGGGCCTAACTAGGAAACATTTACATTTAAGGAGTCTCATTCTCTTATAAGCTTAGACCTGAGTGACACACAAGTACTTGGGGGGGATTAAACCAAATTTAAACTTGACTGTTTTGTCTGTTCTCTCTCTTCTCTGGTAATTTCTTCTTGTCCTCTATTTCATTACGATCCCCAGTTAAACAATTTTGACTTAGACATGGACAGTGAGGAATTGAAAAAGTTAAAAAAAGAAAAGGGGGGCAAAGTTGGGAGCTGTTACAAAGGCTGTGAACACTTTTAACAATATTACACAACCAGGTAAGAAAATATATAGAGTGTAATTATTAATTAGAAATTAAAAAGAAGGAAATAATAGCCATTAATGAGAGTATTTCAGAGTTAGTTGAATCCGAAATGCTGAAGAACAATTGATAGACCTTTACGCTGATATGATGATCAGGTAAGCTCAATTGAACAGCAAATAAGGGAACTACGGTCTCGGTTGACTGACTTAACACCAAAAAACCTAATTCTGATTTTAATCAAAGTAGGCTAACCTTCAACAAAATTTAAGTGGCATGCAAATCCTGAGTCACAAGAATTGAGGGCTCAGTTACCCATTTTGCTAGTACCAACATTTGAAGGGGACACGGTACAATTCCCATCTTTCATTGACAAATTTGAGAATTTAATAGGTAATAAACCTTATATTTCAACTGTTGAAAGTTTAGTTACTTAACTAGTTCCTTAAAGGCCCAGCCTATAACCTAATAGCCTATTTACCAGCTGTAGGGGATTCATATGAAGTAGCTATTGATCTTTAAAACGTAATTACATTAATAAAGATAGATTGTATATGAATTATCTCAACAAATTTTTGATTTGCACCCATAAAAGATAACCATAGTGATATGGAAAATTTTTATACAAAATTAGAAGCTATTATAGGACAACTGGTTAGCAATGAGATAGATATTAAACTTCATCTTGGCTTATACAAGCATAGTACTTAGGTGCCTTCCTTCGAGGGTTAAAGATAATTTAATTCTAAAGACGGGAGAAAATTATCCTAATTTAGAACAAATAAGAAAACTTTCCCAATATCCTAATTAATTACAACTTGAGAGATTTTCCAACACATAAGACCCAGACTATGGATAAACCAAAGACTGTTCCCAGAGACCAACTAGCTACAGCCAAACAGACAAAACTTGATACTGTAGAATCAAATGTGACCAACTATATACACGAACACCTACATTACAGAACTTTAATGTAACTGCTGCCTCAACTTACACACTATTGCAAATTTTGTGCAAGTATGAACACAGTAGTACTGGGTGTGACAAATATTCAGACTTTAACCAAAGGCTAAAAGATGTGAACAGTTGAACCTGTGTAAAAAGTGTACTGGCCAGGGACATTATAAGAAAGACTGTAAATCTAGGTTAAGATTCAAGTGTAAGTTTTGTAAAAGTTTACGACATGTCTCATCAATGTGTGATTCACCAAAGTGTCCAAACAATAGTACTCAAACTCAAAAGATACCTCCCCAAACAAAGGTAATCAAGAAAATGCCACTTTCATGGGACATTCTGTTGTTCAAACAATGTAACAAGAAACACTGAGATTCTTTTACCAACTATTACTTTGGACTTAGTGAATAGTGAGGGTAGTACCACTCCAGTGAGATGTCTTATAGACTGTTGTTCTCAACAAACATTTGTTTCAAAAAATGTAGTTAATAAATTGGGTTTGACACCAAACCCGAATGAACAAAACTCAATATTGCGTCCTTTGTTAAGGATAACTCGGACAAAAATAGCTATAAGACAATTGACCTGGAACTACATTTAGAAAGTAAATTAAGAAAATTGAAGCAGTTATTATTTCTAAAGTAGGACAAAACAAACTGGTTATACCCAAACTAGAACAAACCATAAATCATTTGAAAAACACTACAAAATAGCTGATAGACATATCACTAACAACACAGTAGCTAACATTGAAATGCTAATGGGGCAGATTATATTAATCTTATTCATAAGGGCATAGTAAGATAGGTATGGTATAGCTATCAGACTCCATCAGGGATAGCCCCTTTGGGTGACCTATCAAATACAACCTAGACCTAAACCAAAACAGTGCATGACTAACAAATACTATGTGCCTCAACTCAGTCCTACATAACACCTGTAAGAATAGCAACACTTTGAATAATATTATCTCAACTGAGAACATTAATTCATCATATCAAATGAAACTTGGATGAGGCAATTCAAACTTTATGGTTGCTAGAATCTGTGGGTATACATGACACAAATCAAACTTCAGAAGATCAGTTAATGGTAGAAAGATTTGAAGACACCATTCAGTGCAAAGACAATAGTTATTTTGTTGAGTTACCTTGGAAAATAAATTGTCCAACTTTAAGAGACAATCTCAAAGTAGCTAAAGGACATTTATATAAAGTAATGAAAAAACTCAAACAAGATAACAATATTCTATCATATAATGATGTCTTCAAAGAACAGCTACAGAAAGGCTTCATTGAAGAAGTAACAAATAACCCTTTTAAAAAAGATGGTTGTCATTATTTAACCCACAGGGGGTTTATCGAC
This sequence comes from Bathynomus jamesi, assembly GCA_023014485.1. Classification (NCBI taxonomy): domain Eukaryota; kingdom Metazoa; phylum Arthropoda; class Malacostraca; order Isopoda; family Cirolanidae; genus Bathynomus; species Bathynomus jamesi. Next base: position 315,689 of record JAJOZX010001814.1, read on the forward strand.
AAGATGCCCCAACACAAAACTCAGAGTAGTATATAATTGTAGCCTCAAAGACAGTGATAAACACAGTTTGAATGATTGCTGATTGAGGGTCCTAATCTCATTTCTGACCTTGTGAAGATCTTACTGAGGTTCAGGTTAGACAAATATGCTGTACAAAGTGACATTTCAAAGGCATTTTTGAGAATAAATCTTAAAAATGAATATGATAAGAACCAACTTAGGTTCTTATGGTTCAAGGATCCATTTGATTTGAATAAAGGGTTCATAACCTATAGATTTAATGTTGTGTTGTTTGGAGCCAATTGCTCACCTAGCCTATTAGCATTGACAATTAGACATCATTTAACCAGTTTAATAACTCTCTAACATTGAACTTCCTTAAGGAACATTTTTACGTAGACAATCTAATAGGCTCAACACAACAAAATCTGAATTATCTGAAGTCTATGAACACTCTCAAAACATTATGCAACAAGGTAACTTTGAACTTAGAGAGTGGATTTCAAATATGAGGATTTAAACAAAAAGATTTTAAAGGATAATAATGGTCTTACTGAGCCATCAGACAGAGTTAAAACTTTAGGTATGAACTGGTATTTGGATGCAACTTCTAACAGTCATGATTCAATCTGTACTAAAGGTTTTAAACTTGATGAGGAAGCAAATACTAAAAGACAAATATTATCAGAGGCTTCCAAAATTTTTGATCCTATGGGTCTATTCCTGCCTTCAACAATAAAATCAAAGATTCTCCTCCAAGAAATTTGGAGGACAAATGTTGGGTGGGATGATCCAATAACAAATGAAATCAAAAATCTTGGAAGAAGTTAGCTACTGATTTAACAAAAGTGCAGAACATTAAAATTCAAAGGTGCTGTGGGTTTAGGGATAAGCCCCAGAGGCTTCATGTGTTTGCTGATGCAAGCACACAAGCTTATGGGTGCTGTGCGTATCTTGTAAGCCTACAGAAAGTCATCTAATTTATGCAAAAGGGAAAGTTGCACCTCTCAAACCTACCCGAACCATACTGCGAAAAATGCTCTGTATGAATTGGTCCACAATTAACCCACCCCTTATATCTCCAGTCTAACTATAGAGTAGATCAAGTCTAGCCTAGAGGGGTCAGCCTAGAGATTCCGGAAATGGTCCAGAGCGGGCAGATAAATTGAGGTCCACAGTAGGATTCCTCACAAGAATTAGGTTAGGGCAATCTACCTTCACCTTTGTTAAGCTATGAGTTGATGCTGGGTCTTAGGCCACAATGTAGGCCTAACTTGTCTGACCCAGCTTAATTTAATGTTATTAACTTTGGTGTAAAAACTCAATTAGTCACTTACTTTTAGTTATTGGAGTCTCTCCCTTCTCCGGTTATGTTTTGTCGAGAGCGCACTTTGCTGGTACGTCCTCTCGCCCCGTTCTTCGTTTTCGTTCTCCTTTGTTCTCCTCTTCGCGGGGCTTCTTGTACCAGCGTTGTCTTGGTTTATTCCTCGGTTGGTTGAGCGGTAATGTATCTCCATTACCGAGCACGCTCCTCCCACACAGTATATAAATACTAGTGTGGAGAATAACTCTGGTGAGCAACCAATTGGTTTCTCCACCCAGTTATTGACATAAAAGGAATTTAATAATTGTTAGATTAACTACCTACCTACTCAGTGAACCATTTTCGTTACCTCCCAACTACCCACTCATCAGTTTTCCATATACTGGGGGCCCCGGGAGATAAAAATTTTGGTGTCATTGTCACCAATTTTTGTCTGAGTGTAGACTAGCTAACTATTTAACTGTAAATGCCTGTTAATCTGATTAACAGTGCCTATCCTCACCTTCTCATGGAGAAGGTGTAGCATTTAATTAGAAGAAAATATACATCCATAGGATGAAACTGTCTATGGTCTTTACCATAAGAAAAGAAAAATGAAAGTTAGAAGATAAAATTACAATTCCCCAGCATCTATTTTTTGTTGTAAAAATAGTCGCGCCTTTAATGCTGTTTGTCGCTGAGGTCTTGTGTCTGTCAATGTTGTAGTAGGATGCGTTACCACTCCTACTGTCAAAGGAATAGTTACTGGAAGTTCAGTGTCTCCAGTTGTTACTGTCAGTGGAGAAGGTTCTCCAAAGTCCATTGTTTTGGGTCCAGACTCTAAAGGGTACAAAAGAGAAATGTCTCTTGTTGTGTCACCCGTTGAAGTCCTTAATTTGACCACTCTTGTTACCCCGTCTGCCCCTGGTCTGAGTTCTGAAACTCTAGCCAGAGGCCAGTATTGTCTTGGAGTACTGTCATGTATGAGAACAAGGTCCCCTACCTTAATTGTGTCAGACCAATCCTTCTTAGTCATTTGTTTATGTCTCTCCCTTAGACCCATCAAGTACTCAGTTTTCCACTGTTTAATGAAATGAGCTTTAACTCTAGTTAAATGTTGTAACTTAGTCTGGAGCTCATCATGTCGTTGAGTCCAGTTTGGGTCTTCTGAAGAGTCTATATTGTAGTCCGGCAGGAGACTAACTTGTTCTCCCCGAATCAAATGATTTGGAGTTAATGGTTCTGGGTCATTAATGTTGTCACTCACATAAGTGAGTGGTCTATTGTTAATGATGTTCTCAATCTCAGCCAGGAGAGTGAGTAACCCAAATAAGTGTATCTGTTTTTTGCCAATTGCTTTCTTCAAGCAATTCTTTACTGTTTGTATATTCCTCTCCCAGATAGAACCATACCAAGGAGAGGCAACCGGAATATACTTCCACTTTATGTTTGATTTTGTATATATAATTGTGTGATTTCATTGCTTAACAAGTCGTGGATGACTTGTTCACCAGCTTTGAAATATGTAGCATTGTCAGTCCAAACTGTCTTGGGTACTGAATGTCGTGCACAGAATCTCTTAAAGACAGCAACAAAAGATTCTGCTGTTAGGTCCTCCACAACATCCAAATAAACAGCTCGTGAGGCTGCACATGTAAACAGTACAATGTACATTTTTTGTTCAGTGTCACCCACCCCTACAGTCAATGCTCCTGTATAGTCAATGCCTACAGTCTCAAAGGGTCTGTTGAGAGTAACTCTCTCCTCTGGCAAAGCAGGAGGATTTGGTTTCCTATAGGGCCTAGCATGAATACGCCTACATGTGACACACTCACTCAGGACTGTTTTAACAGTGATCCTTCCCTTGGGTATCCAATAAGTTTTTCTTAATGTAGTTAGTGTCTGTGGTACCCCCATATGATATACATCATTGTGTGTTTTTCTGATTATTAATGTTGTCAAATAGCTAAATCTAGGTAAAAGGATTGGATTTTTGCTTTTGTATGACAGTTTTGATTTGTCTAATCTCCCTTTACACCTTAGAAGGCCTTCCTCATCTCTGAACAAGTTTAGATCCACAACTACTGATGGTACAGGTTCTTTTGTTTGTTTCCCATTAGTTAAGAATTCTAACTCTTTATTGTACTCTTTTTGTTGGGCTTGGCCTATCCAGTATTGGGTTGCAACTTCTGTATAATTATGATTGTTTTTATTTAGCTGTTTGTTAATTGTAGCTAAACAGTTGTGAGCAAACCTCAAACAGTAGGCTGTCACCCTGACAAGTTTGTTGAAATCAGAATACTTTTCATAATTAGTGATTGGTTCAACCTTTTCATTTGAAAAGATTAAATTTAATGTCAAGTTAACTTGTTCCACAGGCCATTGGTCTGTATTACAGAGCCACTTAGGTCCCATAAACCAAGTTTTGTTTGACTTCAACAACTTGTAGGATAAACCTCTGGTCAGAAAGTCTGCTGGATTCTGTTTAGTTGGAACATAGTGAAAGTTTACTTGTAGGCTTTCATTAGCGTCAGCTATTTCTTTTAGCCTATTTCTTACAAAGATATTCTTACTATTAATGCTATCATTCCGTATCCAGGCAAGACAAATCTGACTGTCAAGCCAGACGTGGATATTAGTTATGAACACATCATAGTAAGCATCCTTAAGCAATGAAATGGTTTTAATGGCTAATGTAGCAGCCAATAGTTCCAATTGAGGTATGGTTCGGGTAGGTTTGAGAGGTGCAACTTTCCCTTTTGCATAAATTAGATGACTTTCTGTAGGGCTTACAAGATACGCACAGCACCCATAAGCTTGTGTGCTTGCATCAGCAAACACATGAAGCCTCTGGGGCTTATCCCTAAACCCACAGCACCTTTGAATTTTAATGTTCTGCACTTTTGTTAAATCAGTAGCTAACTTCTTCCAAGATTTTTGATTTTCATTTGTTATTGGATCATCCCACCCAACATTTGTCCTCCAAATTTCTTGGAGGAGAATCTTTGATTTTATTGTTGAAGGCAGGAATAGACCCATAGGATCAAAAATTTTGGAAGCCTCTGATAATATTTGTCTTTTAGTATTTGCTTCCTCATCAAGTTTAAAACCTTTAGTACAGATTGAATCATGACTGTTAGAAGTTGCATCCAAATACCAGTTCATACCTAAAGTTTTAACTCTGTCTGATGGCTCAGTAAGACCATTATTATCTTTAAAATCTTTTTGTTTAAATCCTCATCATTTGAAATCCACTCTCTAAGTTCAAAGTTACCTTGTTGCATAATGTTTTGAGAGTGTTCATAGACTTCAGATAATTCAGATTTTGTTGTCGTTGAGCCTATTAGATTGTCTACGTAAAAATGTTCCTTAAGGAAGTTCAATGTTAGAGAGTTATTAAACTGGTTTAAATGATGTCTAATTGTCAATGCTAATAGGCTAGGTGAGCAATTGGCTCCAAACAACACAACATTAAATCTATAGGTTATGAACCCTTTATTCAAATCAAATGGATCCTTGAACCATAAGAACCTAAGTTGGTTCTTATCATATTCATTTTTAAGATTTATTCTCAAAAATGCCTTTGAAATGTCACTTTGTACAGCATATTTGTCTAACCTGAACCTCAGTAAGATCTTCACAAGGTCAGAAATGAGATTAGGACCCTCAATCAAGCAATCATTCAAACTGTGTTTATCACTGTCTTTGAGGCTACAGTTATATACTACTCTGAGTTTTGTTGTTGGGGCATCTTGTCGATAAACCCCCTGTGGGTTAAATAATGACAACCATCTTTTTTAAAAGGGTTATCTGTTACTTCTTCAATGAAGCCTTTCTGTAGCTGTTCTTTGAAGACATCATTATATTTTACATATTTTATCTTGTTTGAGTTTTTTCATTACTTTATATAAATGTCCTTTAGCTACTTTGAGATTGTCTCTTAAAGTTGGACAATTTATTTTCCAAGGTACTCAACAAAATAACTATTGTCTTTGCACTGAATGGTGTCTTCAAATCTTTCTACCATTAACTGATCTTCTGAAGTTTGATGTGTGTCATGTAACCCACAGATTCTAGCAACCATAAGTTTGAATTGCCTCATCCAAAGTTTCATTTGATAATGATGAATTAAGTTCTCAGTTGAGATAATATTATTCAAAGTGTTGCTATTCTTACAGGTGTTATGTAGGACTGAGTTGAGGCACATAGTATTTGTTGGTCATGCACTGTTTTGGTTTAGGTCTAGGTTGTATTCTGATAGGTCACCCAAAGGGGCTATCCCTGATGGAGTCTGAATAGCTATACCATTACCTATCTCTACTATGCCCTTATGAATAAGATTAATATACTGCCCCAATTAGCATTTCAATGTTAGCTACTGTGTTGTTAGTGATATGTCTATCAGCTATTTTGTAGTGTTTTCCCAAATGATTTATGGTTTGTTCTAGTTTGGGTATAACCAGTTTTGTTTTGTCCTACTTTAGAAATAATAACTGCTTCAATTTTCTTGAATTACTTTCTAAATGTAGTTCCAGGTCAATTGTCTTATAGCTATTTTTGTCCGAGTTATCCTTAACAAAGGACGCAATATTGAGGTTTTGTTCATTCGGGTTTGGTGTCAAACCCAATTTATTAACTACATTTTTTGAAACAAATGTTTGTTGAGAACAACAGTCTATAAGACATCTCACTGGAGTGGTACTACCCTCACTATTCACTAAGTCCAAAGTAATAGTTGGTAAAAGAATCTCAGTGTTTCTTGTTACATTGTTTGAACAAGCAGAATGTCCCATGAAAGTGGCATTTTCTTGATTACCTTTGTTTGGGGGAGGTATCTTTTGAGTTTGAATATTATTGTTTGGACACTTTGGTGAATCACACATTGATGAGACATGTCGTAAACTTTTACAAAACTTACACTTGAATCTTAACCTAGATTTACAGTCTTTCTTATAATGTCCCTGGCCAGTACACTTTTTACACAGGTTCAACTGTTCACATCTTTTAGCCCTTTGGTTAAAATCTGAATATTTGTCACACCCAGTACTACTGTGTTCATTACTTGCACAAAATTTGCAATGTGGTGTGTAATTGAGGCAGCAGTTACATTAAAGTTCTGTAATGTAGGTGTTCGTGTATTATAGTTGGTCACATTTGATTCCAGTATCAAGTTTTGTCTGTTTGGCTGTAGCTAGTTGGTCTCTGGGAACAGTCTTTGGTTTATCCATAGTCTGGGTCTTATGTGTTGGAAAATCTCTCAAGTTGTAATTAATTAGGATATTGGGGAAGTTTTCTCTATTTGTTCTAAATTAGGATAATTTTTTCCCGTCTTTAGAATTAAATTATCTTTAACCCTCGAAGGAAGGCACCTAAGTACTATGCTTTGTATAAGCCAAGATGAAGTTTTAATATCTATCTCATTGCTAACCAGTTGTCCTATAATAGCTTCTAATTTTGTATAAAATTTTCCATATCACTATGGTTATCTTTTATGGGTGCAAATTCAAAATTTGTTGAGATAATTCATATACAATCATATCTTTATTAATGTAATTACGTTTTAAAAGATCAATAGCTACTTCATATGAATCCCTACGGCTGGTAAATAGGCTATAGGTTATAGGCTGGGCCTTTAAGGGAACTAGTTAAGTAACTAAACTTTTCAACAGTTGAAATATAAGGTTTATTACCTATTAAATTCTCAAATTTGTCAATGAAAGATGGGAATTGTACCGTGTCCCCTTCAAATGTTGGTACTAGCAAAATGGGTAACTGAGCCCTCAATTCTTGTGACTCAGGATTTTGCATGCCACTTAAATTTTGTTGAAGGTTAGCCCTACTTTGATTAAAATCAGAATTAGGTTTTTTGGTGTTAAGTCAGTCAACCGAGACCGTAGTTCCCTTATTTGCTGTTCAATTGAGCTTACCTGATCATCATCATCAGCGTAAAGGTCTATCAATTGTTCTTCAGCCATTTCGGATTCAACTAACTCTGAAATACTCTCATTAATGGCTATTATTTCCTTCTTTTTAATTTCTAATTTAATAATTACACTCTCTATATTTTTCTTACCTGGTTGTGTAATATTGTTAAAAGTGTTCACAGCCTTTGTAACAGCTCCAACTTTGCCCCCCTTTTCTTTTTTAACTTTTTCAATTCTGCACTGTCCATGTCTAAGTCAAAATTGTTTAACTGGGGATCGTAATGAATAGAGGACAAGAAGAAATTACCAGAGAAGAGAGAGCACAGACAAAACAGTCGAGTTTAAATTTGGTTTAATCCCCCCTCAAGTACTTGTGTGTCACTCAGGTCTAAGCTTATAAGAGAATGAGACTCCTTAAATGTAAATGTTTCCTAGTTAGGCCCTAGGTTGTAGACCTAATTAGGCTTGCTCAGGTTAGGCTTAGGCTAGACCATTTAGCCTAATTCTGCAATTTTTGTTTAAGTAAGGTTAAGGTTTGTAAATTCCCCACACACGGACCACCAATGCGAAAAATGCTCTGTATGAATTGGTCCACAATTAACCACCCCTTATTTCTCCAGTCTAACTATAGAGTAGATCAAGTCTAGCCTAGAGGGGTCAGCCTAGAGATTCCGGAAATGGTCCAGAGGCGGGCAGATAAATTGAGGTCCACAGTAGGATTCCTCACAAGATTAGGTTAGGGCAATCTACCTTCACCTTTGTTAAGCTATGAGTTGATGCTGGGTCTTAGGTCACAATGTAGGCCTAACTTGTTGACCCAGCTTAATTTAATGTTATTAACTGTTTGGGATAAAACTCAATTAGTCACTTACTTTTAGTTATTGGAGTCTCTCCCTTCTCCGGTTGGATTTTTGTCGAGAGCGTACTTTGCTGGTACGTCCTCTCGCCCCGTTCTCGTTTTCGTTCCCCCTTTGTTCTCCTCTTCGCGGGGCTTCTTGTACCAGCGTTGTCTTGGTTTATTCCTCGGTTGGTTGAGCGGTAATGTATCTCCATTACCGAGCACGCTCTCCCACACAGTATATAAATACTAGTGTGGAGAATAACTCTGGTGAGCAACCAATTGGTTTCATCCACCCAGTTATTGACATAAAAGGAATTTATTAATTGTTAGATTAACTACCTACCTACTCAGTGAACCATTTTCGTTACCTCCCAACTACCCACTCATCAGTTTTCATACCTCATTGAACTATTGGCTGCTACATTAGCCATTAAAACCATTTCATTGCTTAAGGATGCTTACTATGATGTGTTCATAACTAATATCCACGTCTGGCTTGACAGTCAGATTTTCTTGCCTGGATACGGAATGATAGCATTAATAGTAAGAATATCTTTGTAAGAAATAGGCTAAAAGAAATAGCTGACGCTAATGAAAGCCTACAAGTAAACTTTCACTATGTTCCAACTAAACAGAATCCAGCAGACTTTCTGACCAGAGGTTTATCCTACAAGTTGTTGAAGTCAAACAAAACTTGGTTTATGGGACCTAAGTGGCTCTGTAATACAGACCAATGGCCTGTGGAACAAGTTAACTTGACATTAAATTTAATCTTTTCAAATGAAAGGTTGAACCAATCACTAATTATGAAAAGTATTCTGATTTCAACAAACTTGTCAGGGTGACAGCCTACTGTTTGAGGTTTGCTCACAACTGTTTAGCTACAATTAACAAAGCTAAATAAAAATAATCATAATTATACAGAAGTTGCAACCCAATACTGGATAGGCCAAGCCCACAAAAAGAGTACAATAAAGAGTTAGAATTCTTAACTAATGGGAAACAAACAAAAGAACCTGTACCATCAGTAGTTGTGGATCTAAACTTGTTCAGAGATGAGGAAGGCTTTCTAAGGTGTAAAGGGAGATTAGACAAATCAAAACTGTCATACAAAAGCAAAAATCCAATCCTTTTACCTAGATTTAGCTATTTGACAACATTAATAATCAGAAAAACACACAATGATGTATATCATATGGGGGTACCACAGACACTAACTACATTAAGAAAAACTTATTGGATACCCAAGGGAAGGATCACTGTTAAAACAGTCCTGAGTGAGTGTGTCACATGTAGGCGTATTCATGCTAGGCCTATAGGAAACCAAATCCTCCTGCTTTGCCAGAGGAGAGAGTTACTCTCAACAGACCCTTTGAGACTGTAGGCATTGACTATACAGGAGCATTGACTGTAGGGGTTGTGACACTGAAACAAAATGTACATTGTACTGTTTACATGTGCTGCCTCACGAGCTGTTTATTATTTGGATGTTGTGGAGGACCTTACAGCAGAATCTTTTGTTGCTGTCTTTAAGAGATTCTGTGCACGACATTCAGTACCAAAGACAGTTTGGACTGACAATGCTACATATTTCAAAGCTGGTGAACAAGTCATCCACGACTTGTTAAGCAATGAAATCACACAATTGTATATACAAAATACAAACATAAAGTGGAAGTATATTCCGGTTGCCTCTCCTTGGTATGGTTCTATCTGGGAGAGGAATATACAAACAGTAAAGAATTGCTTGAAGAAAGCAATTGGCAAAAAACAGATACACTTGTTTGGGTTACTCACTCTCCTGGCTGAGATTGAGAACATCATTAACAATAGACCCTCACTTATGTGAGTGACAACATTAATGACCCAGAACCATTAACTCCAAATCATTTGATTCGGGGAGAACAAGTTAGTCTCCTGCCGGACTACAATATAGACTCTTCAGAAGACCCAAACTGGACTCAACGACATGATGAGCTCCAGACTAAGTTACAACATTTAACTAGAGTTAAAGCTCATTTCATTAAACAATGGAAAACTGATTACTTGATGGGTCTAAGGGAGAGACATAAACAAATGACTAAGAAGGATTGGTCTGACACAATTAAGGTAGGGGACCTTGTTCTCATACATGACAGTACTCCAAGACAATACTGGCCTCTGGCTAGAGTTTCAGAACTCAGACCAGGGGCAGACGGGGTAACAAGAGTGGTCAAATTAAGGACTTCAACGGGTGACACAACAAGAGACATTTCTCTTTTGTACCCTTTAGAGTCTGGACCCAAAACAATGGACTTTGGAGAACCTTCTCCACTGACAGTAACAACTGGAGACACTGAACTTCCAGTAACTATTCCTTTGACAGTAGGAGTGGTAACGCATCCTACTACAACATTGACAGACACAAGACCTCAGCGACAAACAGCATTAAAGGCGCGACTATTTTTACAACAAAAAATAGATGCTGGGGAATTGTAATTTTATCTTCTAACTTTCATTTTTTTCTTTCTTATGGTAAAGACCATAGACAGTTTCATCCTATGGATGTATATTTTCTCTTCTAATTAAATGCTACACCTTCTCCATGAGAAGGTGAGGATAGGCACTGTTAATCAGATTAACAGGCATTTACAGTTAAATAGTTAGCTAGTCTACACTCAGACAAAAATTGGTGACAATGACACCAAAATTTTTATCTCCCGGGGCCCCCAGTATATGGAAAACTTATGAGTGGGTAGTTGGGAGGTAACGAAAATGGTTCACTGAGTAGGTAGGTAGTTAATCTAACAATTAATAAATTCCTTTTATGTCAATAACTGGGTGGATGAAACCAATTGGTTGCTCACCAGAGTTATTCTCCACACTAGTATTTATATACTGTGTGGGAGGATCGTGCTCGGTAATGGAGATACATTACCGCTCAACCAACCGAGGAATAAACCAAGACAACGCTGGTACAAGAAGCCCCGCGAAGAGGAGAACAAAGGGAGAACGAAAACGAAGAACGGGGCGAGAGGACGTACCAGCAAAGTGCGCTCTCGACAAAAATCCAACCGGAGAAGGGAGAGACTCCAATAACTAAAAGTAAATGACTAATTGAGTTTTTACACCAAACAGTTAATAACATTAAATTAAGCTGGGTCAAACAAGTTAGGCCTACATTGTGACCTAAGACCCAGCATCAACTCATAGCTTAACAAAGGTGAAGGTAGATTGCCCTAACCTAATCTTGTGAGGAATCCTACTGTGGACCTCAATTTATCTGCCCGCTCTGGACCATTTCCGGAATCTCTAGGCTGACCCCTCTAGGCTAGACTTGATCTACTCTATAGTTAGACTGGAGAAATAAGGGGTGGGTTAATTGTGGACCAATTCATACAGAGCATTTTTCGCACATAGAACCCAGTTGGGCCCACCTAACAACAAGAAAAATTTATTATTTTGTATTCAAAATTTTCCACTGCTGATTCATGAAAATTACTTCGAGAGAAGAGTCAACGAACTTTGAAAAATCAGCGAATTCCTAAGAACGATTTATATTTTGCGGCATTCTGAGCTGCTTATGTTACAGCGATGCTTTAAGTAAGGGAGACGTACTTAATTTTCCTATAAGTTCTGAGTGAATACCTCGTATTAAAGTGTAGTGAATGCCTATATTAATTAAACCAAATAAACTCGTTGTGTAACTCCATCGTACCACGGCCCTATATCGAAACAGAAGCAAGTCCCAACGAAATAAGAAGGTAAGGCGATTTCTTTCTTTACCATTAGGCAGCGCTAAAATACCGAAGGCAAATAAATTTAACATTAACCTATAAAAAACACTACTTAACGAGGTCCTTTGAAGACCTACATATACATAACTCTAACTAAAAAAATGTAGGGTTTTGTCGTTAACTCCCCACTGAAATCTGCTGGAAATTTCCAACAGATGAGGGTAACAGGCAATCAACCCATAGCCCTATATAGTTTTTTCAAAGATCCATTTTCCTATTTCTCCACAAATTCCGAGTTCTTTTAGTTTATGGAATAATATTCCATGGTCAACCTTGTCAAAAGCTTTTGCAAAGTCTAGATAGATGACAGCAACATTGTGGTTTTCTCCCAAATATTGTAGGATTGTATTGCAATGGTCTATAAGTTCAGTAAGACAGGATCTCTTTTGTCTGAAGCCATGTTGAAAGTCTTCTAAGAGATGTTCATTTTCTATAAAATTGACAATGTGGTTTCTCAGGACTTTCTCAAATATTTTGATAATATGGGAAGTCAAGGATATGAGTCTATAGTTCTTGGCTTCCTTTCTTTTGCCTCCTTTGTAGATTGGGGTAATATTTGCTTGTTTCATGATTGGTGGTATTCTACTGGTGTCTAGTGAGGATCTCCACAGGATTTTCAAAGGCAGAGATAAAGTATGTTTGCATTCCTTAAGAATCTTGGCTCCAATTCCATCTGGACCAGGAGCTGAACTCCCTGGTAGCTCTCTTATTGCCTGTTGTATATCTCTTTTGGTTATTTGTATATCTTCCAATCAGAGCTGGGCAATAAATACATTGAATGTATTTAAATACTAAATACTAAATACATGGGAGAAATGTATTTAAATACTAAATACTAAATACATTTTACGAATGTATTTAGATACTAAATACAAAATACATCAATTGTATTTAAATACATTTGTAAATACATTTTAAATACATACAAATTTTAACATATGCATTCACTAATTCATGAGTAACAACAATATAAAATGCTTGATAAAGGATAAAGAAATAGTACAATCTAATTTCCGATTATATATTTCCCTTTTTAGAACAAAACAAAAAAAAAGAACTTAGAACTTACGATGTTCAACCAGTGACATATTATACTCATTATATCATTGCAAAATGAGTAGATGAGACATAAACGTAAACATAAGACGTAAACATAAACATAAGGCACCTTACGAATTCTCTTTTATTTCACGGTTGCTGCGGATCAAAACCAATCTTTCAAAAGTTTTGTCTGAAAGAGAGTTTCTTTTGGGAGTCAAAGTGATTCCCGCGAATGAGAATATTCGCTCTACCGGTGCCGAAGATGGTAATGTCGTGTTATAGCGGAGGAACAGTCTTTTTATGAGAGGATGTTTTCCCAAACTGTTGAAACATGAACCATGCTGTTGCGAAAAATGCTCTGTATGAATTGGTCCACAATTAACCCACCCCTTATTTCTCCAGTCTAACTATAGAGTAGATCAAGTCTAGCCTAGAGGGGTCAGCCTAGAGATTCCGGAAATGGTCTAGAGCGGGCAGATAAATTGAGGTCCACAGTAGGATTCCTCACCAAGATTAGGTTAGGGCAATCTACCTTCACCTTTGTTAAGCTATGAGTTGATGCTGGGTCTTAGGCCACAATGTAGGCCTAACTTGTCTGACCCAGCTTAATTTAATGTGATTAACTTACTGGGTTAAAAAACTCAATTAGTCACTTACTGTTAGTTATTGGAGTCTGTTCTCCGGTTGTGTAATTGTCGAGAGCGCACTTGCTGGTGCGTCCTCTCGCCCCGTTCCTCGTTTTCGTTCTTCTGCTTTGTTCTCCTCTTCGCGGGGCTTTTTCCACCAGCGTTGTCTTGGTTTATTCCTCGGTTGGTTGAGCGGTAATGTATCTCCATTACCGAGCACGCTCCTCCCACACAGTATATAAATACTAGTGTGGAGAATAACTCTGGTGAGCAACCAATTGGTTTCATCCACCCAGTTATTGACATAAAAGGAATTTAATAATTGTTAGATTAACTACCTACCTACTCAGTGAACCATTTTCGTTACCTCCCAACTACCCACTCATCAGTTTTCCATATACTGGGGGCCCCGGGAGATAAAAATTTTGGTGTCATTGTCACCAATTTTTATGTCTGAGTGTAGACTAGCTAACTATTTGACTGTAAATGCCTGTTAATCTGATTAACAATGCCTATCCTCACCTTCTCATGGAGAAGGTGTAGCATTTAATTAGAAGAGAAAATATACATCCATAGGATGAAACTGTCTATGGTCTTTACCATAAGAAAAGAAAAAATGAAAGTTAGAAGATAAAATTACAATTCCCCAGCATCTATTTTTTGTTGTAAAAATAGTCGTGCCTTTAATGCTGTTTGTCGCTGAGGTCTTGTGTCTGTCAATGTTGTAGTAGGATGCGTTACCACTCCTACTGTCAAAGGAATAGTTACTGGAAGTTCAGTGTCTCCAGTTGTTACTGTCAGTGGAGAAGGTTCTCCAAAGTCCATTGTTTTGGGTCCAGACTCTAAAGGGTACAAAAGAGAAATGTCTCTTGTTGTGTCACCCGTTGAAGTCCTTAATTTGACCACTCTTGTTACCCCGTCTGCCCCTGGTCTGAGTTCTGAAACTCTAGCCAGAGGCCAGTATTGTCTTGGAGTACTGTCATGTATGAGAACAAGGTCCCCTACCTTAATTGTGTCAGACCAATCCTTCTTAGTCATTTGTTTATGTCTCTCCCTTAGACCCATCAAGTACTCAGTTTTCCACTGTTTAATGAAATGAGCTTTAACTCTAGTTAAATGTTGTAACTTAGTCTGGAGTTCATTATGTCGTTGAGTCCAGTTTGGGTCTTCTGAAGAGTCTATATTGTAGTCCGGCAGGAGACTAACTTGTTCTCCCCGAATCATGTGATTTGGAGTTAATGGTTCCGGGTCATTAATGTTGTCACTCACATAAGTGAGTGGTCTATTGTTAATGATGTTCTCAATCTCAGCCAGGAGAGTGAGTAACCCAAATAAGTGTATCTGTTTTTTGCCAATTGCTTTTTTCAAGCAATTCTTTACTGTTTGTATATTCCTCTCCCAGATAGAACCATACCAAGGAGAGGCAACCGGAATATACTTCCACTTTATGTTTGAATTTTGTATATATAATTGTGTTATTTCATTGCTTAACAAGTCGTGAATGACTTGTTCACCAGCTTTGAAATATGTAGCATTGTCAGTCCAAACTGTCTTGGGTACTGAATGTCGTGCACAGAATCTCTTAAAGACAGCAACAAAAGATTCTGCTGTAAGGTCCTCCACAACATCCAAATAAACAGCTCGTGAGGCAGCACATGTAAACAGTACAATGTACATTTTTTGTTCAGTGTCACCCACCCCTACAGTCAATGCTCCTGTATAGTCAATGCCTACAGTCTCAAAGGGTCTGTTGAGAGTAACTCTCTCCTCTGGCAAAGCAGGAGGATTTGGTTTCCTATAGGGCCTAGCATGAATACGCCTACATGTGACACACTCACTCAGGACTGTTTTAACAGTGATCCTTCCCTTGGGTATCCAATAAGTTTTTCTTAATGTAGTTAGTGTCTGTGGTACCCCCATATGATATACATCATTGTGTGTTTTTCTGATGATTAATGTTGTCAAATAGCTAAATCTAGGTAAAAGGATTGGATGTTTGCTTTTGTATGACAGTTTTGATTTGTCTAATCTCCCTTTACACCTTAGAAGGCCTTCCTCATCTCTGAACAAGTTTAGATCCACAACTACTGATGGTACAGGTTCTTTTGTTTGTTTCCCATTAGTTAAGAATTCTAACTCTTTATTGTACTCTTTTTGTTGTGCATGGCCTATCCAGTATTTGGTTGCAACTTCTGTATAATTATGATTATTTTTATTTAGCTGTTTGTTAATTGTAGTTAAACAGTTGTGAGCAAACCTCAAACAGTAGGCTGTAACCCTGACAAGTTTGTTGAAATCAGAATACTGTTCATAATTAGTGATTGGTTCAACCTTTTCATTTGAAAAGATTAAATTTAATGTCAAGTTAACTTGTTCCACAGGCCATTGGTCTGTATTACAGAGCCACTTAGGTCCCATAAACCAAGTTTTGTTTGACTTCAACAACTTGTAGGATAAACCTCTGGTCAGAAAGTCTGCTGGATTTTGTTTAGTTGGAACATAGTGAAAGTTTACTTGTAGGCTTTCATTAGCGTCAGCTATTTCTTTTAGCCTATTTCTTACAAAGATATTCTTACTATTAATGCTATCATTCCGTATCCAGGCAAGACAAATCTGACTGTCAAGCCAGATGTGGATATGAGTTAAGTACCTTTGAATTTTAATGTTCTGCACTTTTGTTAAATCAGCAGCAAACTTCTTCCAAGATTTTTGATTTTCATTTGTTATTGGATCATCCCACCCAACATTTGTCCTCCAAATTTCTTGGAGGAGAATCTTTGATTTTATTGTTGAAGGCAGGAATAGACCCATGGGATCAAAAATTTTGGAAGCCTCTGATAATATTTGTCTTTTAGTATTTGCTTCCTCATCAAGTTTAAAACCTTTAGTACAGATTGAATCATGACTGTTAGAAGTTGCATCCAAATACCAGTTCATACCTAAAGTTTTAACTCTGTCTGATGGCTCAGTAAGACCATTATTATCCTTTAAAATCTTTTTGTTTAAATCCTCATCATTTGAAATCCACTCTCTAAGTTCAAAGTTACCTTGTTGCATAATGTTTTGAGAGTGTTCATAGACTTCAGATAATTCAGATTTTGTTGCTGTTGAGCCTATTAGATTGTCTACGTAAAAATGTTCCTTAAGGAAGTTTAATGTTAAAGAGTTATTAAACTGGTTCAAATGATGTCCAATTGTCAATGCTAATAGGCTAGGTGAGCAATTGGCTCCAAACAACACAACATTAAATCTATAGGTTATGAACCATTTATTCAAATCAAATGGATCCTTGAACCATAAGAACCTAAGTTGGTTCTTATCATATTCATTTTTAAGATTTATTCTCAAAAATGCCTTTGAAATGTCACTTTGTACGGCATATTTGTCTAACCTGAACCTCAGTAAGATCTTCACAAGGTCAGAAATGAGATTAGGACCCTCAATCAGGCAATCATTCAAACTGTGTTTTGTTGTTGGGGCATCTTGTCGATAGACCCCCCTGTGGGTTAAATAATGACAACCATCTTTTTTAAAAGGGTTATCTGTTACTTCTTCAATGAAGCCTTTCTGTAGCTGTTCTTTGAAGACATCATTATATGATGGAATATTATTATCTTGTTTGAGTTTTTTCATTACTTTATATAAATGTCCTTTAGCTACTTTGAGATTGTCTCTTAAAGTTGGACAATTTATTTTCCAAGGTAACTCAACAAAATAACTATTGTCTTTGCACTGAATGGTGTCTTCAAATCTTTCTACCATTAACTGATCTTCTGAAGTTTGATTTGTGTCATGTATACCCACAGATTCTAGCAACCATAAAGTTTGAATTGCCTCATCCAAAGTTTCATTTGATAATGATGAATTAATGTTCTCAGTTGAGATAATATTATTCAAAGTGTTGCTATTCTTACAGGTGTTATGTAGGACTGAGTTGAGGCACATAGTATTTGTTGGTCATGAACTGTTTTGGTTTAGGTCTAGGTTGTATTCTGATAGGTCACCCAAAGGGGCTATCCCTGATGGAGTCTGAATAGCTATACCATTACCTATCTCTACTATGCCCTTATGAATAAGATTAATATAATCTGCCCCTATTAGCATTTCAATGTTAGCTACTGTGTTGTTAGTGATATGTCTATCAGCTATTTTGTAGTGTTTTCCCAAATGATTTATGGTTTGTTCTAGTTTGGGTATAACCAGTTTGTTTTTTCCTACTTTAGAAATAATAACTGCTTCAATTTTCTTGAATTTACCTTCTAAATGTAGTTCCAGGTCAATTGTCTTATAGCTATTTTTGTCCGAGTTATCCTTAACAAAGGATGCAATATTGAGGTTTTGTTCATTCGGGCTTGGTGTCAAACCCAATTTATTAACTACATTTTTTGAAACAAATGTTTGTTGAGAACAACAGTCTATAAGACATCTCACTGGAGTGGTACTACCCTCACTATTCACTAAGTCCAAAGTAATAGTTGGTAAAAGAATCTCAGTGTTTCTTGTTACATTGTTTGAACAAGCAGAATGTCCCATGAAAGTGGCATTTTCTTGATTACCTTTGTTTGGGGGAGGTATCTTTTGAGTTTGAGTACTATTGTTTGGACACTTTGGTGAATCACACATTGATGAGACATGTCGTAAACTTTTACAAAACTTACACTTGAATCTTAACCTAGATTTACAGTCTTTCTTATAATGTCCCTGGCCAGTACACTTTTTACACAGGTTCAACTGTTCACATCTTTTAGCTCTTTGGTTAAAGTCTGAATATTTGTCACACCCAGTACTACTGTGTTCATTACTTGCACAAAATTTGCAATGTGGTGTGTAAGTTGAGGCAGCAGTTACATTAAAGTTCTGTAATGTAGGTGTTCGTGTATTATAGTTGGTCACATTTGATTCTACAGTATCAAGTTTTGTCTGTTTGGCTGTAGCTAGTTGGTCTCTGGGAACAGTCTTTGGTTTATCCATAGTCTGGGTCTTATGTGTTGGAAAATCTCTCAATTTGTAATTAGTTAGGATATTGGGGAAGTGTTTTCTTATATTTTCCAGATTAGGATAATTTTCTCCCGTCTTTAGAATTAAAATATCTTTAACCCTCGAAGGAAGGCACCTAAGTACTATGCCTTGTATAATCCAAGATGAAGCTTTAATATCTATCTCATTGCTAACCAGTTGTCCTATAATAGCTTCTAATTTTGTATAAAAATTTTCCATATCACTATGGTTATCTTTTATGGGTGCAAATTCAAAAATTTGTTGAGATAATTCATATACAATCTCATTTTTATTAATGTAATTACGTTTTAAAAGATCAATAGCTACTTCATATGAATTCCCTACGGCTGGTAAATAGGCTATCAGGTTATAGGCTGGGCCTTTAAGGGAACTAGTTAAGTAACTAAACTTTTCAACAGTTGAAATATAAGGTTTATTACCTATTAAATTTCAAATTTGTCAATGAAAGATGGGAATTGTACCGTGTCCCCTTCAAATGTTGGTACTAGCAAAATGGGTAACTGAGCCCTCAATTCTTGTGACTCAGGATTTAGCATGCCACTTAAATTTTGTTGAAGGTTAGCTCTACTTTGATTAAAATCAGAATTAGTTTTTTTTGGTGTTAAGTCAGTCAAACGAGACCGTAGTCTCCTTATTTGCTGTTCAATTGAGCTTACCTGATCATCATCATCAGCGTAAAGGTCTATCAATTGTTCTTCAGCCATTTCGAATTCAACTAACTCTGAAATACTCTCATTAATGGCTATTATTTCCTCCTTTTTAGTTTCCAATTTAAGAATTACACTCTCTAAATTTTCCTTACCTGGTTGTGTAATATTGTTAAAAGTGTTCACAGCCTTTGTAACAGCTCCCAACTTTGCCCCCTTTTCTTTTTTAACTTTTTCAATTCCGCACTGTCCATGTCTAAGTCAAAATTTTTAACTGGGGATCGTAATGAAATAGAGGACAAGAAGAAATTACCAGAGAAAGAGAGCACAGACAAAACAGTCAAGTTTAAATTTGGTTTAATCCCCACCAAGTACTTATGTCACTCAGGTCTAAGCTTATAAGAGAATGAGACTCCTTAAATGTAAATGTTTCCTAGTTAGGCCCTAGGTTGTAGACCTAATTAGGCTTGATTAGGTTAGGCTTAGGCTTAGGCTAGACCATTTAGCCTAATTCTGCAATTTTTGTTAAGTAAGGTTAAGGTTTGTAAATTCCCCCACACGGACCACCAATGCGAAAAATGCTCTGTATGAATTGGTCCACAATTAACCCACCCCTTATTTCTCCAGTCTAACTATAGAGTAGATCAAGTCTAGCCTAGAGGGGTCAGCCTAGAGATTCCGGAAATGGTCCAGAGCGGGCAGATAAATTGAGGTCCACAGTAGGATTCCTCACCAAGATTAGGTTAGGGCAATCTACCTTCACCTTTGTTAAGCTATGAGTTGATGCTGGGTCTTAGGCCACAATGTAGGCCTAACTTGTCTGACCCAGCTTAATTTAATGTGATTAACTTACTGGGTTAAAAAACTCAATTAGTCACTTACTGTTAGTTATTGGAGTCTGTTCTCCGGTTGTGTAATTGTCGAGAGCGCACTTGCTGGTGCGTCCTCTCGCCCCGTTCCTCGTTTTCGTTCTTCTGCTTTGTTCTCCTCTTCGCGGGGCTTTTTCCACCAGCGTTGTCTTGGTTTATTCCTCGGTTGGTTGAGCGGTAATGTATCTCCATTACCGAGCACGCTCCTCCCACACAGTATATAAATACTAGTGTGGAGAATAACTCTGGTGAGCAACCAATTGGTTTCATCCACCCAGTTATTGACATAAAAGGAATTTAATAATTGTTAGATTAACTACCTACCTACTCAGTGAACCATTTTCGTTACCTCCCAACTACCTACTCATCAGTTTTCCATACTGTACTACACTGTCGACGCGTCGTACTGTGCTAGTACAGAACGTGTATTAAACCAGTAAAAGTATTTACATTTTTATATTTTGAGTATTTAAATACATTGTATTTAAATACTCATTAAAGTATTTAAATACTATATTTAAATACATGAAAAACAATGTATTTATAAATACAGTTCTAAATACACAAATGTATTTAAATACTGCCCAGCTCTGCTTCCAATAATGGTCTGTCTTGGTCATTTTCTTCTCTATCAAATAATGCTGTAGTTAAAAACCAAGTCTTATCATAAAAATTCATTTCATTGATAAACGTTCATCTAAAATTCTAAATACTGACTCGCAGCACCCTTGCAATGCAGTAGGTTTGGTTTGTTTAGTTTAAGGTACTTTCAACCCACAAGGAC
This sequence comes from Bathynomus jamesi, assembly GCA_023014485.1. Taxonomy (NCBI): domain Eukaryota; kingdom Metazoa; phylum Arthropoda; class Malacostraca; order Isopoda; family Cirolanidae; genus Bathynomus; species Bathynomus jamesi. The sequence goes on from JAJOZX010001814.1 coordinate 336,519, forward strand.
TAGTCACACCAAAATACAGTAACTTTGTACTTCATATTTCCTTTTTAATTTAAATGACAAGAAAAAAAGATACAAACATACCTATAAAATAAGAATCACAATAATTATAATAAGCATAGTGAAAATATAATAAAACCTCAAATAATATTAACTTATTAAGTTATCCCTCAATCTCCCAGTGCATGCAGCAATTATTGTATTAAAAGGCAAAATAACCACTGCACATCCAGAGATCTCAATAAAAACATAAAATTTTACAATGCAGAGAACATAAAAGTAATAAAGAGTGTAAATTAGGTCTTAAGACTATGGAGAAAAAAAAATAAAAACCACCACCATCTTCAGCTTCTGGGGCGACTCAGAAGCACTTGAAAGGAAGAAGTTAAGAAGCCTTTGTTAGTAAATTTCAAATTTCAATGAGCCAAAATATATTTACACTAAATCAGAACTAAGGATTTGTAAAATATGGTAATTTCGAGAAAAGCCTCGAACATTCCACTGAAGTATATTAAAATTATTGTTAACCACCGAATCAGAGTTCAGGGGCGTATCCAGGATTGTAGGAAGGAGGGTGGGTTCCCAATCAAAATTAATTCGCAACAACTAATATCACGCCTGAACAGTAAGCGCCTACACTAGTGATTAACACTGTTGACGGGAAGACTGATTTGTAAAAAAATATTTATTATTATTATGGAGGGGGGGGGGGGGGGTTCCGGGCAACTAATAAAATTCCCCTGAATGTTAGTAAAAAGTAAATTACAGTATATCCATCTGCAGGAGTTACCTTTTTCGAAACAATATTTATATTTGTAAAAAGTAAGTGTGAAGCTAATATTTTTGACATGAGTTGATGTACTTCATACACAAATGGCAGGGGCTCCTCCAAGGGGGGTGGCTGAGGTGACTAGCCACCCCCCTTGCCTTAATAAATTTACTTTTTTCACAATGCTAACTTTTTGTAACGGAAATTTTTATGCAGAAGAGACATTTTTATGTACAAAAGACATTATCTTATATAATAATAAAACCCCCTGTCTAATAGACAGAGTTTTTTTCCATAGCAGTTTCGATGCCCACTGGCATCCTCTTCGGGTGGATGCAGAAAAACGATTCGTTTTTCTGTATCCACCCGAAGGCGATGTCGGTGGGCATCGAAACTGTTGTGGAAATAAACTCTGTCTATTAGAGTGTGTTTTTATTATCATATTTTGACCTTGACGTAAAAAAAGTGAAGTTTTTTGCATACATTATCTTAAGTTCTTTGAAAGTATGGCAAAATGTGTAGCTCATCAATGAGCGAAATAGACATCAGAAAACGTTCTTTAGAAGCTATTTGAGGTAGATTTTGATACTAGCCAGTCTAGAGGTGTACCGGAATTCCGGTTCCGGTTCCTGGCGGCAGGAATTCCGGCCATTTATTGTGAGTTCCGGTTCTGGTCGGAACTCTGTCTGACATCCGGCCAATGTGGAATCATTCAGTTTTTAATAATATTAAATAAAAAACATAGAAGAAAAATAGAATTATTTATGAACAGATTTTGATATATTTATGCAAAGTCCTTAGCCATTCCTTTGGTTACTCGCATGTATCAAATAACAAGTGAAATATATGATAAAGCGTTCAAAATTTTCCTTGCTAGTAGTTTTTTTATATTGTTTTATGATAATAAAACAAAAATTATAAAACTGCTTTTATTTTGAAATTGCCATTTTTCATGTTTTTTTGTAGCTACACATTAGCTAAATTATATAAAAAAGTTCCTTGCTTTATGTTTTCCTCAATAAAAGAAAATAGATTTATATTGAATTATAAACACAGCATAGAAAAGAGTGGAAGAGAAAAATCAAAAGACAATAACTATTGTTTACAAGGAAAAAAAACCTGTGCTTCAGTATTTGAAATTATACCTCAATAAGTTAGCATGAAGAAAATGAAGTTTATCAGCCATTTCTGGCAATAGGCGATTCCGTCGTTCTGTGTAGATGTAACCTGATTGGCTAAACATCTGCTCACTGAACAAACTTGAAGGTGGAGTTGATAAATACTTTCTCGCTACTTTGGCAAGATTTGTAGTAGGAAACGTTCCTTTATTTTCATTCCACCTGGTGAGAGGATTAGAGTTCCTGTCAATTTGAGGTGAGCCAAGGTATAATTCAATTTCATTATGAATTCTGTTATTGATGGAATACTCTCTGGAGACTTTCCTTTTCTTTCTTTTAGTCATTTTGGATTCAGGTTCTTCAGCCTTTTTCTCTCCACGTTCTTCCTCAATTTGTTTGCGCTTTTCTTTCTGATTGTGTATCACTTTTTCAAAGCAATCCCAAACTGATTTAGTGTCTGGTGAATTTTTCCAAATTTGTCAATCTCAGAATCATCACTTGAGGTTGTTTCATTTTTACTTTCTTCTTCCATTTTGTTTACAAGCAATACTTCTTTCAGCCAAATCCTTAATTTGTCATAGTCATAATGTTGCTGAATGATGACAGTTTGTATTGTGGATTAAGGACAGTAGCAAGTGCAAAACATATTTTGTCATACAATGATCCAAACCGCTCAGATATAGAGTTAAGTAACTCTGTCTTCATGGTTTCTACTCCAGATCTATCCCAAAGTTTCTCAAGGTACAGTTGCCCGTATATGTAATGTTCCTCGCCTCACAGGCGACTTCGTACATGTGCCAACACCACAGCGATAGTCAAGGTACCCCAACCGGGGGAAGGTGGGGGTGGAGGGGGGACAACCTAGTCCAACAACATATAACATTGACCTACAGGTTAGGCGCCGTTCAGAAATTACGTAACCCTATTTTTGCTAAAACCTGACCCTCCCCACCCGCCTGTAACGTTCCTTAATGTGTGGGGTGGGGGAAGTGTTACATAACATTCCTGGGGAATCTGGGGTGTCAAGTTTTAGCAAAAATAGCGTTACGTAATTTTTGAACGGCTCCTAATTATAATGTAATGTCTGTGTTCATAAAGATAAACGATTAATATGATCGTGAACAGCGTTGAACTCCATGTTTACTAGTCTTATACAGAAATAAGGTTCCATTATGATTACTGCAAGTCTATATGAATAGATACCACAATACAACTTTTTATATACTAGTGTTAGAAAATCTAGAAGAGGAAGAGCCATTGTTGTCCCAAGGCGATACGATGACTAAGCTGATTGATGCAGCATTGCTTGTATATATTAAGTTAAGATGTGTATATATATATATCCATCTCATAATTGTAAGGTTAGTGAAAAATGCACTTAATTTAGAGCTAGCATTTTTGGGCTCTTGTGGCATCATTGTTTGGGCACTCTTGTGGCATCATTTTTTTGGGCACTGGCGCGTCCTTTCTACTCGTTTGTTGAATGCGGCACTTACAGGGCGTGGTCTTATAGAGAGCTCTCTTGCAATTCAGTTTGGTTGTTTAGATACAAGATTGTTGCATCGTGCAATGGTGCAGGTTGTTGTTGTTACAAGGTTTAGAAAGAAGACCATAAATAGTGCCCCTTTTGTTTTTCCTTAATTTTATGCAACTGAGGCCTAAAGTAGGCCCACATCGAGTCAGCAACCCTGAGGTAGGACCTAATAGGACCTCCAAGTCCGTAAGTGTTTTAGTCTAGCTTAACTTAGGCTATAAGTTAAAGTAGCCCCTCAGAGCTTGGCCGTTCAAGGCTCAGCTGGGATTCTGAACTCAATCAAAATAAATAAAAATAACAACTAGTGAATTTGAACCAAAAACAGACATTACACAACCATCCTCCACACTCCCTCATTCTCTTTCCCTATCCACCAGTTTCACGTATATTAAATCATTATGTAACAATACTAGTGAAGCTGTTTGTAGAGTCCGTGTGCAACTTTAAACCTCTACTAACTTACGAATCTACACTATTATATATATATGTATTGACATTGAGAGAGAGAGAGCGAGGTAGAGGGACAGAGAGAGTTAGTGATACATGGCTTATGGATTGTTACACAAAGAACTTGTTAACAGTTTCGATCTGAATAACAGTAAATGATTATCAAAATCACATAAGCATAATCCACGGTTATACTAGCATAAACAATTAAACATATTTATATATATTTATAAATTCATACACTATTATACTAATGTTTGTGAAATGAGTTGATGGGCTAAACCGTGGTGTTGACATGGTTACTTGCTGTCGCCGTCCAAGCAGGGGCGTGCCGAAGGAGGGGGGCCGACAGAGGTGGTCCCCCCTTGGGCCTTGTACCGGTGTCTATTGATGTGCTTATCTCTATAACTATGTACAGTTAAAAAGGTCAGCAACGTAATTTCGTAATTTAAAATCCAACGAAATACAGACAATAGAAAGCGAAAACTAGTCGATCAAGCAGAAAGAAGTTTGGAGTGTGTGTGGAAATTAATGTGATTATTCTATCAACTTCCTATATATAGCAATAGCATGAAGTAAAGCAATTTTATTTTGTTTCAAATACATATAATATTTTGTTTCACTTAGATCAGAGGTCGGGGAACAGGGGTAAATTACCCCAAATGGGGGTGCTTTTAGTGCTTGACACTTTGTGCTGATATTTTTTTCGTATATTTTTATTTTATTTTGTTACATAAATGTGGCGTTATTCTAAATTTCAGAATATTACGAATTTACGTCCTGATTTTGATGTTGTTGTATCAAAAATGAAACAGCATCATTTTTTCAAAACCTGAAGTGATGTTTTGAATGAAATTCTTCAGTTCTTCAATCCTTTTTACTAATTTTGTTTGTGTGCTATTCTTATGCCAGCATGTGTGGCAAGTCATAAACGAACCAACGCGGCTGTTCGTATTGTTTTGGGCTGGCCTAGACATGTTTTTTCCTATCTGACGTAATCGTTGGTGCTGAGTGTAATTAGGTGGTGTTTCTAAGGTGACAAATGGGGTAGAAAGTTGTCCGTACTTAAGTATAGTTAGGGGTAATGTCTATAGCTTCTAAATTGGTAATGTAAGAGAGAGTTAGGTAGGCTGTTTGTGGGACACAGGAATCTAAATGGTAGGCTTCCACGAATACCTAATTCAACGCACCGGTAAGTGCTTTTGATTGTTTGCTAGAACCTAAGTAACCTAACTGGGGTGTCTACCCCACGCTATCACATTTGGCGACGAGGATGGGATTCGATTAAGCTCATGGGATTCGATTAAGCTCATGGGATTCGATTAAGCTCATTGAATTTGGCTCATTGGTTTAATTTGGCTTATTGGGTTCAAGTGGTGGTTTGGAAAATTGGATGTAGCCTAGTGGGTCGTCCGATTTGGTTTGTTTGTGTGGGTAAGCTACCGTACTATAGCGTAGGTCCCGTCGGCCTAACTCTAAAACTAATTCCTACTCAGCCCTAACTCAAATAATTCCTACTCAGCCCTAACTCTAAAACTAATTCCTACTCAGCCCTAACTCTAAAACTAATTCCTACTCAGCCCTAACTCTAATACAATTCACTATTCAGCCCTAATTGGGGAGTAACTAGATCAAATTTAAACCAAATCTAACCTACTTCACGTGATTTGGCCTAATTCGGTTTTGCTCTAGCATGTCGGTGATTGGCCATATAAGCCCCTACGAAGACTCTGGGGAGGACTTCGAAGCTTATGCCACTAGGGTGAGGTTGTTTTTCGAGGCAAATTCCATTCCTGATGCTAAGAAAGTACCTACCTTTTTAACTATAATAGGCCCTAAAACGTTTGGTTTAGTTATGGACCTAGTTTCTCCTAAAGCACCGGAAACCTGCACCTATAATGAATTGGTACAGGCCCTAACCGATCAGTACAAACCCCGAGTAGTTCTCATCTATGAACGTTTCAAATTTTATTCAAGGCATCAGACAGGAAATGAAAGCATTGCAGAGTTTGTTGCAGGAATAAAAAGCCATAGCCGTACGTGTAAATTTGGGGACAAATTAGATGAAATGCTAAGAGATAGGTTTGCAATGGGTCTCAAAGAGGAGTCTACCCAGAGAGCCCTATTAGCCATACAGGACCTAACTTTTAGTCAGGCTGTAGAAATAGCTACGACTAGAGAAGCAGCTGCTAAAGATGTTAGAGCTTTTGGAAATCACAGTAGTAAAGCCCAACACGTAAATAGCTTTAAATCTTCTAGGCCTGGCAGACCTAATGAGCCTACTAGACAGGCAAATAAAAGGTATGAGGCGAATACGACTAAGCCTACTAATTCTACTAAGCCTTCCAAGCCATGTACAGGGTGTGGAAAACACCATTGGAAGAAGGATTGCCCTTTTAAAGAAGCAGTTTGCCGAAACTGTAGTAAAATAGGCCACATAGCTAAAGTGTGTTTTTCAAAGAAAACAAAGGGTGAAAATTCTAATTTTAACATTTCTAGTGTAAATCCTAAAAAGGGAAATACTTCGAACATTGGAGTGGAGTACCTATTTTATGAGCAAAGTGGAAAAAATACAGGCCCATATATTGTAGAGGTAGGCCTAAATGGAACCACAGTTCCTCTAGAATTAGATACAGGTGCTGCCCGGACGGTCATGTGCTAGGGTTGCCAGACGTCCTTTATTTCAAAGGACAGTCCTTTATTTCGATCTGCTTGTTGAAATAAATATTTATCATATAACATTTAAAAATTTTTTGGGAGCATCATCTCTCTCTCTCTCTCTCTCTCTCTCTATCTATATATATATATATATATATATATATATATATATATATATATAAATTTGAGAATCTGGGAGTGGCAGCTTGGAAACGTTTTGAGTGTCCTTTAATCCGGTCATCAAAATCTGGCAACCCTAGCCGCCACTGCCACTCATGTCCAAGGCAGTTTTTGCTAAGATTTTCAAAAATACACCTAAACTACATGCATCTAAAACGATTTTGAAGAAGTATGGGGACATACAAATACCTATTTGTGGAGAAGCATACGTCACAGTTACACTCAACCAGAAAACTTTGTCTCATCCCTTAACCCTTTTAGTGGTGGATGAGCAAGGGCCTACTCTACTAGGCCGTGATTGGATTGATGCTTTGAAAATGCCATTTGACAAAATCTTGCCAAGGGGTCAGGCAGATGTGCATACACTCTCATATCCATCTGACATAGACTCATTGTTAAGGGAGTGTTCTCCTGTTTTTGGTCCTGAAGTAGGCAACCTAAAAGGCCATCAGGTCTGCATAGAAGTAGATCCTAATGTAACTCCGAAATTTTGTAAGGCTCGTTCAATTGCGCATGCACTGCGGGAGAAGGTAGATTTAGAAATTGACAGGCTGCTAAAAGATAAAATTATTGAACCAGTCACACACGCTAAGTGGGCTGCCCCAGTAGTTCCTGTACTAAAACCGGACAAGTCCGTGCGGTTATGTGGGGATTACCGTTTAACAGCAAATAGAGCCGTCCTTCTAGATTGCTATCCGATACCCAAGCCTGATGAATTATTTAGCTCTCTTGCTGGGGGTAAATATTTCACAAAACTCGATATGTCCCAAGCCTATGCTCAACTAAGTTTAGATGAAAACTCTAAAGAATTAACTATCATAAATACGCACCGAGGCCTATATAAGTACAATAGGCTATGCTATGGAATAGCATCGGCTCCGGGTATTTTTCAGAGGACAATGGACCAAGTTCTAGGTCACATTCCAGGGGTACTTTGCTTTCTAGATAATGTCCTCATTTCAGGTTCGTCTAAAAAAGAACACCTAACTAGATTAACCACGGTTCTAAAAAGACTCCGGGATGCCGGACTTAAGCTAAAGAGAGAAAAATGTTCATGGGTCACTAACGAGGTTTCATATTTAGGGTTCCGCATAGATGCCTCAGGCATTCATCCAACGATGGATAAACTAGAAGCAATAAAAAATGCACCACCTCCACAAAACATCACACAGTTACAAGCTTATTTAGGTCTCCTAAACTTTTATAGGAAATTTTTGCCTAATGCATCGACTTTCCTTGAACCCCTAAATAAGCTATTACAATCTGGGGAACAGTGGAGATGGGAGAAAACTCAAAAGGAAGCATTTGAGGCTTCCAAGGACGTACTACTAAAATCCACTCTCCTAGTGCATTATGATCCTAAACTCCCTCTCGTAGTTTCAGCAGACAGCAGTTCTTATGGAATTGGGGCAGTGTTATCTCACCACATTGATGGTGTAGATAGGCCTATCTGTTTTGCTTCTAGAACACTAACTGAGACTGAAAAACGATATGCACAAGTGGAACGTGAAGCATTAGCCTTAGTATTTGCAGTAAAAAAATTTCATTTCTATCTATGGGGTCATGAGTTTAAACTAATTACTGACCATAAGCCTCTTTTAGGTTTATTTTCACCTAATAAAAATATTCCAGTTATGGCCTCAGGTAGGATTCAACGATGGGCACTGATTCTACAAGCCTATAAATTTGACTTAGTACATCGGTCAGGTAAACTTCTAGGTACGGCTGATGCGCTAAGTAGGTTGCCCTTAGAAAATCCAAATGATTGTGTACCTATACCTACAGAATGGGTTCATTTGGTGGAGTTTTTGGAATCCACTCCAGTATCTGCGGTACAAATAGAGCAGTGGACAAAATCAGACCCTATTCTGTCTAGGGTCATCCATTTCTGTTCAGTTGGTTGGCCTACTAAGGTTGAGAGTGAATTACAGCCTTTTTATCAACGTCAGTCGGGCCTCTCGATTCAAAATGGCTGTCTCTTATGGGGCCACAGAGTGATAATTCCAAATGAAGGCAGGGCGAATTTAGTGAAGGAACTTCACGCTGAACACATGGGCGCAACAAAAATGAAAGAGCTGGCGAGAGCTTATTTCTGGTGGCCTGGTTTAGATGGAGAACTCGAATCATTGGTTCGTTCCTGTCAAAGCTGCCTAGAGAACAGAGATCTCCCAAGGAAAAGTCCACTTCATCCTTGGGAATGGCCTACTATACCGTGGCATAGGATCCATGTTGACTATGCAGGTCCTATAAATAATACTTATTTCCTAGTCATTGTGGACGCCTACTCTAAGTGGGTGGAAATTCTTCCAACCACTTCCACGACTTCGGGTGTTACTATTCGCTTACTCCGTTCAGTTTTTGCTCGATGGGGTTTACCCGTAGTCCTGGTTTCCGACAATGGTACTTGTTTTACCAGTGAGGAATTTCGTTCTTTTGTCCACCTAAATAGCATTAGACATGTCCGGTCTAGTGTTTTCCACCCATCTACTAACGGTCTCGCGGAAAACATGGTCCGTACTTTCAAGTCGGCCTTGCGTCATTCTCGTGGGGAGGAAATGCAAGTGGTGTTGGATAAATTTTTGTTTAAATATCGAATAACACCTCACACCACGACGGGAGTGTCTCCCTCTAAACTTATGATTGGCCGGGGAATTCGTTCAGTTCTCGATTTGTTACGTCCAAACGAAACGTTACAACAACGAGTTTTACGCCATCAGGAAAAACAGAAGCTGTACCATGACACTAAAAGAGGGAGAGTTATAGAGGCGCAACCTAATGATCCAGTTATGATTCGCAACTATGGGGCTGGACCAAAATGGGTTCCTGCAACTGTCCAGGAGAGAACGGGCCCTGTTTCCTTCAAGTGCCAACTAGAAGATGGTCGTTCTATTAAACGCCATCAGGACCAGATATGGGAACGTGAATTGCAGAAGGACCAGAGTCTTCCGGAAGAGAGAACTGATCCTCCGGAAAATGGTTCAACTCGCCCGCCTATACAGGTTGCACCTAATCCTACTACATCAACCCCGCTCCGCAGGTCGTCTAGGGTCCCTCATCCCCCTGACAGACTAAACTTGTAGGGGAGGAGTGAGGTGACGTGTATGTATATATATATATATATATGTATATAGTCTAAAAGTCACTAAAGGGGAAATATCACTAAATCTAAGCTGAATGGCAAGAGCAAGTCATAAACGAACCAACGCGGCTGTTCGTATTGTTTTGGGCTGGCCTAGACATGTTTCTTCCTATCTGACCTAATCGTTGGTGCTGAGTGTAATTAGGTGGTGTTTCTAAGGTGACAAATGGGGTAGAAAGTTGTCCGTACTTAAGTATAGTTAGGGGTAATGTCTATAGCTTCTAAATTGGTAATGTAAGAGAGAGTTAGGTAGGCTGTTTGTGGGACACAGGAATCTAAATGGTAGGCTTCCACGAATACCTAATTCAACGCACCGGTAAGTGCTTTTGATTGTTTGCTAGAACCTAAGTAACCTAACTGGGGTGTCTACCCCACGCTATCACATATACCATATGCAACAATTTTAAGAGCAATTGGCTTGTTTTTGTTTACTTTGAAGTCTGGGGGTAATTTCATTTTACTCAAATAGATTTTTGGGTAATACCCCAAAAAGTTACCCGACCCATGACTTAGATGAAATAACATTTCACTTAGATGTTGCAATCACAGTCTAACTTTTTCTTTAAAATAATACTGTATTCGAAGAACTTTCATTTGCATGTTGCGCAGTTTTCGCAGAAAAAGCGCTTAAAATGCGTTGGTTTCCCGGACCCCGCTGGGGGAGCTTACAGCGCTCCCCCAGACCCCCTAACTGTGAGGGCTTCACCTGCGTTCCACTTCTTTTTCATTTACAAATTAAGCACTATATATATATATATATATATATATATATATATGATGAATAAAACCACGAAGGAAAGGAAACATATATATATATTAGCATTACACCTGCTTGGTATATACATTTTTGTTTTAGTTATTCACATGCTGAAAAATTTGCATGTATCGTTCACCGATACATGCAAAATTTTTAGTTTACAGTATTTATATTTGTTGAATATTCAAACTTTCCGCTATTAGTCAAAAAGAAGTTATCTAAATTTAAAAACTAAAAAATTCGCCAACCCGCGACTGTAGATTTTTATCCGCCAATTAGTCTTAAAACCAGCCCAATTTGGCGAGAAAATTACGGACTTGGCAACTGTGTCCAAGGCATCTTCGGCTGTTCACTGTGATTTTAGTTATGTTTAGTTCTATGCTCTGTATTGGCGATTTGTAATTCTTGTAATTGTTATCAAATGCTTCTGTGACCCGCATTGTATACTCGTACATCGTAAAGTGAGCTGCCATCATGGATCTTCGTCATTATTTCAAAAGAAAAAATGAGAGTGATGCAAATAATTATGAATGAAGCTGATAACACTAGGCAACAAAGATTTTGTTACAGAAGACCAAATAGGTGCTCCTAGCTAATTTCGGTATGCTGATTTCAAATCTATAATTAGACTTTTTCTATCACGTCTAGATTTTGTGTAAAATGCAAATCACTTTTAGTAAAATTTTCTACCACGTCCAGATTTTGGTTTTAATCGGCTTAATGCCAGTAATATGAAACTTGCTTTTCAAGGTTAAAGCAATTTTTTTTGCCAACTATATACAAATTCGAACAATTTTTATAAATAAAATTTATCCCGAGTTGGCAACACTGAGTCAAGAGCATAGTAACGGGCAACGGCCAACGGTCAGTCGCTACGTGACAGTCAAGCAGAACGGTTGTTGAAGCTCTCTGCTGATGAGCAAGTGACAGGTTGTGGTGACTTGTGTGTTTTTATAGCATTTGTTTTGTACTACGGTGTGTATTTCTTTTTATTTTGCACATCGTAATAATTACTTTCTACGTTTTTTCAGATATTGTATGGTAATTCAAAATGGCATCAAATAGACGTGCTTGTGTAAATCACCCAGACAACTTCTGCTTTGTCTGTGGACAATATACACCTAAGCCACAACGTAGAAACATAACAACAAAGATTAAACTTGCCTACAAGTGTTATTTTGACTAAGTTAGGAGACCAACAGAGGGACTGGGCACCACATATTTGCTGTGCACAGTGCAATGCAATGTTAATAGCTTGGATGAATGGTAAAAGAAAAGCTATGCCGTTCTCAGTCCCCATGGTTTGGCGTGAGCCGAAAAATCACTTCAATGATTGTTATTTTTGTTTGACAAAGATTGCTGGTTTCACAAAGAAAAACAAATCAAAGATCACGTACCCAAACTGCGAATCAGCAATGAAACCAGTACCACATGATGAAACAAATCCACCACCAGTTCCACCAGCAACGATAACAGACAGCAGTTCATCTGAAGATTCTGCTAGTGATATAGAAACAGGGAAAGATGGCATATATGTTCCAGATGCAAATATTTCCCCACATTTGTTAAGTCAAGCGGAGTTAAATGACTTAGTGCGCGATTTGGAATTACCAAAAGAAAAGGCAGAGTTGCTTGGTTCAAGACTTCAAGAATTTAATCTTCTCCAACCAAACACCAAAGTTTCCCATTTCCGCCATCGCCATTTGCAGTTTCATCATTTTACTTACAGGAAGAAAACGTTTGTTTCTGCCACGATATCAGTGGTCTGATACAAGGGATTGGCTGTCGCTATGATCCAAAAGAATGGAGACTGTTCATTGACTCTAGTAAAGCTAGCCTTAAAGCTGTATTACTGCACAACGGCAATGAAAAAACCTTCAATACCTGTAGCACATGCCACTGGCCTTAATGAGACTTATGAATCGATGAAACTGCTGCTAAGACTCATCAAATATAAGGACCACACATGGAATATTTGTGGCGACCTTAAAGTTGTATCATTACTTCTTGGGTTACAGTTGGGCTACACAAAGCATATGTGCTTTTTGTGTCTATGGAACAGCAGAGATGACAAGAACCACTACAAAAAACATGATTGGCCATCTAGAACTGAACATCATGTTGGTAAATACAATGTGAAACACCCAGCACTTATTGACCCTCAGAAAGTACATCTTCCACCACTTCACATTAAACTTGGCCTTATGAAAAATTTCGTGAAGGGTATGGATCATCAAGGTAGTGGTTTCCAATATTTAAAGGATAAATTCAAAGGAATATTGACAGATGCTAAGCTAGAAGCTGGAGTTTTCACTGGACCACAGATCCGCAGTGTCATCCACGACTCATCGTTTCCATCTAACCTAAATGAGAATGAACTAGGAACATGGACATCTTTCGTTGAAGTTGTCAAAAATTTTCTTGGAAACCACAAAGCTGAAAACCACCGTAAACTCGTAGAAAACATGCTTAAATCTTATGAAATAATGGGATGCAGAATGTCTTTGAAAATTCATTTTTTACATTCTCATCTTGACTTCTTCCCGGCCAACCTTGGGGCTGTAAGTGACGAGCATGGTGAGCGCTTCCACCAACAGATCTCAGTTATGGAAAACAGATACCAAGGTAATTTCAACCCAAATATGATGGGAGATTATTGTTGGTTCCTGCAGAAGGAGAGCTCGTCATCCTACAAGCGACAAAGGAAGAGGACACACCAAAGTTTCACTTAAGAACAGGAATTTGCCTTTCAGTAGTAACAACAAAATACTAACGCGCTTTGGGTGGATGGTTGGGCGCAGGGGTGGTAACTCCGCCAGCGGAATTCCGCTGTCTGTCTTAAGCCAGAATAAAGGAGGAAAGACATCCCTGTTCACTAATTATTTAAGTATGCTTAACATAAAACGTGGCACGGAAAAGTAGCTTAGACGGCTTTCGTAATAGAAGCGGGTAAGAAAAAAAATGAAAAATAGGGGTTTTCGGTTACACAAAATCTGGACGTGATAGAGAAATTTTGATATCAGATTTGAAATCAGCATCACCGCTTTAGTAGGAATCAGTAGTTCACGTGTCTGTAACAAAAAAAAAGTTGAAATTTGTTGCCTAGTGTAATCAGAGTAAATTTGCCAAATATAGATTTAATCAAATTGGCGATTTCGAACAATCTTCTATAATAGTAATGTAATTATCATTTTTGACTCGGTATTTTTCGCACGAAAAATGTGTGGTAAATCTATTCATTTATGTAATTTAGTTTACAGTTGCTGTAAATAAGGCTTTGTTAATACATGAATATTGGCTCTAGTAAATATATATATATATATATATATATATATATATATATATATATATATATATATATACAGGGTGTTTGAAAGCTTTCTGTACAAATTGTAATGGGGGATAGGCAACACCAAGACAAACCCTTTTCGTCTATAAGTGTATGTCCGCTGACGTCACCATTCGGCGCGAGAGGGCGCCGCTGCAATTGGCTAAAAGGTGAAGTGGGCTAGACCTCGCTTGCCGCGGGCATTCTTAAATCGGACGTAGTACGCGTAACATGGAGCGCTTCATGACTGCTGAGATGGCTGACATGCATATGGTGTATAGGGCTGCCAATGGAAACGGAAGAGCTGCTGTGAGGTTGTACCGACAGCGCTTCCCAAACAGACGTGTGCCAAACCACCAAACGTTTGCGCATTTGCATCGGCGACTGCGAGAAACTGGAACATTCCATGCAAACATGCATGACACTGGTCGGGAGAGAAACGTGCGCACTCCTGACATGGAAGAAGAAATCCTACAGCGATTTGAGGACAATCCAAGCGCAAGCACGCGAGGTGTTGCACGTATCCTCGGTGTGAACCACGACCTGGTCTGGAGAGTGTTGCACGAGCAGCAGTTACATCCGTTTCATCGTCAGAGAGTCCAGGCATTACAACCTCGGGATTACCCTCTTCGTGTGGAATTCGCACGCTGGTTTCTGCAGCAGACAGCGGTGCAGCCTAATTTTCCGGCTTATGTGCTGTTCTCAGATGAGGCCTGTTTCACACGTGAGGGTGTGTTTAACATGCACAATTCTCACGTGTGGGCGCACGCAAATCCACATGCTACACGGGTGCATGCTCATCAAGAACGGTTCGCCGTCAATGTTTGGGCGGGTATCATCCATGGCAAGTTGATTGGGCCGTACCTGCTGCCTGCCCGACTCGACGTCAGGAGTGCGCACGTTTCTCTCCCGACCAGTGTCATGCATGTTTGCATGGAATGTTCCAGTTTCTCGCAGTCGCCGATGCAAATGCGCAAACGTTTGGTGGTTTGGCACACGTCTGTTTGGGAAGCGCTGTCGGTACAACCTCACAGCAGCTCTTCCGTTTTCATTGGCAGCCCCATACACCATATGCATGTCAGCCATCTCAGCAGTCGTGAAGCGCTCCATGTTACGCGTACTACGTCCGATTTAAGAATGCCTGCGGCAAGCGCGAGTCTAGCCCACTTCACCTTTTAGCCAATTGCAGCGGCGCCCTCTCGCGCCGAATGGTGACGTCAGCGGACATACACTTATAGACGAAAAGGGTTTGTCTTGGTGTTGCCCATCCCCCATTACAATTTGTACAGAAAGTTTTCAAACACCCTGTATATATATATATATATATATATATATATATATATATATATATATATACTTGTATGGTATATACACATTTGTTTTAGTTACTCACACGCCCCCCCCCCTTGATTAAATCCTGGGTACGCCCCTGCGTCCAGGAGAGACTACATATTGGGCGTGTCAGTAAAAACCATAAGGTGACGGTTGCATGAAGCAGGATATCACCACCGGTTTGTGGCTGATGCCTATTATATTAGTAGTGTTTTCCAGATTGTATTTGCATTATCATTGTGGAGAGATAATGATTTAATCACGATAGACAGATAAACCTATTAATGTTTTCCAGATTTCCTGTTGCATTATCAATGTGGAGATATTATTAGATCTTAACAAGGACTATATATATATATATATATACAATAAAATACCAATTCTTTATTACAAAAAATAAGCAATGGTTGAGAATTTTTACTAAATAGTTTATCATACAAAATGCTCACAATTTGCCATAGATTAACATAAATGGCACAGCTATAACCGGTTCATAGTTAGTATTTGGTCCATCTCCCATTATTTTCTATTACATCTTGTAATCTGTTGTGGCATAGATGCAACATGGTTATGTATGTGTGGGTTCCTTCGGAACATCTCCCACTCAGCCATAGTGTGATACAGCAACTGGTGGCTGGTCCGCTCCTGCCCAGGCTCCCGCGAGTTCACCACATTCCCCCACACGTTCTCAATGGGGTTTGAGGTGACATCCCTTACTAACAGGGCCGTTTCCTGGCATAAACAGACTAAGCGGCCGCTTAGGGTCCCGCTGCTACTAAGGGGCCCCTAGACAGGCTCCCAGGTCATAGCTTAGTGGGCAAGAGTAGGAATATAGCTGAAGTTATTATTAATATTATTGTTATTATTATTATTATTATTATTATCCTTATTATTATTATTATTATTACTATTGTCGTATTAATTAATTTTTTATGAGACAAATGTGATAAAACGGAGACAAACGAAACGTTTTGGTCGTTATGTGTAAATAACTATTGTGAATCTTATTTCTATATTATTTAACTTTATTCTTACTATATGCTTATACTTTCCTAAATGCTTAATTTTTTCTAGTGTTGTAAAACATTATTATTATTATTATTATTATTATCATCATCATCATCATAGTGCGCGAATACGATAGGCATAGGGCAGCTGACGTTATTTATTTAGATTTTAAAAAGGCGTTCGATACAGTTCCGCATAGGAGACTAATTGCGAAGGTTAAAGCGCACGGTATCCGCGGTCAGGTAGCTAACTGGTTAGAAGAATGGCTTCGTGCTAGGAGGCAGAGGGTCGTAGTTAATGGTAGTGAATCGGGGTGGTTAGAGGTAGGTAGTGGTGTCCCACAGGGTTCAGTGTTAGGCCCATTGTTATTCGTAATTTACATTAACGACATAGATGTAGGATTGATTAGTAACGTGTCAAAATTCGCGGACGATACTAAAATAGGCGGTAAGGTTGTTAACGAGGACGATAGAAATAGGATCCAAGACGATGTAGATAGGATTATGGAGTGGACGGATAAGTGGCAGATGCAATTTAACGTAGATAAATGTAAAGTTTGCATATAGGTTCTCGCAACAATAATTACGTGTACACGATGGATGATAGGGATTTAGCGAGCGTTGACGAGGAAGTAGATTTAGGCGTACGCGTAACTAAAGATTTAAAGGTTAGGAACCAGTGCCTGGAGTCTTGCGCAAAAGCTAATAGGATGTTAGGCTTCATAGCGCGTAATTTCGAATTTAAATCGAAGGATATTATATTGCCCCTTTACAAGTCCCTAGTCAGGCCTCATTTGGAATATGCCGTTCAGTTTTGGTGCCCGTACTTGCGTGAGGATATTGATAGGTTAGAAAGGGTTCAGCGTCGTGCCACGAAACTTATTCCGGCATTGCGCAATAAGCCTTATGAAGATAGGATTAAAGTGTTAGACTTGTATTCACTCGAAACTAGGAGATTAAGGGGGGAACTTATTGAAGTTTTCAAAATCGTTAATAACATCGATAACGTAAATTTTGACAAATTGTTCACTTTCGATAATAGTAATACTCGCAATAACGGATTCAAGTTGCGTGGCAGACGTTTCATTACTAATATCGCTAAAAACTTCTTTACGTTTAAAGTAATTGATAAATGGAATAATCTTCCCGCGTCAGTCGTTCATTCTACCAGCGTTAATGTGTTTAAGAACCGTCTTGACAGACATTTTAAAAATATTAACGTTTTTAAAATTAAAAAAGAAAGTTAACAACAGGAGCTCTGGTGGTGGTGCTCGAGGATGAGTCTGTTGACGATGAATGCCAGCTTGTGACATGCCAGCGTGTGATGCCAGCAATAAAAAAAAAAAAAAAAAAAAAAAATTAGACTAACACGAATGTAGATGTAGCTCATAGCGTAAACTAACCCACTTTTTGTTTAACTTTACCTACTTTTTTTTTTTTTTTTTTTTCCTTACCTTGCATGTCTAACTCTCTTCTTGCATGTTTGTAGTTTGCATGGTATGACAGTGAGTTAAGACTGTGTTTGCATGGTTTGTAAGCGTTCTTATTTTACTTCTTTTCATCTTTCACCCCTCTCCTATTCTCTCCGACTATTTTTCTGACTTGTCGGCAGTGGCCGGCGGATGATGATGGTGAGACACTTTCCTCTTTTTTCTTTTTCTGAATGAATGTTAACCCATGAGTGATAGTGTTGCTCTTACTTAACCCCTTATTCTCTTCTCTTCTCTTAACCCGCTACTCTTTCCTTTCTCTCGGGCTAACCTTAGAGTGGATCTTAGGGTCTTTGTTAGCCTTAGCTTCTGTAGATCTGTAGATCATGATTATTATTATTTAGCAGATTAGTTGTGGTTAACTTGATGTGACTTCGTGCATCTTGGAAAATGAAACGATATTATCCATCAGGAGCTGAAAAACGGAAAAAAGAAGAAAATAGAGGAGAAGCTTTCCAGTAGCACAGGTGAGATGTGCCACTTGTATATTCTTATGATTACAGTTCAGGCAACTAGGTTAGGTAGACCATCAAGCTAGGCAAGTGCTCAGGAATCGTGTAGAGTAAGCTAGTTTCTGTAATATTTATATTTCGAAATGTGAAATTTAATGGATCGCATCACCTCAAATTCTGTTCACACAGATCAATTATTATCAAACAAGATAAGAAAGAGTATTTTAGCAAAAATTAACAGAATATGTAATGTTATGTTCTTCTCAGGAGCACTACTGAAATATTTGGAAAAGCCATCCTCAGCAAAGCCTGATAAGCATCATGAGCCAACAGCAGGACCATCCTCTATGCAACCTCAAACACCAGAAGAAGTAGAGCCTGATGAACCAACAAGTGGCCCATCTTCTGTTCAGCTTCAAACACCACACACAGGCATTTCTACTGAGCAACAAGAACCAAGATTTGCTCCGCCTCTTGATCCGTATGACTGGCCAGTTGTCCTGTCACATGCCTTGAAGACATATCTGGTGTCTCGAGGACCATTTCAAATCAGTCCAGATTTCACATTCCCTAAAAGAGAGGACGGTAGAAGCGTTCATCACCATTACATGTACAGAACATTAATTAATGGGGAAAAAATAAAGCGAAGCTGGCTGATGTACTCTAGAAGGAATGATGCTCTTTATTGCTTCTGCTGCAAGTTGTTTTGAAGGAAGTCGTACAAACTAATTACGGATGGACTTTCAGACTGGATAAACGTTGGTTCGCTTCTGAAAGGCCATGAAAATAGTTCAGAACATGCAGATAACATGGCAACATGGAAGGATCTGGAACTGCGGCTAAAAACTGGGAGGACCATTGACCAAACTGAAATGTCATTAATGGAGGTAGAACGAAGACGCTGGCGAGATGTTCTCACACGTCTTGTAAGTATAATCCAATCAATGGCAGAGAGAAACCTTGCTTTCAAGGGGTCTTCCTCTACATTGTACAATCGAGACAATGGCAACTTCTTGAAGGAGGTTGAGCTGCTTGCCAAATTTGATCCAGTGATGAAACAACACATCAGCAGAATCGAAAGTGGCCAATATAGTCATTCAAGTTACCTAGGAAACATCATTCAAAATGAGCTCACTGGGTCCATTAGTGGGAAGATCTCGGATGCCATTGTTGCAGAAATAAAACAAGCTAAATATTACTCACTCATTTTAGACTGCACTCCAGACATAAGCCACCAAGAACAGATGTCGATTATTATCAGAACTGTTAAAATGGGTGAAGTACCAGAAATAAAAGAATACTTCTTGGGCTTTCTTGAGGCTTCAGAAAGTACAGGCCTGGGTTTATCAGTTCTGATTCTGAAGAGACTAGATGAACTGAATATTCACTTTGATGACTGCAGAGGACAGTCATATGACAACGGAGCGAACATGAAGGGCAAGAACAAAGGTGTTCAGGCAAGGTTATTAGAAAAGAACTGTTGTGCACTTTATGTTCCATGTGGGGCTCACACTCTGAATCTTGTAGTGGCTGATGCAGCTAAAGCTTCCACAGATGCCATCAGCTTCTTTGGCAATCTACAAAAACTGTACAACCTTTTTGCAGCAGCTACACAGAGATGGACAACCTAAAGAAGCACGTGAACATAACGCTCAAGTCTTGGAGTGAAACCAGGTGGGAGAGCCGGCTTAAGAGCATTGAGGCTGTGCGATACCAGAGCCACAACATCAGAGAGGCCCTGTTGGAAGTCAGAAACAATGCCACAGATGCCATAGCCAGGACTGAAGCACAAGCACTTGCAGAGGAGGTAGGGTCTTATCGCTTTCAGATTTGCACAGTAGTATGGTATGACATTCTTCATGCAGTTAACCATGTGAGCAAACTTCTGCAGTCACCTACAATGCAGGTTGATGTGGCAGTCAACCTCCTCACAAAAACAAGACTCACTCACCAGCTACAGAAACACAGGTTTTGTTGCAACACAAATCGTAGCTAGGGACATATGTGAGGAAATGAATGTGGAGGCTGTGCTGAAGGAGAAGAGGCTCAGATCCACAAAAAAGCACTTTGCTTACGAAGCTCCTGACGAACCATTTACAGAAGTCTTAAAGAGGCTGGAAGTAAAATTTTTCAATGTGGTGGTGGATTGTGCCATCGGGTCAATAAATGAGAGATTCAAAACATTAGATGATGTGAGGGACATATTTGGGGTTCTCCTAAACTTCACCACAATGAACAAGGAAGACTTGTCGTGCAAGTGTGAAAAGCTCTCTAAGATACTGAGCTCTGGAGCTGACTCTGACATTGATGGAAGAGAACTGGCCCTCGAAATTAAGAACTTGCCGACTTTACCTTCACACAACATGACTGCATTGGAGCTTCTTTCCTTCATTCATCAGAAGCAACTGGAGGAACTCTACCCTAATCTCTGGGTTGCACTAAGAATTGCCTGCACTCTACCTGTGACAATAGCGTCAGCCGAGAGGAGCTTCTCTAAGATGAAGCTAATCAAGAACTACCTCAGATCATCAATGGGACAGGATCACCTCAGTGGCCTTGGCATCATAAGCATCAACCAGGACGTTGGCAGGGAGATTTCACATGATGATGTTATTGATGATTTCGCCCAGAAAAAATCTAGGAGGCAAAAATTTTGAAGATACAAACTGTTCTGTATAAATGTTAGCTATTACACGATTGTATCGTAGAGTTAGTAATGTTTGGTAGTTGATAATTGCATTATTTTTTTATACATAGTTCTGTGTCATTTATTCTAAATAATGTATAAGCTAATTTTCAGGAATTTCGTGAAGAGTATTTTTTCTGTTTGTCTTCTGAAAGTACATATTTGTTGTTTTGGACATAAATGTTTCATTAAAATTGTTTCATAATTGTTTTTTATTAACACAGCCATTTTTTGTATGTGTGTGCTGAGGTGACGTAGTAAGGCGTGAGTTGGTGGATGGAGGGGGTGGGGCCTCAAATGGGTATACTGCTTAGGGCCCCCTAATGGCTAGAAACGGCCCTGGATATATATCTCTGTGTTATATGTTGTTGGACTCGGTTGTTCCCCCTCCACCCCGCCTTCCCCAAGATGGGGTACCTTGACTAACACTGCGGCGTTGCCACATATACAGAGTCGCCTGTGAGGCGAGGAACATTACATATGCGGGCAATTGTACATTCTTAGGGCTTTGATAGCTGGGATAACAATTGATATTGATGCATCTTCAGAGCTTAATCTCAATGTGAGGTCCTTAAATGGTTCTAATACGTTTATTACATTTTCAATCAGTGCCCATTGGTTAGGTGATGGCATGTCTAAGTTATTTTCAGCACCATATAGAGTTAATGCTCGTTTCTGTTATAGTATCATAAGTTGAATTCCATCAAGTCTCAATATCTTGAATTAGCTTGTGGTTTGGAATGCTTAAAGTGTTTTGAATGCTGGTCAATTTTGATGTGAAAAGCAAGACTCATTATTTAATCCTGCTAATCTAACACCTTTGCATATATTTGCAGCATTGTCTGTTATAATAGCATGTAACCTTATTATTCCCAATATTCCAATCTATTATCATTTCTTTAATTTTTTTACCTATATTTTCTGTTGTATGGCTATTTCTAAAGCTGCTAACTTGTAATGTTGCACTTTCTGCATTGAATTCCTCAGTCACCCAATGTCCCGAAAAGCTTAAAAAGCTTTCATTGTTGTACGAACATGTCCATATGTCTGCAGTCAAAGATATGTATTCAGGATTGCTAATTTCATTAAGTATTTTATTTTTTACTCTAGTATATATCTCTGGAATAACCCACTCACTAAAATATCTTCTAGAAGTAGGTTGTACTGTGGAGCCAAAAGCTCTATCAATCTTTTAAAATCCCTTATCCTCAACTGAAGAAAATGGCTGCTGATCAGCAGCAATCATTTCTCCTATTTTCCTACCTATGAATTTCTATACTTCTTTTGTCATTTATATCCCAAATTTTCGTTTTTTCTATCACCTGAAAAATTGTTGGTTGTTTTGAGTTTTTTGCTGTAGTTGCAGAGGAAGTCGTAGCTTTTTCAGAGGGTCTTTTATTTGGTTCATCTTTCTTCATTTTCTCTTTTTGTACCAAATCATAAACATTATGATGTTTACCTTTTAGGTGCTTAAAAAAAAGCGGGGTTGTGCTATAATATTTGCTACCTTTATTGCTAGGTCCTCTTGATACAAGAGTCTCTTCAGAACATAGAGTGCAAATAGCTTTACTGCTCTCTTTATCATCACTTCTAAAATATTTCCAAACTCCAGAAGTCGGCATTTTTTAAAAATTTATGATTATAGAATATAGACTATAACTTACTTATGCTTATGAAAAAAAAATATATATATAAATGAAATATATTTAATATTTATATTTGTAAAGAGAAAACATAAAAGTGATAAAACAAATGAAATCATATCTTACTTAATAATGAGGCGCCACGTGCGAGAACCATCTAAGCGCCAAAAATAAAAATTGCCAGAAAACGCAGTTAAAGTTTACCAATTTAGGAATTAATAATTCACATATTATTTAAAATTATAGACCTACTAGTTAGGGCCTAAGCTAACACAAAAGGTTCCGGCAGCCGGATATTCCGGCTTCCGGCCGGAATCAAAATTTGTTGATCGGATATTCCGGCTTCCGGCCAAAAAACTGGTTCTGGTACACCTCTACCAGCCACCCCCCTCACCCAAATCCTGGAGGAGCCCCTGAATAATCAGAAATGGTCATCACTCAGTTTTGATGATAATTGGGTTTAGGAGCAATGAGTGATAGAAGAATTTAAACCAAGATTATAAAAAGCATTTTGTTGAAAAGGTTAGACCCTAGGAGTATTTTATTTTGCTGGGAAGCAGCTTTATATTGTGGAATAATTTGCAAAAATTGGATTTTGTGAGACAATTTCGTTATTCTGTTCTTGTGCTTGGTTTCTAACTGCAGATGAGTAAAACATATTTCCAATTGTAGATTGTGCGACCATTTTTCTTGCTTCTGCAAAAGTAATATTCTTTTTATATTTAGTAGCTACAATTTCTTTTCTTTTAAATATACAGGGCAATTGAAAAAATTTGCTTTATGGGAACTTCCACAATTAATACATTACTCTGTTCGTCTGTTTCAGTACAACTTCCAGCTTCGTGATTTCCTGCATATTTCTAGCATACAGTTTTTCCTTTACAGCTGTTAGTTCCATGCCCAGGTTTTTGGTATTTAAAACACCTCAAAGGGCGGGGAATACACATTTCTACTGAATAACTTTGATATTCACAAGAAATTTTTTCAGGGAGTTTTCTTCCTCTAAAGGTTAGGACTAAGAGTGGAGTAGGCACTTTTTCTTTATCCTTTGTAAGCCTGCGTACTTCCATGACATTTTTGTCTTCGAGTCCTTTAAGGATTCTCAGCACTACGGTCAAATAGATCTGGTGCATATATTATTCCTTTTATTGAATCTAATTTAGAGGCCAATTCTATATAGAATATTACATTTTCTATTAAGTATGGTCTTTGCCTTTAAAATATTATGAATCTGTTTAATATTATAAGTTTCTATTAACAAACTACCTGGGCGACATTTTTGAACACTCTTGACTGGGGCAGATACTTTATCTATAATGGATTTAATTTGAAGTGGATTAAATTTAGTTAAACGTTTTGGTGAATCAATAACAGTCATATAAACATACGAGCCTATGAGGTATGTGGAGGAATTTGGTAAGTATCAGACTTAAATGATGCAGTCATATTCTTTTTCAGATCTTGTGATTTCCTAGTATCAAAAGGAATCTCATCATCATCATCCTCCTCATCAGCACTTTCCAGATCATTATCAACAGTTAAAGCAATAGTAGAGAAGGAATTAGTACTGGAATAGTATCTTCCCACTCAAAACTATTACGCCTTCTTTTCCTTCGAGATTTAGCATTTCCCATACCCCCAAGATCCAAATTAGATTCCTGAGAACGCAGCTTGAAAGTTTGTCGGCGGTTAGGGGTACCAACAATTTTCCACTCGGTATTTGCATTTGGATTAGAAGTAGTAGTGGTGTGAATATCAGCTGACACTGATATTTCACTATTTAGTTGAGCAGAACCCTCCGGGACTGCTAAACCTGAAGATTCGTTCATATCTACTGCGTTCTCTATGGTGTCTGTAGAACACAGACTTCCACAGAAAAGGAGAGATGACCTAGGCTAATCAAAAAATAGCTTTGGTCACCTTACGTTAATTCCCGGCCTAGCTCAGTGAGTCAGGACCAGAAATGTACCTTAAGCTTATACTGTATTCTAAAAGCCGGCTTTGTATCAGAAGCCGTATAACTTAAAATTAGACAAAATCTATCTTAAATATACACTACTTACAACAGGAATTATGAACAAAATTGACTTAATTAAAATTCAATAATGAAATTCAGATTATTCGTTATTCACTTCCATAAAAAATGAAGAAGTTAAAATAAAAATCGAAAATTTAAATTAATACTTATCGGCGCTTTCACGTTACGACAACCATCCATACACGTCAAGCACTTAACCTCTTTCGCAATGCAGTAATTCAAATTACAAACTTCAGGCGCGGATACAAGGGGGGGGAGGGCTTAACTACTCTAGCTTTAACCTGAATGACATCTCTTATTCTAATAATTAATAATTTTAGTGCTTTCCTGTTAACGGGAATACCCAACCGCCCGCCACCAAACTTTATGTATTTTTGCTCTCGTCATTTTCGTTTAAACTAACGAAAATATCACAACTTAACCTAACCAATCATCAAGGGCGTACAGTTGACCTAACCGGGCATTCAATTGACCTAACAGGTTAATATAACGGAAAATGCCCGGTTAAGTCAACTGAATGCCCAGTTAGGTCAACTGTACGCCTTTGATAATTGGTTAGGTTAAGTTGTGATATTTTCGTTAGTTTAAACGAAAATGACGAGAGCAAAAATACATCATAAACAGTTTGGTAGTCCCGATAATACGTAAGTACCGAATTTATTAATCATTTAAAAGAAATTAGTTAATATGTAAGCGATAATCAGTTAGCAGGGGGCCAAAATGTCTTTATGTCATCTAAAATCGCAGAAAAAACGTCGCTGCTTTCGGTACGTTGTCGCCACATGAATTCCACAAGATACGAGTCCAGATGATGGCGGGCGGTTGGGTATTCCGGTTAACAGGAAAGCATCATAATTTTTAATATTATTGTATATTATATAATATTGGGCTGGCAATATTTACATGACACGACATGACAAATCCTAACCCCCACTCCCATGTATCTGCGCCTGAACTCCATTCATCAGTGTCTAAGTATGATGTCGGAGACGACGGACTTACGTTTGGAATAGCGGGTAATTTCGGATTAGGGCCAGGATTTGTTACATGTTGCGTTCTTACGGTTGTAATAACATACAGATTATAGTGAAAAAGAACACTAGTGAAAATTGTGTAGAGTATGGTAATTGTAAATAGTAACGTAAGTTGTCGAGTATCGTATATATTCGTTTAAGTATGACAACTCATGAATAAGATTAGGAAACTTGTTAAATTATATTAGACTATACTAGGTCTAGGATAAGTTAGCTGGCAGTTATTGGACCTTTAAATAATTAGTGAAAAACTTAGTTAAATTAGGGCCTATAAGATAATAATGGGTCGCGCGTCTTAAGGTACCTAAGCGCCACAACAGGCGAAAACGTGTTTTTGATGGATATCACTATTTTCACCCTTCCTCTATCGCGTGGTTTGGATTATAATGACCTTACGACAATAGAAGTATGGTTGAAAACCTTATGAAGCGAGCCACTAGCGTAGCTATAGGGGGGCGGAGGGGGCGGTCCGCCCCGGGCGGCACTTTTTGAGGGGCGGCACTTTTGGTCTACTGCAATGAAAAAAAGTTTTTTTTTATGTCGGGACAGTAGAAGGATATAAGACGCCAGACACAATTTTATTTTTCCACGAAAACACTGCTTACTTCGTTAATTTCCGACAATGGTAAGGATTGTGTTCCCTTGAAGATGGCCTTATTGACCATCATACCTATTTAAGCCTTAGTTGTGCTTAATTAATAATAGCATTGGTATAAATGCATTTATTTCATTAAAAAGGGAAATAACCCATAAAGTTCTGTAAATACGTTATAATCTATAAATATACGTTTAATATTTATAAATAATCAATATCAAAACTAATATGCTGGTATTAGTTGTAAAGTATAATCTTGGTAACTCGGTTCCAAATATTGTAATACTGCTGCGGATTTTTCTCACAATTGCGTTAGTGTTGCTAGCTGTGAGAGGAGTTTTTCTAAACTAAAACTGATAAAGAATTACCTAAGATCTACTATGAGCACCTTGCGGTTGAGAAATCTTGCCATACTGTCTATAGAACAACAATTGACAGACGAAATAGATTTCGACAATGTCATCGAAGATTTTGCTAACAGAAAAGCAAGAAAAATAACTGTGTAGAATGTTGTAGTTAATTTTTTCATTTCAGAAGTAAACATGTTGTCCTAATATTTTTCACAGGTTTTTTTCTATACGTCGTTTTCACTTTTTGTTTAAGTATGTTTGTTATGTGTATTGTGTTGTGTTTCAGGGGGGCGGCACAAACTCTAGCTACGCCACTGAAGCGAACTGCTTTTTTCACCTCTATCGCCAGCTGGGCTCTGCCGCCCAGATGTGATGCGCGTCTTAAGGCCCCAATATCCCGTTCAACTGGTGGGAGGTGATGGGGGTCGGGGTGGGATGCTCGGTCTCTGGGTGGCGGGAACAGCAGGAGGAGCGCGAGCCAATGAAAACATGGCAGCCACGCCGCTCTGCTTTCTGATTGGCCATCCGCTCCACGCGCCGAGAGGGACACGACACAAACATCCCGCCAGTACCTTAAGACTCGCGTTGCTGTTAGCAGGCGTCCTGTGTTCGTGCTCATATTGCTGAATATTGCGTGAATTATTCTATTTACCCGGCTTCTAACTATTATCAATGTGTGCAGCAATGTCTCACCGTGTTAGTGATAGTGATGAAAAATCAATGGAATCATTCTGTGCCAGAAATCGCACCCAAAGTTCGACATAATAAGAAAATTAAAAAAAAAATAAAAATATATATATAAAATATAAAATATGAAAATCTATTCCAAAAATTCATCAACATCTTCATTAGCATACTTAGAACTCTAATTTAGCTAAAAATGAACGTTCTAGTTCAATTAATAACGGAGATACTATTGCCAGAATATTGCTGAACTTTGGAGGCGATTTCTGGCGAATTTTGATTTGGGCGCTTAGGTACCTTAAGACGCGGGACCCCTCATTATCTTAAATGTTGTTGAGTGTATGAAGAAATATATCGACATTAAAAAAAACATAAATAGGGTTTACTTCGTTTTTATAAATGTGAATCGCCTGTTTATGCTAAAAATTCAGACACAACATATTCAATTTTATCCCCAAACAGTGTTGGGCTATCAGAGACTTTTTACTTATATAGCAAACAAAGGGTGAAAAGTAGCATTACTCAAAGATAGTAGCAGACTGTAGTGTACAGGGGTGTTTCAAAATTCCTTTATCACGGTATTTTGCGTTAATAATCTTTTAGTTTAACATATGAAGCCTACAGTAATTATAAACTTCAAATAGCAGGCCCGTAGCCAGGGGGTGGGGTTATAACTTATAAGTTATACTTTATGATGTGATATTATAATATATAACATTATTTAGTAAATAAACACTTGCATTTTTTTAATATTTTTTTTAATTTCACAAACTACTCTAAACTCCCTCCGCAGTCTACAATTTCGATCCCCCCATGGGAAATCCTGGCTACGGGCTGAATAGACGTTCAAATGTGGCAGTACTAAGCCTACTTCTGTTACAGGACATCATAGTGATGACTGTTAAACTGAAAAAAGAAACACAATAATACCCCCTCTATGCCAGAATAATTGGTGAGCGGCTAGTCCGGTATAGAGAATTTTCTGGTATATAACGAATCCGAAAATTCCGATGAATCCCATCCCGGGATCCCGATACCACTTTTAGACATAAAAAATGGTCTTATCACATAAATTTTTTGATAATCTAATGCTAAATAAATGCTATTAGTGTCATTTGTATTTATTACTAGCGGAGCGACCCGCCGTTGCCGGGTGGATGTTGAACATTATATATATATATATATATATATATATATATATATATATATATATATATATGCCCCGGTTAGGTCAACTGAATGCCTTTAGGTCAACTGAATGCTCGGTTAGGTTAATTGAATGCCCGGTTAGATTAATTGGAATCACTTTAACATATTGCTTCCCAAAACATTCGGGAAGCAATATGTTAAAGTGATCCGTCCTGAGTAGCAATATGTTAGTGATTAACACTGGGAAGCAATATGTTAAAAAGAGAAAGGTTGGTTGGTTAGAAAGAGGTTCGTAATCTAGGCTAACTAACGAAAATATTACGACCTAACCTAACCAATCGTCAAGGGCGTACAGTTGACCTAACGATTGGTTAGGTTAGGTCGTGATATTTTCGTTAGTTAGCCTTATAAGGCTAACTAAAGAAGCCTGGGGTTCCCTGATCTTCAGGTGATCGAAATATTTTAAAGTCACAAAAAATGGCAAAGCATAATAAGTTAAGTTGTCCATAAATTTACATTTTCTCGACTAGCTAATCTCTAAATATAATAAACTATTGTAATGTAACTGTAATTGGTTGTGTAATATCTATTTTTGGGGTACTTGTAGGTTATCTCCCCCCCCCACCAATTTTGACAGAATATTTTCGTTAAAACTAACGAAAATATCACGACTTAACCTAACCAATTATGAAGGGCGTACAGTTAATCTATTATTAATTATAACATTGTTTGTTTCTGGAATAGTATTTACTATTTACTAATAGATCAACTGTACGCCCTTGATAATTGGTTAGGTTAAGTCGTGATATTTTCGCTAATTTTAACGAAAATATTCTGTCAAAATTGGTCGGGGGGAGATAACCTACAAGTACCATTTTTGGGAAGCAATATGTTAAAGTGATTAACACTGGGAAGCAATATGTTAAAGAGAGGTTCCTGGGAAGCAATATGTTAAAGTGATCCGGTTAATTGAATGCCAGGTTAAGTCAACTGAATGCCCGATTAGGTTAATTAAATGCCCGGTTAGGTCAACTGAATGCCCGATTAGATTAATTGAATGCCAGGTAGGTTAATTGAATACCCGGTTAGGTTAATTGTACACCCTTGACGATTGGTTAAGTTGTGATATTTTCGTTAAAGCTAACAAAAATATCACGACTTAACCTAACCAATCGTCAAGGGGGTACAGTTGACCTAACCGGGCATTCAACACCCAGGTGCACAACCTCGGGACCTAATCAATATGTGTGTGGTTTCATGTAACTGCTTCCATTTTGGACCTATGGCTGGAACACACACACACACACACACACACACACACACACACACACACACGTCCTTTTATTATTATAGGTTATTATTATCATTATTATCATTATTATTATTGGTGCTCTTCCAATATGTGCTCTACCGCGAAACTGTGATCTACCGTATTCCAATACGTGCTCTACCGTGAAACTAGCCTTATACGGCTAACTAACGAAAATATCATGACTTAACCTAACCAATCGTTAGGTCAACTATACGCCCTTGACGATTGGTTAGGTTAAGTCGTGATATTTTCGTTAGTTAGCCTGGAATATGGAATATTAGTTGGAATATGGTAGATCACAGTTTCGCGGTAGAGCACATATTGGAAGAGCACCAAAATTATTATATATTATACAATATAGCTTAAAGGCATTTAAAGGACCCATCCTATTAAATAATAACCGTGAATTTCGTTGCAATTTTAATAAATAATACCGCACTGTTATGTTCGTTTGTAGCATCAAATTGCATTTTAACACAATGGAAGGCATTTACAATGGGGGAGGGTTAATGCCGGGCTACCAAATTATGTCAAGCAAGTGAGGTTTTATGTTCCCGGACATTTTTTTTAATACCGGACTAATTCCGGCATTAAAAAAAATACCGGTCTGCTAAGATAGAGTCCGGTATTAAGCGAATTCCGGTATAGAGGGGTAATACTGTCCCAAATCACTTTGGTTCTGAAATATATAGCGTAGTTAATATAACAGAACCCGTCAAAAGAATTAGACTGTTCTTAGTTGGTCAGCCTGACATTTATCATAACAGTCTTATGAACGATAAAGGTTGTCATGACTCGTATGATCAGTCTTTTTAACCTTCAGTAAAGTCAAAGAAAGCCGGATCTGTATGCTCAAGTCAGGAACAAAATTTGTATATAGTTATTTAGATAATAATTTAGGGAGTCAAAAGATTTTGAATAGCGAGAAAAATGTCCTCTTGATTCGTGATCTTTTGACTGTTTTTCATTTTTTGCGCGCAGTATTTATGTCAGCACCATCATTTACGGTAATAATACTGCACAAACTGCAACCCTATCCTCTCAAAAAAAAAAAAAAAATCGAGTGTTTCTGGAGGGTTTATACCAAAAAGGAAAAGAAACAGATGGTGAAGCCGGCTTAAATCTAAGAAATTCCAACGGAAATAGGATGATCTCTCTCCGACACCGCCTTCTCAATTCCAGTTCCGTTTCGAACTTGGACGAGCATGCGCAGATTTACATCCGCAGATCTCCTTAATAATGGCCTTTGTATAGTGCAGAAACACCTAATCTTCAAATTTTGCATGGAAACCATGCTCGGGGCAAAGACCTTTATGAAATGCGATTAAAGTTGGAGGAGGAGTTTCAGCGTTCGTATAAGTAAGCACGAAAGAGGTCGATCATGAAACAAGCAAAACCCTCAGCAATGAAGACGGGTGCACTCCACGTGGAAATGACTGTTTATATACCAAATGTTAATATACAGTAGGCCTATATACGAACAACTTTTGGCTAAGTCTATATAACCCTATCGGACACCGACATTACGATCCTTCGGGAAGGGAGAGGATCCGCGGAGCCTAATCAATCTTCAACCCTCCAGTGAGAAATATTTTTCAATACAGCAACTCATTTAACCATTATTAATCTCCCCGAAAACCTTTTCAACAGAGTTAAAACTCCTCTTTTAAAGCGTGTATAAAATTTCCAATATCTGGTAAAACATTTTCCTTCTATTGGTTTTCTCTAAAAAAGTTGAGCCGACTGAGTAAACTTATACTTGATTTTTTCCGTCCTCCTTTTTTTTTTAAGCTCAAAATTTAAGAGGAAGAGAGTAACCGATATAGCATAAAAAATTTAATGTAATGGCTTTGTAGATTAAAAGAATAAAGAAAAAAAAAGGGGAGTGGGGGAGATAAATCTGGTTCTCAAAAAAAAAAAAAAGTTGTCAAGATTTTTTTAAAATTTTTTGTCGTGTGGATTTGTTTTGTTTTGGGGTTAAAGTGAGGCGGATTTGCGAACGCGCGTTTCTTGAAATATATTTTGTGAAAATTACAAGAGTTAGGGGGCTACATCCACAGATATATAAGCATCGCTTCCTTCTTCTCTAAAATGTATATGCACTAATCCGAAAAAGTAAATAATAAAATAAAAATATAGGAAAAAATTCCTCAAAAATATATTCCTATGAACAAGGTACCAAATTTTTTTTTAAAAACCCAAACAGTACATCTAAAGACCTAATTAACCAAATTACTTAACCTAACCTAACCCAAGCTTGATAAAGGTAAGATAAGTGTTTGGGGCGCAAGTGAGAGTTCGACGGATGTTTTTTAAGTCATTAAATAGTGAGTTACTCGCTAATCTAGCCTAACCTAACCTAACCAAACTTTAATAACCTAACCTAGTGTAAAACCTAATCAGGACCAACATATCTATTTTCCGACTTAATAAAATGTTTGTAGATTTTTTTTATATAATTTTTTTTTATTATTCCGAAGTACTGTACTTTTAAAAGTGTTATCTCTCAAAAAATTTGCCCCACTTCATCCCTGAATGACCACAACTTGTGTCCAGTTGCCTACACACACACACACACACACACACACACACACACTATAAAGGTTTGTGCATATGAACACAAGTGATTTTTTCTACCAGGCCAAGTTGTTTGCTATAAATCAACGTCATATTGATTAAGAAGAAAAGAACCAAAATATTACAACCAAAAATGAAGCAGGAAACCTTCCCAAACTATGAACTGAATAACTTTTTTTAACAATTAAATGGCCTAAAAAAGCTTTCAAATCCACATAAAAAAAAGGTTTATGATCAGTTCTTCATTTGAAATTCTAAAAGCAAACCTATTAAATATTAAGTACATAATAAATTCGACGCACTGTATTTAATAATAACCCTTAAAACAATTTAAATTTAGGGTGAAATAAGTCATTACTTTAATTAAAAAATACTAATTATCGCACAGAGCAACCAGCGGATTCGATCCACGAAGGACTCATTTGTCTTCATTGTAACTTTTTCCTTTTTCCATATATATATATATATATATATATATATATATATATATGACCATGAAATGATGGATACCACTAATGTATTAAAGTCTAAATATGGCTGGAAAGCGTGATAAGAGAATATATAGTATTTTTTTCATTTAATTTTTCAGGAATTTTAGTATTCAGTTCAGTAAAAAAAATTTTTTTTTTTTAATTTTTCTTTTTATATTTTTTTACAAGAATACTGAATATTACTACTTGTATGTTGCGCTCGAACCTTCTTATTCTTATTATTATTATTATTATTATTATTATTATTATACAATATAGGTGAACATTATAATATTACCAGTACGCCACATTTCACCACTTTAATTACATTAAATTGAATTCACTTAATGAAATTCTGATCCTATTCCAAAATAATTACATAAACTAACTAACTAACTGATAATAATAATAATAATAATGCTAGAAAAACCTTTTTATCAACTAAAAATTGATAGAAAGGTACGGAATCTTTACTTAAACGAAAGAGTATTTGCGCTTCACAAGTTAATCAATTTTAAAAGAAAAATCATTTTATTTATTTACATTGCGAATAAATTTACCTTTTCTTCAACTGAATCTCTCTCTCTCTCTCTCTCTCTCTCTCTCTCTCTCTCTCTCTCTTCTCTCTCTCATTTTTTACCTTCTTCGCTTATCTTCTGTTTCACTGTTTTAGAAACATTTTCATTCCTGTTTTAGTTTTTGTGTCGATATTATCTCGTTCTTAATTCTGAACTTGGTTCATACACTTCAACAACTTTACGAAAAATCGGCTAAACCTTTTAAAACTTTACATTATATATTTATATATATATATATATATACACACACACACAAAGAGAGAGAGAGAGAGGAAGCCTCAAAGACCTTTCGGTCCACTCGGGGAGGTTCTTGTTATTAAACTGGTTCGTTTTTAACCTAGTATTCTAGCGGTAGTACAAAAATGGATAGGAAAGCATAAGGCTCTCTCCCCACCCTCCGCTCCCTCCAGCGGAGACGGCCACGGAAAAAGGCCGAAAAAATACCTT
This sequence comes from Bathynomus jamesi, assembly GCA_023014485.1. Taxonomy (NCBI): domain Eukaryota; kingdom Metazoa; phylum Arthropoda; class Malacostraca; order Isopoda; family Cirolanidae; genus Bathynomus; species Bathynomus jamesi. The sequence goes on from JAJOZX010001814.1 coordinate 370,290, forward strand.
GATCCTGGAAAAGAAGCTAAGGAAATTTTACGGGAAAGAGGAGAAAATATAAGCTAACTCTACAATTACGCTATGCACACACAGAGGTCGTGTACTAGAGAGCACCGCTATACAAATCAATAATATACTCGCGTCGACTGCACATCAACCACTTGGTATCGTCACAAAAAGCTCGAACATATGGTTTTTATTTTATGCAAAATATTTACGGCTCTATTTAACGAGGTGTTGGTCCAACAAAGACCCCATGACCCACTTCAGGCTGGCCCCAAAAGGATTAAGAGATGGCTAAAGATTAAACTCTCCGAGTCTACACCCGTGTACGCCCAAAGCCGGCAAAGTGATGAAATGCTTTTGTAGGAAAAAGCAGAAATCAGATTCCCCACACCATGCCCTTCCCCGTCACGCGCATTCAGCCATCCAAGAGAAAGAAGGGAAAAAAGAAATCGTGATGGTAGAAACGCAACTCCACCTCACTTAATCCGTGTCATGCAGTTTTTTTTTTTATTCGTTACGAAATTATATTTCTACAAAATATTTTTCTACTCTATTCTTAGACATATTAACAAGGCAGGCAAGTGCGTGAGCGTGTTTTCCGTAGTTGGATGTCTGTCATGTGTATGTGTCTACCAACTCTTTGAATGTTGCCGTTTTAAGTTCCAATTTAAAATCATTATTTCTTGTCAGATTGGTATTAAATGAGAATAATTTCCTGTAGTCTACCCTGAATAAGCTGACCGCGCAACCTCCTGGTCTCTAAAGTAAACAGATTTAAGCGTTCTAATCTTCGTTGGTAGTTTTGCAGTCTCATTGAAAGGATTAATTTTGTAGCCCTTGCTTGTACCCTTTCCAACCTTTCTATATCCTTCCTAAGGGGGCGGAGACCAAAGCTGCATACAATACTGGAGTTGAGGTCTAACTAGTGAATTGTAAAGAGACATTACAATCTCCTTGTTTCTAAATTGGAACCGTCTTTTAATATAACCAAGTATTTTTAAGGCCCTCTTTTCGACTTCTGCACAGTGCTTTGACGGTTTGAGATCATCACCAATATAAACTCCTAAATCTTTCTCTGGATCGGTCTCAGTCAAGTTCCTCGCAAAGAGAAAGTAATCGGTCTTCGGGTTCTTGTAACCTATGTGCATTACCTTACATTTGTTGTCCAAATTGAATGGCATCTGCCAAGTACCAGACCATTCGCCCAACCTATTAAGGTAATTTTGGGCCATTCTTACGCCCTACTCATTACTTACACTATTTCCTAATTTGGTATCATCTGCAAATTTAGAAATTGTACTTAGGAGCCCAACGTCTATATTGTTAATATAGATGATAAACAGTAAAGGACCCAGAACGGAACCCTGTGGAACCCCACTCCGAAGCCACTCCATTTATTGCTACTCTCTGCTTTCTATCTCTTAACCAGTCTTCAATCCAGTTGGAAACGAGCCCGGTAATTCCTTGTCCTCTAATTTTAGTCATCAATCTCGCTTGAGGGACTTTGTCAAAGGCTTTTTGAAAGTCGAGATACACTATATCTATTACTCTAACAGGTTTGTTAGACAAGATCTATGCCGCCTGAATCCATGCTGAAAATAAAAAAATAAATTGCTTGATTCAAGGTGATACACGATACGTTCTGTAATACTGGATTCCAACAACTTGCTGACAATTGACGTTAAACTGATTGGGCGGTAATTACACGAATCTTGCCTCTCCTCCCTTCTTAAAGATTGGTTTTACATTTGCTAATTTCCAGTCGGTTGGAACTCTCCCTAATTTGAATGACTGTTTGAATATAGTTACTAAATCATGAACAATATTGTGGCTAACCTCTTTTAATACTCCTGAAAGAAATAAGTTAGAACCGGGTGATTTGTACTTATTCATCTTGTCGGTTTGTTGCTGCACCTCATCTTTCGTAAAAATTATGGTCTCTAAGGGATGGTCACCCGAGGATTTGATACTTCAGTTAAGTCTTCTACCATGAAAACTGTAATCCATGTAAACTGTAATTACTTTTTTAGCTAATACGCTAAACGAAGAACTCGTTTAGCGTATTAGCTATATCTATATCACTAAATTTCAATATGCCATTTCTATCTACAGAATTTTTAAATCACTTTCTGCTGTAAATATGGGCATAAAACTCTTTAGGGTTAACTTTACAGAGTAAAGCAAAACTAGCTTTTTCATCACGTTTAGCTGATCTAATTAAGGATTTAACCGTCCGACGTAAATCATAGGTTTATATAATTTTCTGGAGAGAGAGTTACAAGGAAAAGAAGTACCTCAAAAGGCCTTGCGGCCCATACCGAGGAGGTACCAATGGCAACGGGTGCCAGGGAAAATTTTCTAACACTTAAATAGTGTGCAGGATTTGGTCTAACCTTTTCTTGTAATGATCCACAGAGGAACTGTTCAAACTTCTGAAGGTAACCTGTTCCACGTGTCACAGATCTTATACGTAAAGTAATTCCCACACACTAGTCCTAAACCGTTTCAAATCCAACTTCCAACCATTGTTACGAGTTGGGTATCATTTAAACTAAACATGCTTCTAAAATCGACATCTTTGAACCCGCGTCACGTAAGCGTCGATTGTAGCCCATATGCCTAACGGAAGGGATTAACTTTGTGGCACTCTTCAGCCGGTTTTCAATCCACCTACCTACTTCCCCACCAATACCCAGCGCGCGCACTTTGGCCATTAGCCGCGGTGAGGTACCTTATCAAAGGCTTTCTCATCAATCGCCCTACTCTTATCATACTCACTCAACATGACGTGGAAAAACTCGAGCAAGTTGGTGAGACACGACCTATGCCGTCTAAACCCATGTTGGTGTCCCCAAGTAGCTTGTAGGAATCCAAATGGTCAACAATCCTACCCGCTATTATCCCCTCTAATTATTTACCTACAACTGAAGTGAAATGGTGTTTATTTATAGAGGTTCCAAAGCCTCTTCCCACGCATGAGGTAGCAGTAGGGTCCTAATAGTAAGAGTAGAGAAAAAGACTTAATACTAAAAGTTTTTTTTTTTTTTTTGCAGTCAGAGGAGAGCATCCTTAACCTAAGCTAAAAGGACAGAGTAGGGATGGGAAGGGGTCCTAGTAACCCACGGGACAGGTTTCTACAACAGACTTCACCCGCCCTCCCGAAAGAGAGAGAACCTAAAGGAACTGGAAGCCAATTTCTCTAGAATCCCACGACTCGGGACCGGAGGGCTGTCACACCCCAAGTATAAAGTTTACAACACCCAGAAGGAACGTGCATAACCTTTATACTCCCTGCGGAGAGAGAGAGAGAGAGAGAGAGAGAGAGAGTTACAAGGAAAAGTAGTACCTCAAAAAGCCTTGCGGCCCATACCGAGGAGGTACCAATGGCAACGGGTGCCAGGGAAAAATCTGTCACCCTCAAATATTGTGCAAGATTCGGTCTAACCTTTTCTTGAATAGATCCACTAGCCCAACCCGAACTAGCCCCTTTAATTACAACCCTCTGCCGCCTATTCTTCAGCCAGTTTTCAATCCACCTACCTACTTCCCCACCGATACCCAGCGCGCGCACTTTGGCCATTAGCCGGCGGTGAGGTACCTTATCAAAGGCTTTCTCAAAGTCGAGATAAAATATATCAATCGCCTTACTCTTATACTCACTCAACATGACGTGGAAAAACTCGAGCAAGTTGGTGAGACACGACCTAAGCCGTCTAAACCCATGTTGGGAGTCCCCAAGCAGCTTGTAGGAATCCAAATGATCAACGATCCTATCCGCTTTTATCCTCTCTAATAATTTACCTACAACCGAAGTGAGACTAATGGGACGATAGTTCCCTGGACTTTCGTGATCCCCTTTCTTAAAGATAGGGGTCACAGTGGCTTCCCTCCAGTCACCAGGCACCTGGCCCGTCTCCAATGATTTGTTGAAGACTGTAGCCAGGTGGGGAGCCACCTGGTCGCGCACCTCCCGCAACACTCTGGGGAGGAACTGGTCTGGCCCAGGAGCCTTAAACGCGCTCAGTTTGTCTATTCTCTCGGCAACGACTGTCGCGGTATATCGAACACTATCCAGGCCAGCAACTTCGTCCCTTACGCCTGGCTCGGGGATGACGCGGGTGTCCTCCCTGGTGAACACTCCCGCTAAGTATTCATTCAGCACATTAGCGATGTCCGCGTTGGAGGTCCGCTTCTAATGGGCTTTCTACTATTAACATAACTGAAGAATTCCTTAGGGTTCCCTTGCAGAGGCTTGCCACGCGGAGTTCTTCGTTACGTTTGGCTAGCCTAACCTTCGCCTTCACTTCTCTGCACAGGTGGACATACGCTTCAGTGTTCTCATGTGAACGATTGGCCTTCGCCCTCCTATACGCTACTTTCCTATTTCGGATAGCCGAAGCGATGTCACGATTGAACCACTTAGGCTGCGTTGAAGCAGGGGTGACCAGTTTTGAGGGTATGGCAGCAGACTGCAGCACCGTAAACTCGTCCCGGAATGCACTCTACACTCCCTCAACATCGCCGCAGACCTCTAACCCCATCTCACCTACGCTATCCGGGAGGCTAACAAAGTCCGCACGCCGTAGATCGAGCTTACTGCCTCTCGAGTTACTACGCTTCACCCGAGGGACGCACACACGGAACCTAATCAGTCCGTGATCACTCCCGCCCAACGATTCGTCAACGGTGAGGCCAGTGACGAGGTTGTCTTCGGTCGTGAATACTAAGTCTAGAACGCTTTCGCCTCGTGTAGGCCCATTGACCCACTGAGTGAGGAAGTTCTCATCAGCAAAGTCAACTAGCCTCCTCCTTCGGCATCAGCAGTCCTGTCTTCCCACTTTACTTTATGCCGCGACAGTTGAAGTATCCTAAAACCACACACACCCTATCCCCTAGTAGGCTACGGAGTTCGGTGTACAGGGCTGTATCCTCCTCGAGGAGGAGATGCGGAGGTCTGTACACCAGAATTAACCTATAGTTCGTCCCTCCCACGTTCAGATCGACGCCAAGCAGCTCCCGTTCCAATCGGAACTGGCAGTCAACCGGACTCATAGAGGGAAAAGTGTGTGTTTGAGAGTATGCTGAATTGCTCACAGGGTAGATGAGACACGGAAAAAGATTAACTAAAAGAGGACAGTGACAGGAGAAACGGGAGTTCCAGTACGCCCTGTCTCCTGCCTAACCCCCCACCCCCACGGACTACTTCCCTGGTCGATTAGTGTGTACAATCTCCTCCTATATATATATATATATATATATATATATATTATATATATATCTATATATATATATATATATATATATATACACACACCACTTCTTCGTCTTCCACAGAATTAAAAACTGCGTATGATGTATTCTGTAACACTTAATAATGCTCAGTTTTAGAGAAAAGTTTGTCTCCAGAATATTTTTGTTAAGAAACCCCAGAATTATTAATTCGTATATTGCTTTCTATTTAAAATTTATTCCTTTGAGAGGAAAAAAAAATAAAATTTCAAAATAAAAGAAAAATTAAGAATTAATCATTTGTTTATTTCTATTTTATTGGGTGTATTTTTTCAGCAAACTGTACGCATTAGCTATATTCTTATCTTATGATATAAAACTTACAGAGAGTAATGTGCACATTAGGGTTATGACATTTTTATAACCTCATGTTCCTGTATCATAAATCGATGAACTTTTGCCTTTTGACAATGAAAATAACAGTTTTTTCGATATATTTTGAAAACTTCACCCCAAAATAAAAAATACAAAATTAATAAAATAAATAGAAATTTGCATGTTTATTTCACAATTATTATACATAAACATATATTATATTATACAACATTATACCTATACAATACATATTAATTATACAAATACAATATTATATATTTACTCTATTATTGTTTTAATTGTTTTACTTATTGCTTAAAATAAACCTGTAACTAATATACTATATTTGCTTTCGGGGTGACATTTGTTTTTAATTCTGAAGAACTAGGCCCTTTTTTATTGTTTTCAAGCAAACGTTCATCGATTGATGATACAGGAAACAATATTTATGACAAAAAATTAAAAAGTCATAACCCTAGTGCACATACGAGAATTATGCAAAATATATATAATAATAATAATAATAATAATAAAATAATAAAAATAATACCTGTAACATCAGATATGGAGTGATAAAGAACAGTTAAATCATACGTAATCATATGTAGTTAAGAAGTAAAGAAAGTAAAGTAAGAAGGAATTGGAATCCATGCAAAATTGTTTTGAACGAATACTGGATTCCAGTGAAGAATCATTCAAGCCAAATTCCATCGAAAGGTACGATAAATGCCTCGTGGTTGCTGGTTTGTTTCTGGAAAGCTTATACAGTGCGTTCGAAAAGTCTCTCCGCAGTCAACCAACACTTTAAAAAAAGTGTTTGACAACAAGTGTAGACGAGTTGCTCTGTGCCTGCAAAATGGTGGAAAACACTTTGAACACATGGTGTAAAATCAAAAGGTTATGTAATAAAATCACTAAATCATGGTTCAATGAAAACATTGTAGTTTTTCAATTTCCTACGCGTTTAACATAGCACTGCGGAGACTTTTCGAACGCACTGTACAATACAAAAGAATACAAAGGGCACCAAACAACAACAGACCGGCTGGTCCCTACTAGGCTGTGTCTTTTAAGGAAGAAAATTTAAAGAGGAGTGAAAATTTTAAAGCAAAGCAAGAAAGGGAGGTTGAAATGAAGGAAGGAAATTTAGAAATAAGTGGAATTTTTAAAGCAAGGACGAGAGAATCCAAGTGAAAATTCTACAATACTATTTATTATGCGCTAACAAATGCTTCTAACTGTGGGTTTAAGGCAAGATAAGCATCTGGTCTCTTTTTAAAGGACTTGATCGAATTACTTTGAATTACGCTGGCTGGCAATACATTCCAAAATTTAACTATACGATTGAAGAAAAAATGCTTAGCTTCATTAGAATTAAAATCTATACCGATTAATTTCAGGCCATTACCGCGCGTTTTATCCGCACTTCTGATTTGTTTCTAAGTATGGGAATCATCTTTGTAGCCCATCGATTCGCTGCACTCTCTCCATTACACGCCTTGCCGTAGATATGGGGACCAGAACTGAACGCAGTATTCCAGGTGGGGGCGTACTAAGACGTTACATAATGTTAGTATTGTTTTCTCTGATTTAAATTCAAATGGTCTACCGATAAATCCTAAGATTCTATTCGCTTTTCTAGCCGCTTCGATATACATATTGCTTACTCGGTTTAAGAGTTTCAGCAACAATAATATCTAAATCTCTCTTCCGTAACATTCGTTTGTGTCTTGTCACCCATAGCCCCATAGAATACTTTTCTTTAACATTGTTTCTACCGATATTCAACGTTTTACATTTATCTATATTAAAGTTCATTTGCCAAATTTCTTTCCACTCGAGTAACTTATTAATATTTTCTTGCGTCTACAAACCTTAGTTTTGAAATTATGCTGTTAATTCCTATGTCGATGTCAGTAATATAAATAATAAATTTAACTTGTTCCAGAACTGATCCCTGGGGCATAAATTGACTAAATTCGTACATACAAAAAGTTCAGTGAAGAATAATTTGGCAGAGAATGGCTTTATAGGAGGAATGAATAAGGAGACTTGGCTAATGTGGTTTTTGAATTCATTCCAAAATCTTTGAGTTGATGCGTTGAAGAAGGAAAAAAACGAAAAGATTCAGAGTATAATGAAGTACAGTATAATTTTAAAAAATAATTAGAGTAAAAATTCAATAAAGGAGGCCACATATTTTTATGATCATTTTAAGAAATGTCTTCAGGCCATAATTATTTTATGATCATGTAAATGTTGGCGCGCGTACTACCACTATAGTAGATGACACTTTGTATACAATGTGGTTGGCACGAAATACGTGTATTGGTTAAATTTGGCAGTGCCGTAGCATTGGGTTTGTTAAAAGTAAAGAAAAGTTTACGTAAAATTAATAAAGAAACGTTTTGCAACAGAACTGATATCGCGAACGCATATTTAACTCGGTATGTCAACAGATGTCTAAGATTTGACGTCAGCAAAACAAAATAGAGACTTTCGGTTTTCCATAGTTTTTTTATTTGATAATGAAGGTCAATAAATAATAATAGATTTATTGAATTAATATATTTAGAATCGTGTTGTTTCCCCCTTTCCATTATGTAAAGGTGACACACGTTCTGGCATTCTAGTGATGAGCTTTGACATTTTTTCTTGAGGGCAATTATCGTAGTGTCTATTTACTTTTGTCAACCCTCTGCATTACAGTTATTGAGTAATTTAATTTTTTTCACTTTTGTACAGTTTATGTTAATTTTATACCCTAACAAGGTTCCGTTAATGGGGGTTGTGTACGTGCAACTTCGATTTCGTTCTAAAGATCCATCCGCAGGTATAAGTAACGCTTTGTTCCACAATACGCAATTAACCCCAATTTCAAGCCCAACTTATTCAAAGAAACTAGTTATCCAGATTAATTTATCTAGTTTAAATATACTCTCGGAATTAACATTCGCTCGATTTTAACATTATTTAACAAAGATATTAACGGTCCCCGTTTTGTCCGCAGTTAAAAGAAATAATTACGTATAATGTATAAAATAATTTATAGCACGCAAATGAATTTAGAATATGGACGTAAAAATCCGAGTCCGAACAGTTCGTGTTTTAATAATCCGAAGAAGGTACAATTAACTTCACAGAAGGCGAAGTTTGCCTCATTCAGAGGCAAGAAAGGGAAACGCATTGTGAATTACGTTTATTTTTCAAGCTTCTGTCGCGTTAGTCGACTTTTCATTACATTTTTAGTGTACATTTGGTTAACCTCACTTGACACGCTTTCGACTTTTATATCTAAATACTCGCATAAAAGTTTAATTATTTCTAGTTTTTATTTTAATCCGAGAAATATTTTATGAGCTTTTAGTTACGCAGACGAGAATTTTTTTTTTTTCTCGCTAAAAAGATTCATTTCAATTTTTACTTATGCATGCGCTGTAATTCACGTTCCTCCTTCAGTCAACAGTAATAATAACACTGTAAAAATTTCATATCGTATACGTGGGTTCATATACACTATATATACTGTATATATAACCAAAATTACATAGTAAATTACTAGATAATATAGTAAGTAATTTTTATTAGGTAAAGAAAACCATCAAGTTAGGATGAATTACGTATGATACAGATAATTTCGGGTAATAGCTTACTTTGCTGATATACACATATATATACAAACACACACACCTTGGTTAACTTTGGTTTTGCTTCCGCCAGAAATGTTCATTTTGACGAAGATCAAGCCTGTCACTCCACCTTAGACCTACAGTTTAACGTGAAATCCGAATCACGCCACACCACGGGCGGTCAGAAATTATAAAGTCCTCGCCCGGATTCGAGCTCACGACCTCCCGATCAGCAGCCCAGCGTCTTAACCATTAGGCTACCAAGGGTACCCACTTATCTACCAACCAATTTTTTTTATTGTGTGGAATGATGAACAGTTGGGTTTTGCTGCGCGCCGCCTGCCGTCACCAGGTCTCGATCCCGGGACCGATGGATTTGTAGTTAGTGATGCTAACCACTACTAATATATATATATATATATATATATATATATATATATATATATAGAGAGAGAGAGAGAGAGAGAGAGAGAGAGAGAGTAAAACCAGTTCAAATATAAACAGTCCTTTGTTCTGCAGAGGTTTCGATACATACTTTTATGCTCATCAGTCCTTAATTACAACTAAAATTAAGACATAAAATTTTTAAATCTTTTAGAAAGCGAAGAACTAAAATTAAAATACAAACAAACTCTTTATGAACATGGAAGACTATTTAATTATTACAAATAGGAAATGGTGTATGTTATTTCATCGTTTGAGATGGATCTAAATATAAAATGTTTATTACACTGCCCAACTGAGGTCCCAAAACATAATATATATATATATATATTTTTTTTTTAACTACAAACAACACAATATAATTAATGTAAAGAACGAGGCTTGTGTAGAAGAGCGTCTGCACAAGATGAGGAGAGAGAACGAGCAAATGGAAAATGAGGCACCTCCCAGGAATCGAACCCGGGATCATCCAATTGCCGGTCGGATATGCTAACCACTGCACCAAGGTCCCCGATCAGTCACAACTCGTAATTCTCCTACATACGAGCGGAATCGAATGCCCTGAGGGGGGCACCTTCTCATGCTGTACATATATACGTTTTAACTGCAAACAACACACAGTATAATTAATGTAAAGAACGACGCTTGTGTAGAAGAGCGTCCGTACAAGATGAAGAGAGAGAACGAGCAAATGAAAAATGAGGCACCTCCCAGGAATCGAACTCGGGATCATCCAATTGCCGGTCGGATATGCTAACCACCGCACCAAGGTCCCCGATCAGTCACAACTCGTAATTCTCCTACATACGAGCGGAATTGAATGCCCTGAGGGGGCACCTTCTCATGCCATACATATATACATTTTAACTGCAAACAACACACAGTATAATTAATGTAAAGAACGACGTTTGTGTAGAAGAGCGTCCGCAGGGCCCTCAGGGCATTCGATTCCGCTCGTATGTAGGAGAATTACGAGTTCTGACTGATTGGGAACCTTGGTGCAGTGGTTAGCATATCCGACCGGCAATTGGATGATATCGGGTTCGATTCCTGGGAGGTGCTTCGTTTTTCATTTGCTCGTTCTTTCTCTTCATCTTGTGCGGACGCTCTTCTACACAAACGTCGTTCTTTACATTAATTATACTGTGTTGTTTGCAGTTAAAAAAAAAAAAAAAATATATATATATATATAATAAAAACACTAAAATAACGTTAATTAAAAAGTTTTATCCTCAGACTGACCTGAAATGTATTTTTACTAATAGTCGTATTATCGGCTCTTTCTTTCACGTCAAAGATCTTTCAGAGTACCTTTGCTCGTCTCTGATTTGTAAATACACTTGTAATGAATGCAATTCACCCTACATTGGCTGAACAACTCAACATCGAGTTCGAATTAATGAACACAGAGGGAGCAGTAGTTAAACAAACATTTTACTCGTTAAACCAATGTATTCTAATATCGGCGATCATTTTCAAGAAATGGATAAACAAAAAAAAGAGAAAAACTTTAAACAAATTATGCAAGGACGACATCATGAATCTTAACCGTCTTGAATGTAGAGACTATCTTTATAGTCAGTTAAAAACCTACTTTGAAAAACTAACCTCTTTTAACAATTTAAATATTGTAAGATGAAATAATACTAAAAAATGTACTCTAAGTAATAAATAAGCAGCTCCTCCATTTTACCTTAAGAGTTTTTTTTTAATACATCATTTATTTGCAGTTTATTTTTAGTTGTTTGCTATGCAAAAGACTTAAAAGGGGATATATATATATATATATATATATATATATATATGATGAAAATCCACAAGGAAAGAAAAAGTTATTCCAAGAGGCTTTTCATGTATGTATTAAACAGTAAATCTTGTCATTCGTTGACGAGTGTACTGTTGAATACACGAAAGACCTTGGAATAATTTTTATTTTTCCTCGTGGGTTTGCATCAGTCATTTATTTCACGTGTTTAATTGTGAAATTCATCCGATATATATATATATATATATATATATATATATAATGAACCTTTTTTTTGCAGGTAGAATAACAAGCAATGGCTAATGTGGAAGAGAGTTACACTCCTCAGGAAAAGGCGGAATTTATTCTCTTACATGCTTCTGGCCTTAGCTAAAGACAAACAGCTGAAGAATTCCACCATCGTCATTCCAATAAACCAAGACCTGGTCAGCGTTCTGTTGGTCGAATGCTATCAAGATTCAAAGAGGCCGTGAATGTTCAGGGCAAACCAAGAGCAGGTCGCTCCAAAATTTCAACTGGTGCTGATGAACTGGGCGATGAATTGGGTGCAGGGAACCAATCAAGTGGCCATTAAGATCCCCGGACCTCACACCCCTACATTTTTTCTCTGGGGGTCACCTTAAGTCTGTTGTGTTCATTGATCGTCCACGTACCAATGACGACCTTAAAGAAAATATCCGTGCTGTTTGTGCACAAATCACATCAGAGACTTTGGCACGTGTGCGTTTAAGTTTGGAACATCGTACCAACATGTGCGAACAAGAAGAAGGACATCAATGTGAACATTTGTTTTCGTTCTAATGTTTTATTTGTGTGTGTGTGTGTGCTGATGTTATATTTATACATGCCGCTTTACAAACTTTAACCGGTTAGGTTAGGTATTAAATTTGTAATAAAAGACAATATAAACGACCCTAGTTTTACGATACTACCTAAAAGTAATGATGAATAGCAAGACACAATTGACAAAATTCAAGTCTTCTCTCTCTCTCTCTCGAAAGGAAAGAAAGTCAAGTATTTTAAAACTAGTAAAAAATATAGTTAAAAGAGCTGCTTCAGTGTACGTTTATAATAACTGTGAACGCTTTACCCGCGATACTCTGTATATAAGCCCCTTCTTCCTGCAAAAAAACAACAAAAAAACAACAACAACAGACACAGCTCGGCACATATTCAATCGTAGAGGATTTGCATAACGCCTTCCGAAAACCATTTGGTACAACACTAAAATTTTAACTGGCTAAAAACTTAAAACTGTGACGCGAAGACGTATTACAGTTTCGGTAAAAAAGTTCGCCAAGAAACAAAATTTCTGAAACGCATAAACTTACATAAAATTACTAATTGATGGTATTTTGTGTTTCTGTGGATATTTTATTAGTTTTGGTACAGAGATGAAATTTTCAAAAACAAAATCCAGTCATTAGCGATCAGTAATTTTTTTTTTCCCGGACATTTTATGTTTGAAAGTGAATTTTTTTCTGAAACTGTACAATGCAGAATGGACCTCCTTTAAACTTTTACTGAAGGGGCTCTAACTGTATTTTCTTTATATATGATTCTGTGTCTGAGATCATTATACAATCTCGACAATGGTGTTCTCCACTTTCTCCCCCCCCCCTCCCCTAAAAAAAAGACCAGTTTCCATTAGTTATCTATGCATTGAAAAGCAATCTAAACGCCGTTGAAAATTTGGATAGATACAGTAATTTAATGGACTATAAACTGATACACTATTTTCTTTAAATTATTTGCAAGGAAATAAGAGAGATTTAAGATTTTCTGAAGTGAATAAAAAATTGTTCGTTGCCAATCCCGAGTGCGCCGTAGGGTATAGAGAAAATTCTATTTACGGGTAGCACTCGCTACGGAGCTTAGTTTAAGTGTTTGCGGAATACTGTGGCGGAATATTTGCATAGTCACGGATGTAAGTGGTTTGGAAGCTTTAGTGTGTTGTGTACATCGTTTTATTTCGTTGTTCATTATTTTATAACAGAATATTCACAATATGAAGAAAGACTACTCCATAAGCCAAATTACCGACGAGTATTCTAACCCTGGCTAAAACAAAAGCTGTAAAGTACTTGTTGGCGAACCTAAGGTTTACGGGTAGCACTACAAGACACCCTGGTTCTGCCTGCCACACCTTGATCACACGGCAGAATAAAAGTCAAATGTTATCGGTCAGTGCTGATTTGCAGCCAAGAAAATACACCAGGCACATGCAGCCTAAGCATCCCAGAAATCTTCAGGCTTACATGTAAGCATTTCATGACGATCCTTGCAGCGGACATCAAGACTTAATTTCAACTCAGTGGTGTTTAACAGAGTATGGATGCATAAACAAAAGGTAGCAAGGAAGCAAACACGAATGAACAGATGTAAACGCTTGTTGATAAGTTTTTGCATAAAGCAGTCCGTCAAGAAAATTCGATGAGAAACGTTCGGCCGTGGAAAAAACAAAATATTCATGTAGAATGACCGTGTTCAAGCCAGTGCGGACAAAAAATCAGGTCTCTTCTGAGAGAAAGGTCACATTTCAGTAAATTTGTGATGGCTGGTGGTGTTGTTTCCTTGTCAGCAAAAAATGCCCTCATATTCGTTGAAAAAGGCGTGAAAAATCAGTTCAAATGCTACATTAAAGCATTGTCCCGCATGTTGCCTTGCATTCAAGATCAGACGACAGACTCCAATTTCGTACGAGTTGGGGAATAGACACACCGTTCTCAAGGAGGAACTTTTCCATAAATTTTAGAAAATTTTTAATATCTCGTATTTCCTCACATTTTTAAAAAAATGTATATCATTGCGAAGTCAATACTTTTTTTTTAGTTTTGCTTAAGCAATTTTCTAGACATGGAATAGGATAACACGCAAATAGTGGTGCAAAATGAACTTCAGCAGTTTTTCATTGTTTATATTTGGACAGAACATTTACTCGTATCTGTCCAAATATAAACAATGAAAAACTGCTCAAGTTCTTTTTGAACTACTATTTGCGTGTTATCCTATTCCATTTCTATAAAATTGCTTAAGCAAAACTAAAAAAAAAGTATTATAAAAGTGTGATTGAAAAAGAATTTGATTATGAAAATATCCTCACTCAACCTTACCATGTAAATTGCAAACATCTTCCAACTTTATTTAAAACAATTGCCATTAACATAGTCTTTAAGTATAAAAACACCGTTAAATCTCGAGTAAAGAACAGTCCAGATAATGCAGCTGGCTTTGTCTATTCAGTTGGATGTGCACAATGTAACTTAGTTTATATTGGCCAAACTGGAAAAATTTAGACGTTGTAGTAAAACAGCATAAATATGCGCGCAGGACGGGAAATAATTCTAATACATTATTTAGATACCTTTGGTTAGCTTCCGCCCGAATTGTTCATTCTGACGAAGGTCGAGCTTTTCACTCCACCTTAGACCTACAGTTTAAAGTGGAATCCGAACCACGCCCCACCAGCAGCCCAGCGTCTTAACCACTAGGCCACCCAGGGTACTCATTTATCTACCAACCACTTTCTTTATTGCGTGGGAGGATGAAGGATGAAGAGCTGGGTTTTGCTGCGCGCCGGCTGCCGTCACCGGGTCTCGATCCCGGGGCCGATGGATTCGTAGTCAGCGACGCTAATCACTACACCACCGAGGCGCACTATAATAATTATAGTATTAATTTTGAGAGTTCTAAAGTTCTCGTTAAAAATAAAGCCATAACTGAAAGGGACATTGTAGAATGTGCATTTTGTCCATTCATCTCTCTTATTAATAATTTCACTAACAGTTCGGGAACGTATAAAATGGATCGCAGCTTGTTAAAATCTTTTTTCTTCAATTAATATTTGTTAATTTTCTGCTAATTCCTTTTAACTATTTTGTTTACGCTGTACAGAGATATTGTATATATAGTTTTGGCTCGCCTTTTCCTTTCATTTCTTGACGAGGTGTACTGCTGAATACACGAAAGGACTTGGAATCGCTTTTCATTGTTTCTTGTGGGGGTGCATCATTCATTTATTTCACGTGTTTAATTGTGAAATCCGTTCTATATATTCATATATATATCCTTTTTTTTCTGTCGGAACGCGCCAGAACGGCGTTCCGGTACCTTTTATTTTCAACATGCAGATGAAAATGTCATGTTTTTACTTTCATTCCGAGTTTTTTTGTTACATGACAAAATTTTAGGAAGAGGAAGTACGCTTTTGGGGGGAGGGAATTGGGATGGTCAGAGGGTGGGACAGAGTAACAAATGGCAAAGGTTGTACGAAATTTATAGCAATAGTAGAGTTCCGGAACCTTTCATTACAGAAAAAGGCAACATACAGTGTGTGTGTGTGTGTGTGTGTATATATATATTATATATATATATATATACATATATATATATATATACGAACAAAGACACTTCATGCATTATCGGGATAACAGGTACCGACAAAGATAAAAAGAGGTAAATTCTCGGAGGACCACAAGGCAACGAAACCGGCACCCCCATCGGAAAACAAAGCGGAACCACCTGTATGCGAAAAAGAAAGAGAAAAAATAAAAATAATCCTAGCCAACGTACAGGGCCTTAAATCAAACCAGTCCACGAACAAAGTTGCATACCTGAAAGGACTCATGCAAGAAGCCGGAGCAGACTTTGCATGCCTCACGGAAACTCATCTAAAGGACTGCCAGGCGAACTGTGAAAATTGTGAGTCCTGTATTGACAAAAAAGAAATACAAATTGACAACTATAACATCCTCCGAGCCGACAGAACAGTGAGACGTAAAGGAGGATGTGCTATTTACACACGCGAAAGGCACCTAGCAGAAATGGCTATAAGTACCTCAAACAACTACGTAGAATGTGTAGCAGCAAAAATTGAAAAATTAAATATGGTACTAATTGTAATGTACAGACCCCCAAACACGCCAACCTCAAAATTTTCAGATTCCATTACAGAGGTAAGAAACTTAGTAAAAGATCTACACTCTCCAACCCAAATATTTTTCTCTGTGGCGATTTTAATTTCCCATTCATGAAATATAAAAGGATAGGAAAAAATATATGTATCCACCAGGACAAGGGGGGCACACAAGAAGACCAGGAGCAGGTAAAAATGCTACTAGCTTTAGCTGATGAATTTATGTTAACGCAAGAAATAACAGAAAACACAAGAAAAAACAACTGCCTAGATTTGGTATTCACAAACAACAGTAATCTAATTGATAATGTAGAAATCTCCCCAACTATGATATCAGACCACAATATCATTGAAATAACAACTAATATAAAGGCAACAGGAAAGGAAAGAACACGCACAAAAGAACGAAGCAAATTCGAAATTTTTAATTTTCACTCCAAAGCTATAAACTGGGAAGATGTGACATCCAGCATGGAAGTAATAGATTGGAAAACCATTTTCGAGGCCAAGACAATGGAAGAGATGCTAATGACGTTAGAGGAGAAGACGTTAGAAATTGTGGAAAAACATGTCCCAAAGATACAACAAAGAGGAAAGAGAAGCAGGTTCGAAAGACAAAAGAGGGCATTGTTCCGAAAGAGAAAAAGAGTGACTGCAAAATTAAGTAATTGTAAAGATAACATCAGAAAAATATTAAATGATAAACTACAAAGTATCGATGTCGTCATACAGGAACAAATCGAGAAGCATACAGAAAAAGAAGAAGATGACGCTATAGAAGCGATAAAGGTTAACTCAAAGTACTTCTATAATTTCGCAAAAAGAAAGTCGAAAAACCAAGCGACTATCGGACCTTTAAAAAATGAGAACAGTGATTTATCTGATGATCTAACAGAAGTATCTGAAATATTAAAAGCTCAGAATGAATCATCTTTCAGTATCCCAAAAACTGACAAATTGATATGCGATAGAAACGCGTTCTTTGAAGAAGAACCACAAGGGGAAAGTATAACGGATTTCGACTTTACGACGGATGATATTACACAAGCCATAGGGAAACTAAAAACACACTCAGCGGCAGGACCGGATAAATGGAATGCCACACTGATCAAAAACTGCAAGAATGCAATCGCTGAGCCCCTATACTGGATATGGAGACGATCATTAGACACGGGAGAAATACCGGGCATCCTGAAGAGCGCGAACATAGTCCCAATATATAAAGGAGGAGATCGATCCCAGGCCAAAAACTATAGGCCAGTGTCGCTTACATCTCATCTCACTAAAATATTTGAAAGAATAGTTAGACAGAAAATCTATGACTTTTTGGAAACTCAGAAAAAATTAAATGATAACCAACACGTGTTTCGATCAGGCAGATCATGCCTATCACAACTAATGGAACACTACAACAACATTAATGTTTCACTTGAAAGTAATGAAAACTATGATGTACTATACACAGACTTTGCTAGAGCGTTCGACAAGTGTGACCACGGAATCATAATACATAAACTGAAATATATGGGAATAACAGGAAAAGTAGGGATGACGCAAAGATCAGTAGAAAAATAAGAAACCCAGAAGACATAGGATCTCTACAAACCGACATAAACAAAATCTACAAGTGGACTGAAGACAACAATATGAAGTTTAACACCGAGAAATTTCAGCTATTACGGTACGGAAAAAGAGAAGACCTAAAGTGCATGGAATATTATACCCCAAATGGACAGGAAATTCAGAGAAATTCCAGAGCAAAAAATTTAGGGGTTGTAATGACAGATGATGCGAAATTTGAAACACAAAATAAGATAGCAGTAAACAGAGCAAAGAGAATAACGGGTCAGATATTGAGAACCTTTAAACGAAGGGATAGGAATGTAATGATTCCTCTACTGAAAACCCTGATCATACCCAAATTAGAATACTGCTCGGTCCTAACTTCCCCATATAAAAAAGAAGACATTAGACAGCTGGAGGGGATCCAAAGAAGCTTCACAGCAAGATCAATGGGTGCAAAGAACTAAATTACTGGGAAAGGTTACGAGAACTAGACCTATATTCACTGGAAAGGAGAAGAGAGAGATACACCATTATTTACACTTGGAAAATAATGGAGAAACTAGTCCCTAATCTTACTCTGAATCCCATAACTCCCCAAACAACGATGGAAAGTAGAAGCGGTAGACTGTGTCGTATTCCCAAATTGAAGGCGAGACAGGGAACATCCTTAACCCTGAAAGAAAATAGTTTTGTAGTGAGAGGACCAAAACTGTTTAATCAGTTGCCCAAAGACCTAAGAAACACGAAGGGAGTTGCAGTGGAAATCTTCAAAAGAAGACTAGACGCCTGGCTCAGAACAATCCCCGATGAGCCGGGCGTACCTGGCTATGTGAGGTGGAGAGCACAAGAATCCAACTCACTACTTCACCAGGCCAACTCGAGAGGAGGGGCGACAAGCTTGACCTTCGCGAAATGAGAAATCATCGCGCGGAACCTTTGTAAGGTTGTAAGGTAAGGTAAGGTAAGGTGTATGTATATATATATATATATATATATATATATATATATATATATATATATATATATATATATATATATATAATATAATATATATTCAACGAGACGCTCTGCATAAAAACATATTCAAATTCTGTACACATTTCTATTAAAAAACTTTAAACTGAGAATTACTCGTATTTTTTATTATTCAAAATACATTTCAGTTTTTCTATACTGAAATGAGAGGTTTGAGGAGCATGAAAAGTAGTAAACAATACAAAACATGAGATATTCTCTCTCTCTCTCTCTCTTTATATATATATATATATATATATATATATATATATATATATAGAGAGAGAGAGAGAGAGAGAGAGAGAGAGAGAGAGAGAGAGAGAGAGAGAGAGAGATGTTGTCGTGATATATTTCAATTGCTTCAGAGTAAGAACCTCCTCTTCTAAAATCTCCAGGGGCAGAAGAAATTACTTCTCATTTGTAACAGTTATGTAATTCTGTGGGGCACAACCCCAGTCTGCGGGGAGAAAACGGGGGTCTCTCAAATCTTTGGTGAATGCGCACCTGAGAAAGTAAGATACGCCTCATACACCTGAGAAGGATATTACTTCTGTCCTGACAGGTTACGTCGTGGCCAGTGTCATAACACCGTTTCACGTTGATCAGCGAAGTTAAGCGACATTGGGTCTGGGTAGTAGTTGGATGGGAGACCGTCCTCCGTGTCCAAATGATGTTGCGACCCGTGGATCCCACGTAAAGCTCTACGTTCCCTCCATTATATGCCCTTAGATGTTGTAAAGGGGGTTAAACAACCCCCCCATCATTACATTACTCGTACTTCTATCTTGAGCTATACTCAGACAGACACCAGTCTTTGACCAAGAATAAGAAATCTCAATGACAGTCTTAAAGAAGCCAATTCCCATTACCAATATAGGATACCCTATTTTAACCCTTCCCCTGCGGCGTAACTAAATAGTGTGACTTAGTGTGTCTACCCCAAAATATGACGTTATGTGCCGCAAGTCATTATAGTGTGGAATATATTAAATTACATTTTTCATAGAAAAAACCTTCGAGTCCTCAATTACATCACGGGTTTATTTCCCAAAATTGGAATTTCCGATTCGAGAATATTTCTACTTTTTCGGACTGAGAATGGGAATGAAAAATGCCGAAAGTGAAAAGTACTGAAGTATTCTTGCAATAACCAGTTTTGTGTTTATATATATATATATATATATATAAGAAGAGACGCACACCACAATATACATTGGGAAAATAATAGAGATACTAGTTCCTAACCTCAAACTGAACCTTATAACCATTCAAACAACTTTGAAAAATAGGGAAGACAGAATGTGTAGTATTTTAAAACTAACGACCATACAAGGAACACCTTCAACATTGAAGGAAAATAACTTTGTTGTCAGAGAGCCAAAATTATTTAACCAGTTACCCAAGAAAAATTAGGAACACCACTGATGTCGATGTGGACGACTTCAAAAGAAGACCAGACATGGCTCAGGGCAATTCCAGATGATCCGGGTGTGCCTGGCTATGTTGGATGGAGAACTCAAGAGAGTAATTCTTTCCTCCACCAAGCCACTTTTAGAGGTGTTACATGGACAAAGTCGAATTGTTTCATGATGTTGACGTTTGACCTTATGCAATTATATGGATTTCAGATTAAAAATGACTAACCTAACCTAACCTAGCGTAACATAACCGGGCATAATGTAACCTAACCTAACCCAACTTAACCTAATTTGTCCTAAATTAAACAAACTTTTTAGTGTCAACATTGTGCAGACCGACTTCGTTTCGCTACCCATTCTAGAGGTGGTGGCACAAGCCTCACCTCTTCCAGATGAGAGATCAATGCGCGGAATTTCTACCAGGTTACCAGGTGTGTGTATACAGTATATTCCAATTCTGGAATTACGAGATTTTGACTGGAATTGGAATCGAGGCATTTTGCTTAAAGGCAATCGAATCGGAGTGAAGAACCAAGTGAGAATTTGAAATGAAAAATTTCTCAACTGAACCAGGATTCGAACACTGATTTGAGGTATGACAAGTTGACTGATAAACTTCATTACGTGCAAATGTTATCAAACACTTTACACGGGTCACTGCAGGGCTATTAGGGCGGCTTCCGGTTACTGATGTCATCGTTCAGTGTTTATTTATGACTTCCCGATTGCTAAACAGCACAAAACTTGTGGCGTTAAAGTTTGAATTTACTTTGGGTCCAACTAAGACTTAAGTTTCTTTGAGCTCAAGGCCAAACCTTGAACGGAGAAAGCCTTCAAAATGAAATAAGAAGGTTGAGTGTAATTTTGAAGTCTGTATCATGTAATTTGCCAACTTTACTAAAGAAACTTTTAATAATAATAATAATAATAATAATAATTCTTTGTTGCTGGTGCTACTTTTCGTGGCCAGGCGATGTTCAGCGTTTCAGTTCCAGGAAATATGGGCCCATCCCTCGCTTCCCCACTACACTCTTCTTTCCTCTGCCCTCGAGCCAGGACAGCCGAGTGGTTGCTGCGCTAAACTGTTAATCGGAAGTCGTAGGTTCGATTCCTGACTCGGACCTCGTAGATTTCTATTTCAACGATTAAGATACTTTTTCTTGGCCATTAAAAATTTATTACCCGCTCGAGTAACCTAATGAAAGAGCGCCTGGCTGTTAATCTGAAGGTCCTGAGTTCCTGGGTTCGAGTTTCGGCAACGCAAAACTGTAGATCCCTTCCATCACACGACCTTAGCTGTTACGAAGGAGGTTAAACAACTCCATTCATTATTATCTTTGGTCCATCAACCAAGAACACGCTTGCGAGTCATGGCGTCGTGTCGTAGCGTCACTTCGAAGCGTTGCGCGAAGGTGCCGCGTCAACGCAACACCTTTCCCGAACACACCCAAACGCCATATAAAGATGAACACGCTTGAAAAGGCATCTAAACATTATGTCACTGACGCCCTGACGAGACGGGTACAACGTAGAGACCCCCCCCCCTAGGTTTATTCATTCTTGTTTAACTCCATGTTACCGAGAAATGACGCCGAGACGCAACGCTTTGACGCGTAGATGCGTTCTTTCCTTTTCTTGATGGCGGTCACGCTTCGAATTCCACTCAAGCTACAGGTCCCCTCCGCGCATGAGGTAGCCTGGTACTGAATAAAAGTAAATTAAAGTATGAATGAACCAAAACCCTTTCTGTCATTATTATCCAATCGAAAGATTGAACATCCGAATACATCTCCTCCATTTTTTTTTGTACTACTTTATATAACAATAGAATCAATCTACTTTACTCTCTCGCAACTAAGACCAACTTTTTTTTTCGATACGAACCGAAGAACTTCTGTTTATACAGTATACACACAAGTTCCTCAAATTAAAATAATTTCAGGCGGCATTTTCGACAGAGTAGAATCATCGGAGCTTTTTTTTTTTTTTTTTTAAAGTGTCGAGTAAATATGAAAATCAATAAAACGGTCTTAATAATTTTACACAGTCGCGCGTATAAATTATACAAAATGGCGTGATTAATATACGATGTCGCGTTCTTTGACAGAATTTTATATTCATAATGGAATCTGCATTTAAGTTCGAGCTTCTGTCGACGAAATTAGAAACGGAATCGCATTTTGTACTTTCTATCGAAATTGGAATGGGAACTGAAAATTTTTCCAAGCTGGAATCGGAATTGGAATAATTTCTATGTGTTTAAAGGCAATATTACAATTTAAATAGATTTGATTATAATGTACAAATATTTGGATTCCGACTATATACAGTGTGTATATATATATATATATATATGGGAATGAACTCAGAATGGTTCCCTGAGTTTTTTATGATACACACAGACCGTGCATGGAACAAGGAACTCTTCTGGGATAATTAAATCCACTATAGTCCGAATAAGTAATGGTAAATGACAAATACCATAGTTTTTCTTTTTCATGATGCTAGCCCGACGTGGTATTTGTCATTTACCATTACTTATTCGGACTATAGTGGATTTAATTATCCCAGAAGAGTTCCTTGTTCCATGCACGGTCTGTGTGTATCATATATATATATATATATATATAAATAACCTTTGGTTAGCTTCCGCCCGAATTGTTCATTCTGACGAAGGTCAAGCTTTTCACTCCACCTTAGACCTACAGTTTAACGTGGAATCCGAACCACGCCCCATCAGCAGCCCAGCGTCGTAACCCCTAGGCCACCTAGGGTACCCATTTATCTACCAACCACTTCCTTTATTGTGTGGAAGGATGAACAGCTGGGTTTTGCTGCGCGCCGGCTGCCGTCGGGTCTCGAACCGGGGCCGATGGATTCGTAGTCAGCGACGCTAACCACTACACCACCGAGGCGCATATATAGTTTTAGAGAATAAAACAACTAAGGAAATGCTAACAACCTTGGAAGAAAAGATGGTGAGAATTTTGGAAAAATATGCTCCGAAAGCACAGCCAAAAGGAAAGAGGACCTGGCTAGAGGGGCAAAAGAGAAGAATATTCCGCAAAAAGAAAGAGAGTAGCGACGAAGTTAGCTAGTTGCGGAGACAACAATGCCAGGAAAGTAATACAAGAAAAACTGGAGAGTATCGATAGGGAAATACAAATCTGATAAAGGGCCATACAGAGAGGAAAAGGTGGTAGAAGCAATAAAGGAAAATCCAAAATACTTCTACAGCTATGCGAAAAGGAAAACAAAAACGCGCGCTACTATCGGGCCCTCAAGGAAAGGAAATAATGAACTAACAGACAATCTGAAAGAAATATCTAAAACATTGAGAGCCCAGTATGAATCAGTCTTCAGCACCCCAAAAAGTGACAAAGCGATACCTGACATAGATGCATTCTTCGAAGAGAAATTGCAAGGAGAATGTTTAACAGACTTTGATTTTATCCCAGAAGATGTAGCGAGAGCTATAGGACAAATTAAATCACATTCAGCTGCAGGTCCGGACAAATGGAACGCACTATTAATTAAAAAATGTAAAAATGAAATAGCTACACCCTTATACTGGATATGGAGAAGATCCCTAGACACTGGAGAAATACCGAGCATCTTGAAAAGAGCAAACATTGTCCCTATATATGAAGGCGGGGATAGATCTCGAGCAAAAAACTAAGACCGGTGTCATTGACGTCCCACTTTACCAAAATATTTGAAAGAATAGTCAGAAAGAAAATCTATGACTTCTTGGAGACATTGGAAATATTCAACGAAAATTAACACGGATTCCGATCAGGAAGATCATGCCTATCACAACTTACAGAGCATTATAACAATATCCTAGATGCACTTGAAGGCAATGAAAACTATGATGTCATATACACAGATTTTGCTAAAGCTTTCGACAAATGCGATCATGGTATAATAGCACATAAAATGAAACATATGGGAATAACAGGCAAATCGGGAAAATGGATCTAAAGCTTCCTCAGAGAACGATTACAGGTAGTCAAAATTCAAGGTGTATCATCATCAGAATCAGAAGTACGCAGCTCAGTACCACAAGGTACAGTACTGGCCCCACTCCTGTTCATTATCATGCTAACAGACATAGACAGTGGAGTAACATCCTTTGCGGACGATACAAAGATCAGCAGAAAAATCAGCGATGCAAATGAAATGGAGGCCTTGCAGAGGGACACGAACAAAATATACACATGGTCAGAAGACAACAATATGACATCTAACACCGAGAAATTCCAGCTCTTGAGATATGGTAGAAATGAGGCACTTAAACAGAGACGCACGAAAGCGGTCGACTTGGGGGTAATAATGACCGATGATGCCAAATTCGAGACACAAAATCAGATAGCAATAAACAAAGTAAAAAGAGTTGCGGGACAGGTACTAAGAACGTTCAAAAGGAGGGACAGGACAGTAATGATTCCCCTGCTGAGAACACTGATCATACCAAAACTTGAATACTACTCAGTTTTGACGTCCCCATATAAAAAGGAAGCAATTAATAAACTAGAAGAAACGCAGAGACATTTCACAACCAAGATTGATGGCTGGAAAGAACTCAACTACTGGGAAAGACTACGTAAACTAAATTTGTACCCCCTGGAAAGAAGAAGAGAGAGGTATACCATAATCTACATATGGAAAATGATCGAAAAACTGGTACCAAACCTCAAACTAAACCCAATTACCATCCAAACAACGCTGAAAAATAGGAAAGGCAGAATGTGTAGTGTTCCCAAATTAAAGGCCCGACAAGGGACCTCCTCAACACTGAAGGAAAATAACTTGGTTGTTAGGGGGTCAAGACTTTTCAATCAGCTTCCAAAGGACCTCAGAAACGTTACAGGGGTCAAAGTTGAAGTCTTCAAGAGAAGACTGGCTTGGGACGGTACCAGATGAGCCGGGTGTACCTGGCTATGTGCAGTGGAGAGCGCAAGAGAGCAACTCGCTCCTCCACCAAGCCAGGACTAGAGGCGGGGCCACCAGCATGACCTTTGTGTGAAGAAAGACCGACGCACGGAACCCAAACGAGGTTAACGTGACCCCAAAAAAGTCCCTATTTCTAAATAAATGTTCTAAACTAAAAAAAGAAAGGAATTTATATACAAAGAGAAACGCAATAGGTACGTAAAACGTAGGAGTTTATTAACCTTAATTAAACAACATGTTCAGCGTAATCGCCATTTTTTCCTAACAAAATATTCAGCCTTACACAAATGTTTGACAAAATTTTTGGAAATAGCTCAGCTGGGATGTTGTTACGTACTTCACAGACTTTGGTCTTTAGGTCTTCAAGTGTTTTAGGCTTGGTAGAATAGATCTTGTCTTTTATATAACCCGACAAAAAAAAGTCAAGGGGTGTGAGGTCGGATGAGTATGGGGACATTCCACTGGCTCATGAAGGGAGATTAGTCGCCCGGAAAAATGCTTCTTCGAAAAGTTGCGAGTTTCACAAGCAGTGTGCGTCGGTGCTCCATCCTGCTGAAACCACTGTGACCTTACTATGCTATAGTCTACTGGTAGCGGTATCGTAGAAATTTTGTAGAAATTAGGAAAAGTTATTGCTTTAAGTATGAAACGGTGAAAGGAATAAAAAACCCAATCTGTTACTTTTCTGAAGAAAAAACCCCAGTAATAAAACCTACATCCATTATAAAATAACGGGCAAATAAAAATAGGGGACACTCTATATACAGTACTGTATATATCGTACTGTTCAAAAGTTTGGAAACGCCACTAAGATTGATAAAAAAATGCCTCATATTCTAGTTAAATTCCAGAATTTAGCAACAAATGTTCCGAAATAGCATAATTTTACTTGTTCAAAACGGTAACCTCCAAGGTTGTTGGTTAACTATTTGAAAGCATTGTTACAAAATCGATTTTAGGGTACCAGCTGTTTTTGTTGAACGTCAGTAAAATGGTTGTGTTTATAGGATGGTTTCAATATAATATCACTATGTAATGTTTTTTATAAACATTCCTAGTTTTCTACATCATGTATCAAAATAATGAGAGCCTTCAACTCTTTTACAGGTATATTCAAGTGATTTTTCCACATGTAATGGCTCCAGTACGGCAGATACCGGAAGATACTCCCATAAAGACTGTGACTTTACGAGAAGAAACTATACCGTTAGAGAAGTTGCAAAAAACATTTTTGTGAAAGGGAGGTAGGGCACTATCAAACGCCATCTTGAAACAGGGTCAACTAAACATAAACAACAAAAAGGAAGGCCAATACATGCTTAAGAGATAGAAGACAATCGAGTCGAAGTTTGCAGCAGGACTTTAATTCCTCAGAAGGCACTGACGTTTCGGCCGTAACAATACGACGTCAAATGCAGGAGGCAGGGTTGCACGGACGAGCTGCTGCCATAAAACCATACCTGAGACCAGGAAACAAATCTAAGAGGGTAAAATATGCAGATCATGCCCACTGGACGTCCACTGATTAGGCGAAGGTTCTGTGAACAGTTGAGTCAAAATTTTAAATCTTTGGGTCTAAACGAAAACAGTACGTACGATGGCGACAGGGTAAGAGGTAAAATAATATGTACTTAATACCAACAATTAATCATGGTAGGGGATCTGTCAATGTTTGAGGGTCCATAAGTTCATCTGGAGTTGGTTTCTTTGTGAAAATCGATGATATTCCAACTAAAGAGGAGTACAAACGAATTTTTCAACTGCATGCTGTGTCAGATGGAAAGAGTTTGATTGAACGAAGTTCGTCTTCAAACAAGATAACGACCCCAAACACACGGCACGCATTGTAAAAACATATTTGAAGAAGAAGGAGGACGCTGGAGAAATAAAACTTATAGCATGGCCATCACAAAGCCCCGACATGAATCCAACTGAGGCTATAAGAGACTATGTAGACGCCGAGAGGGATAAACTGTGAAAAGACCTGCAGGATATTTGGATGAATATTCCACCACAACTGGTAAAGGAATACACTGACAGTATTATTAACAGATTCCAAACTGTTATAAGGGCAAAAAGGGGAACACACTAAATACTGACATACATGGGCTCAACAAAATAATGGAAACACTCATTTTCGGTGCTGTATTTTCTGATATCATTAATGGCATTGTATGCTTTAATGTGAATGCATATAACACTGAGAACATCTTCTATTTTAATATGCTGATACTACTTTTACTGTAGAACAAATAAAAATATGGTGCTTGGAAAAGATATTACTGACTGTGGAAGGGGAACTGATAGTAGTAGGAGCCCGTTTGGTTGGTGGCTTAGTATTAAAAGTCATGTAATTGCCCCTGTATCTCGAGGAACATTCCTCAAGGTTATCAGTACATGGAAGGAAATAGAATAAAGTACATTAACTAAGTAATATAGTGGACGTAAAACAACACTGACAGAATGTGACAGAAGAACTTTATTACGAGCTGTGTGAAGCATGAACGAAAGACCGCTGCAGGAAAACTTTATTAAAAACTTACTAATAGTCTGCAAAGACCAGTATCAGTCAAAACGATGTTATAGGAACTGTAGTAAATCGCTTCATAACACCAACCAGTGCAAAAGCTCGAGTGAAGTTAGAGTTGGAGGGAATAATGGGAACACTATTGCGATTATGTGGTGTAGTTTCTCCATTTTCTTCCATGTATTCATAACCGGGGGAACTGTTCCTCGAGATGCAGGGACAATCACTCAATTTTTAATAATGAGACACCAACCAGGCTCCTACTATCAATTTCCTTTCGCAATCAGTAACATCTTTTCCAAGCACCATATTTTTATTCATTCTACAAGAACAGGAAAAACCAATAACAACATATTAAAATAGAAGATGTTCTCAATATTATATGCATTCACATATCAACTTAATAAAGTATATAACGCCATTAATGATATCAGAAAATACAGATCCAAAAATGGAAGTGTTTCCATTATTTTGTCCAACCTCTGTATACAGTTTTGTCTATGCAATTATTCATTATTAAATAACAGTAATGTATTTGTACGTGCTTTATACTCTTCTGCCTCATTCATAATGTAGATATACGACCGACGATGACTATAAATACTGTACCAATGGTGTTTCCAAACTTTTGAACAGTAACACACACACACACACACACACACACACACACACACACACACACACACACACACACACACACATTAAAATTAATCCATTTCACGTATTCGTGATATATAAATATCAACAGTGATGGAACAAAACTCACTATTAAGGAAGTCTATAAACCCTTTTTATAACAAAACGAAGTATAATTATGAATAGTAAAACCCACAATTTTACAACTTAATTCCATTCAGTACAGGAAAAAAAAAGAACCTCATTCATGAATTTGAAATTATTTACTCAATTCAATTTCCGAGAAATTCTTATCATTCAATTATTAAGTCGAAAATGCCACAACGCTGCCACCAATTTTTGTCTTTTAATTTTTGATATTTTTCCTTGTGGAACAACGACGAGGAAAGGTCGTCCGTCATCGATTTCATGAAGACGGAAATGACGTCACTGTCAATAGATATAACGGCCGTGACGTCATTGCTTCAAATATGACCGTTGCAACGTCATTGGTTGGGGAATAACAGGTGTGTCGTCATTGATTTTAAATGTGACAGTAAGTTATGACATCAAATTTCTGTATTGAAGACGGAAAATGTGTGCCTGTTAATAGATATGACGGGTGTAACGTATAATGTCATTTTTAGATGACGGATGTGCCATGCGGCGTGGGTATGACATCTCTGTTTTGAGAAATAAAGGGCGTGAGTCCTCATTTGTTAAGATAAGGATATGACGTCAATGTTATTAGCAATCTCTAAAGGAATAGAGTTGGTGTGACGTCACTGTTTATACAGATGATGACAAAAACGTTAATATATAGTTTTATATCATAAGGGAGATGTCTTCTCATTTAAGAAATAACACTACCCTCTAATTCCATTCCAGACTAAAGTTTTATTTTGTACTAGTAATGTATTTGTGTCTGTTTATCAACTTACACACACACACACACACATATATATATATATATATATTATATATATATATATACATATATATATATATATATATATATATATATATATATAGAGAGAGAGAGAGAGAGAGAGAGAGAGAGAGAGAGAGAGAGAGAGAGAGAGAGAGAGAGAGAGATATTCTTTAATATTAAAAAATTTACATTTTATTATTATTCAAATAAAAAGATTGAGAAATTAGCATCCAAACAATTTTTGCTTACTGTAATAGACAAACTATCATACAGTCTAAGAAAATTGCATTAATTTTTCCTTTTTATAATGCTAATAATAATAATAATAATAATAATAATAATAATAATAACTAGTTAGGAAACAATTATGTCGAAAAAGAGGACAAAAATTTCCTTCATAGTTGAATCTTCATTTTTTATTTATTTATTTATTTTTTATTATTATTTATTAAAACTTCAAATTTCTATATGTTAAGAAGGTAAATTATAATGATTTATAGCCTTTGAAGAATTAGAGTATACAGTATATATGTATATAGTTAGTTAGTTAGGAAACTAAATCTGTATTCGACTTTTATGTTTATACTCTATTATTATCATCATTGAAAATATTCTTTCTATTAATACCCAAATGAATTGGAGTTAAGTTGTTATAATCATTATTCTGATTAACAATCAATAATCGATCAAAGAACCATATTATAGACGCGGTGTAATGTATGATATGTAGGCTTGTTTGTTGTGTATTTTTAACAGTTTGTCTAAATGGGGCTAAAAACTTTTGTTCCAATGTCAATTTGTTTGGATTGTAAACATTTAATGAAATAGATTATTATTTACCGCAATATAAATCTATTTAAGATTCATTTGTTATTTTGCAAATGCAGAAAAATAAATTCGCTTATAAAATTCTATGAAATTTGTGAATGTTTACAAACATTAAAAAAACAATACAGATCTTTGGTACGTATAGTACTAAAATATTTCGGCGTATTTATGAGAATACGGTTAAGAGATATCCCTTCAGAGTATATTAAATCTATAGTACAATTCATTAGAAATTAAGAAAATTAAATATAAACGAGTGTAGAACGAGAATTGGGTGGAATTTCTTACCTATTTCTGACGCTCGATAGTCTCCTGGAATGCAAGGCCTAGACCACAATTTTGGAATGTCGATTCACGAACTTATTTCATTAAATGTTATATTACAAACTAGAAACTCTCACACACGATATGGGAATGTCACCAACACGAACTATAAACCACAAGGAGTTTAAGGAGTGAAATAGTTACATTAAAGACTGATTCTCCAGTCGCCATTTATCCCGAAGGCAACTAACTGTGTTCGAATGCGTTCTCACGAATTTTGTTTTACACTCTTTTCCAAAGTCGAGTAAAGTATTCAAAACGAACGTTCGGCAGACGCATATTCAAATTTACTTTTATGTTATCTCCATTTTGTTGGGAATATTACTCGCATTAGGTAAATTTTATCTCAAAAAAGATCATATAAAAATTGCTTTCGACGGTATGAGAGAAGGTATTCGAAGGAGGGCGCGCAGAATCAATAAGGACAACAGTACCATCGTTCATCGAGTTTCTGAACCCCGTTAGAAAGAACTTGCACTCGTAAAGGCCAAAGTTGTGATGGACTTAATTTATTGTTTTTGTATTTAATTCATTTTGATCATATTTCTCTCAATGGAAGAGATTTAATTACTCTCTAAATAAGGAATAAAAAATTCTAACAACATCATTTCGAGAGAGTTTATAGTGTAATAATTTGTCTTTTTTATGAATTAATATTTAGAAGATTATTTCCCAATAAACTAAATAAAACTTACCGGCATTTTTATGAACTTAAGATTTTTAAGATTTTAAAAGCCATTAAAGTCAAAATAAAATGGATATATTCTCACGCAATTACCCGCCTTTAATGGATAATTATTCTTTCTTTATTAACTTGCATGCGTGTAAATTTCTTAAAAAGAGAGAGAGAGAGAGAGAGAGAGAGAGAGAGAGAGAGAGAGAGAGATATCACGAGTGCATGGGAACCTTAATAAATTTTATAAAGAAGAATATTTAGAATTTAATGAAGAAAATTGGTCATCCAATTTTTGCTGTTTGGATTAAATTTTGGTTTATACCAAAGCCTCATTATTCTCCGTGTTTTTCCTTCGTCATTTACCGTTTGTTGAGAGGCTTCAAAAGCCTACGTTGAAGGCTTCGTTTAAGTAACGTTGAGGTTACGTATAATTTACATTAAGGTCACGTTAATGTTGGTACGTAAGGAAAAGTTATAGACCAACATTTGGTGATTTAAGGTGAATTTTATACAAATATCAAAATGACGGCTGGGTCGAATGACTAAAGTTAAGATTTATAACTAACACAGAAGGTTAACCGCCGAATCTTTAAACAGTTTAAACTTAAAAGGAGAAAGTTATAAATTAACAAACTACTAGAAGTTACATTCATTAAAGATATAAGTATAAAAAATTATTTGAAAACAAATGACAACTCGTAATATAAAATTACAATAACTGACATAATGCAACGATGACGTAGCACTGCGATAAAAATCTACGGATAATAGAACAAATAGTTAATTATGTTCAATCTTTTGAATGCGTGATTTCAACTTCTGTATAATAATATATTAAATAATTTTAAATGAATTATTAATTATAGAATGTTTACATTCTATAAACAACGATTATAGAAGCTCAGGATCACGTTCAGATTCGTTATTGTAGAGTAATTAAAGGCTAATATTTTAGATACGTATCTGCAGATAACATTTCAAACGAGTTCGCATGCAGTGAAATTTGATATATAACTGCTATACTCTACGTCGAAGTAGAACCGAAAATAGTGGTTAGTTGTATGGGAATATTTTTGTAATTATGACAACTCAAATAATACTTTGATTATATCTAATTTATTTAATTATTTCTGCACGCAATATATACGAGTATATATAATTATATATATATATATATATATATATGGGATGATGATCTCTGTCGGTCTGTTTTATGTTCGTTTATACACATTTAAATGGCAAGGGTTTTCTGCACCAAATTTAGTATGCACATTAAGGGAGAACCAGGGAAGTTTTTAGTAACACACCCGCTCCTCCCAGTTCTCCTGGAGAGGGGGGGACTGGAAGGAGGCCCCTTAATAACACAGTGCCTACCATGTCAGTTATATATGACTGACACGCACTCTTTCTGGATAGGCCGTGTCAGTCATATATGACTGACACAACATACCGATTTCTTTTCAATTTAGAGCGTGTGGCCTCCCACGCACATTTTGGTATACCCTTCGTGGCCCCCGTGCTAATTTAAGGCAGGGGTTCCCAAATGGGGGTACGCGGCGTCCTGCTTTGGAACTAACTTTTACATCGAAAAGTACTCTCAAAAGACGGTGTAGAACGACTCATTTTGGGCTAATATGTATCCTCATTTGTACTCTGAAGTAGGAAAGGAGAGGATCTGTTGAAACATACCACGGAAAATTTGAAAAAGGATGATATTTTTGGTAAAAAAAGTTGTCGGGCATATGTGACTGATACGGACTCCAACCAACGGACGAAAACACAATTTTGAAAGGGGGGAATAAATAACCTTAGTGCTGTTACATCGTCATAACTCACCTAATATGCGTTGACACACTTCACCAAGAAAATCTTTTTGGGCTCCGGGTAAAATGTTTGATCACCCCCCCCCCTCTGGCAGGCAATATGATTATTAAACGGCTAGGGTACCTAAACGGCAAAGGTAATCCGAATCTGCACCGAATTTAGAATACACATTAAGGAAGAATCAGGAAAGGCTTCAATAAACACCTATTCCTCCTAGTTCCACACTACGCTGTATTTCGTAAGGCCTTTCCTGCGCAAAGCGCAGCGGGTGTTCTAGTATAATATATATATATATATATATATATATATATATATATATATATATATATGTGTGTGTGTGTGTGTGTGTGTGTGTGTGTGTGTGTGTTATTACTTACTAGATCAAGATATTTAACTTAATAATGATGATGGAGTTGCAGTCACATCTGTATAGATGGAAACATGGTATAATTATATTATTAATATAGTTTCATAATGCTTTTTGTAACCATTTTAAACAACAATTCTTTAACGACTAATAACAATCAATGATGAAAGCCATAAAATGACTCCGCGTTCATAGACGAACGCGACCGCTGCACCAACTTCCGGATTATTCTTAACCAACACTAATGGGAGTAAAACCCCTGACCTCAGCGTCTTCGCTTATAGAGCAACGGTGTTATCCACTGAACTACGGGCGCTGGTCTTCAATGAGTAGGTTAATATATGTTAAATTAATGTGATACACAAAATGTAGTTAACCTAATAGGTCCAGCCAAGATTAAATTAAAAACTAGATGGATCACCTTTCGCGTGTAGCTAGATAACTGACCAAGTTGATTTCATAATTTAACTGCGACTATGCGTCAAGATAAATAATTGATTATTCTTGTTTGGCAAAGACAGGCTATTCGTTTTATCTGTAGTATACAGTAGGTCTGCACGAAATAAAATAAAGCCTACATCTAGCTTCATTTCTCTTTCAGAGCGCTTGAAATTCTAATATCGAATCTTGGTGCGTGACACGCCTAATCAATCAATTTGATGTCAGTACTGTACGAATTTCTAATCTTCAAATTAGTGACAGACAGTTGCAGAACCTCAAGGGCAGATCTAGGCATTTCAGTAAGGTGGGAGGGGGGGGGTCCAAATAAAAAAGGGCATAGTACTAAAAATTGTTTCTTAAAACAAACCGTCATTAAGCGAGTGTAAAATCAATTGTATTGTTTTATTAGATCAGTCTCATTCAAATATGATACAAAATAAAAATCTAATTTGGGCACAACAATCATTACAGAAAATTTTTCAAACAATTACAAATGTCTTGCTAATTAAAAGAACTATCCAGTCCCATAGCCAGGACTTCCCGAGTGGTCGGGGGAGGGTCGAAATTGTAGAAAGGCGGACCTTTTGGTGTAACGACCTAGTCACTGTGGAGGGGGTTAGAGTAGTTTAGAGAAGTTTGTGAAGTTTCAAAAGGAAATGCAAAAAAAATGCAAGTGTTTATTTACCAAATGATATTATATATTATAATATATATTATAATATATTAGAATATTACATCATAAATTATAACTGTGGTTACAAAAGTGGACCTTTCCTGTCAAAGGGGGGGAGGGGTCGAACCGGGGGGAGAGGTCGCGCGACCCCCCCGTGGCTACGGGCCTGCTATCAGAATAAGATGAAGATAAAAATAGTGATATGGCTGCACCAGTACCAAAGGCATCTTTGAAAACGATTACAACTACAAATTTGGAAGTCCAATGTATACGGATAAAGACTCAAAACAGGATTTTAATAAAATAAAATAACCATCATCTATTTACAAAAACAAAATTTGTTTTCAGAGCCAGACACAGCATTCAAATAGGGCACTTGCATTTGAAAAAAGGACACTTGCAAGAAATTGAGGGGGTGGGTCCGGACGTCGCCAACCCCTCCCTAGATCCGCCCTTGAACCTCTCTCTCCCCCACAAATAATTTATAACCCGCTAAAAAATAACCTCGTGCCCTGTCTTTGTTTTCTTTAGGTTTGGGTATTGAATATGGTGTTCTGAAATTAAAGTGACACCCCCGTAATTAAATAGTATAAAAAAGGTATCACTGATTAAACAAATGTCTGTTGCACGCAAAATGATACAAATTAAATCGCGAAATCACAGCGCTTGATATAAAATTCCAGCTAATTCTAGGAATCATATTTTTATATCTGAAAACGGCTTGCTTGTTGACATAGGATCTAACAAAGACGCTATTATTTTCCTCCAGCCACCTACAGTTATTCCCCACTGGAATTTTTCTTCGACCAAACAGAGAACCCCTCCCCTTCTCCCTATAGCGTCACTAAGGCAACTTCTACCCAACTGAGACACCGAAACAGACAAAAAGCAGCCGCCACTGGATTTTGCATTGAGTAACATAGAAATAGGCAATTAATTTCAACAATGCTGCAAAATATGTAACTCTGCTACGGATGAATCAAGAGCAATTTGATGCGATTTATGCCAGTATCTACTGGGCTATAAATGCATGAAACGGGATGACAATAATCTCTCTCATAGCAAACGTGAAGTAGATTAACGAGTTAACGTTCTTCTGTGACGAATGTACGAATGAAGTTAATTCTTTTGCGGTATATAGAACAGATAAAAACACTGATGTAACCTCTGAAGAATAGATAGAAGAGAAAGAGCAGAACGGAGCTACAGAGAAAGAGATGAAAGTTTGATATTTCTTCTACTGTATGAAATATAGTAGGAGAAACATCATAGGAGGAATAAACGCGAGATAATAGCTTGGACAACGTGGTACCAAAAGGAAACTACGACGTACAGAGGTCATGAACTAATAATGAAATGAATGCAAGAACAAGAACAAAGATCTTGACAAAGAATGTTGGGGAAGCCATATGCAGATATTATGTAAAGGATAACTGTAGATATACAAATGAAACAGTGTATCTATTCGCAGCCAACCCTAATGTAACTTCTATTATGAAAATGGACACTGCAAATCTGGAGAAAAATGCAAATTTCACCACGTAACGATCTGCAGCGCTTACATAAGATATGAAAGCTGCAGATACTGAAGGAAATGCTTCCAACGAACTCTACGAGTACCCAAAGAAGAATGCGATGAAATCAACGAACCAGAAAAACAATTTATTTTCGACATTGCCAACACCATAAGGCTACTAAATTTCATCCAACATATACAATTAACACGAATAAAAACTCCCGAGTCGAATGGGTTTTAGGCAAAAAGAAGCTACAGGAGAAATCAGAACCGTTCCTATCAAAACAGTAAACGGAAACGACTGTTTCTCAGAGGGCCAGTGGACTACGAAACATGTAGTCACTGAAGGACATTGAATTTGTAATACTTAAATGGCAACGTAAACTTGAAAACATAAAAATGGTTCTGGCAAATATACAAGGTCTAAAATTGAATCACCCATTAAAGTTTTATATCCAAGAGGATTTATGAAAGAAACAAGAGCTGACTTCACATTCCTACAAAAGTACATCTTAAAGACTGCTAAGAAACTTATGTAAACTACAAGTATTGCACTGACCAAAAAGAAAAGCAAATCGATGAATACAACACATTACAAACTGGCAGGACAGAAAAACGTAGAAGATAATGTACACTATACATACATGAAAACCATATAACAGAAATGATCAGTAAACGAAGCAGATACGTAGAACTAAAAGGTAACATCCATCTCCCATATCCCCTAAGGAAGTGAGGGGTAAATGAATGGTGGGGGCCTTAGCCAGATACAGTTAAGGGAGAAGTGGCCGACCGGCCCGCCGCCGCTTCGTCGTGACGACGTAAACACAGAAAAGATAACCGCCCAGATCTAGGATTCGAATTCACGATTCAGGGGAGTCTCAACACTACCGGGCGGCGCCCTAACCGATCGAGCAACGAGACGCTTAGCTACGTCGCAAAAATTAACAAACTAAACAGGATGTTTAAAAAGAAGCGCAACCCAAAATAGAAAAGAAGAGGGTAGGTTACAACGATAATGCATTCTCCACTGGGTTGCGTTTCTTTTTAAACACCCTGTATTTATATATATATAGACACTCGAACAATCCAACTTCGAAATTCTTTGATACCTTACTGTGGTCAGAGACTTGATAGAAGGTTTTAGCCAAGAAATAACAGATATGCACAAATAAAAACAATTGTTTTATGATTAAGTTGTCAATGCCTGAATTTGGTTCCTGAGGAACTCATTCCTCTTCAGAGTTGTGATCATTGTTAACTCGTTAATTAAACATATTAAGTGTAAAAATTGTAAATTAAACGTTCAAACGTAACGTGAATGGAAACTTAAACTTTTTCGGGGTCAGAATCACTTAAGTACTTAAATGTTGAGACGAAATATTTTCCAAAAGGGATCATATGTAGAATTCGGACCCCAGGTAACCCTAATGGAGAATACAGACCCCAACTTTCCCCTACTGTAGAATCCAGACCCCAACTTTCCCCTAATGTAGAATCCAGACCCCAACTTTCCCCTAATGTATAGATTATAGAAGCCAGACCCCAAACGAATCGTATAAGGACATCAATAAACAATTTAAAGGTTCATAGAAAATTTTATTATTATTATCACAAATAAAAACCATTAAAATCACACAATTGTAAAATCTTATATCAAATGTAGAATTCGGACCCCAGCCTTCTTTAGTTAGCTTTATAAGGCTAACTAACGAAAATATCACAACCTAACCTAACCAATCGTTAGGTTAACTGTACGCCCTTGACGATTGGTTAGGTTAGGTCATGATATTTTCGTTAGTTAGCCTTATAAAGCTAACTAAAGAACTAGGTCATGATATTTTCGGCTAAAACTGACTCGAATAGTTAAAGCGTAGCTTAAACATGGCCTCGGATGTTAAGGCAAATGTAGAAACTCAAATAGTTAAAGAGTAGCTTAAACAAGCCAAATGGAGAATACAGACCCCAACCTTCCACTAATGTAGAATTCGGACCCCAACCTTGGTAGGGGTCCGAATTCTACATATGATCCTCCAAAAGCTTTCATCTCTCCGTATTTGAATGGGTTTTATTGGTGCACAGGTGCGAATCCCCTGAGAAGAAAGAAAGAAATCTCTCTTGCTTCTCACCTGTGTGTGTGTGTGTGTGTGTGTGTTTTCTTGGCTACCTTACGTCATCGCGACAATCTTTAGGATACGCGCACAGCTCATCGCGATAGGAACATGCTAATAGCGACATTAGCGGTGCGCTGTAGACTCAGATATTTTTTTAAATATCATGAGATAAAGGGATATAATGAGTTACTCTGGGTTTGTTTAGGTTAGATTATTTTAATTAGGTTATTTAAGTTAGTTTAAATGTCGCCATCGATTTGGAAATGATGCGGTCTTGTAAGGTAGCCAAATGTGTGTGTGTGTGTGTGTGATTGTGTGATCCACCTTTTGTCAGCGTTTGATTTACCCCTCCACAACAATGAGCAAATAATTTCTTTGGGTAGAACTTCCATACAAAATCGTTTCCTATGTTATTTCTATCTATAAATAAAAAAAAGCTTTGCGCGGTTTTAAGACAAATATCTCTTTCGCTCAGTCGCCCGTTAGGGTCGGATCTATCAAGATGATCTACGAAGTGATCACAAACCCTACCCATAGGGTAGGGAGCCGAAGGCGCGGGTCGTATTATTAAGAAAAATATTTGAAAAATGTGTTTCTAGCAAAGTTCTTTATTCACAGTAGTAATGCTAAGCGACAATCTCGATCTCGTACGGAGAGTAAATCAAAGTTGTCAGAGAATTTTGCAAGACGGGAAAGGTCATACGAGGCTTTATAAAATAAATATTTTTTCAGTTTAACATATAAACTAAGAGAGCTTCTTAAGTATGTATTACCGAAATCTGCATAGTGATTAATAAGTCCAAATGCAGATTGAAGTTAGCGACTCCACTTTCTAATGACTTTCTGATGATCATTAATCAACATTAATAAAGCGAACATCCAAGTTTAGTTTCGGTTAAGATAGACAATTAGTTATTCATTTATGAACAAATTCTTTCTTACTTAAATATTCTGCAATGATTCAAACATGCGACAATTGTTTAGAATTAATTACTGTACACAAAACAACTTTAATACTTTGAAATACGAATGACGAATTTTGCGAGTATTCTTGTTCATAAATACTGTATCATAAAAATTTACATTCCAGTCGAGAAAGGACGGATTTCGATGCGAATCCATTAAAAAAGGATCAAGAAAACCTATTCCGATTCGAATTCGGGGAGTTGGAATCTACTCAACTTTATATCCCTATCAAATCCATCAGCTGGGGTTGTGCCCCACCCAAATGTGTTTAAAGTTGTCACAGTTTTCTTGTTAAGTTCTACAATAATTCATCAGTTGAGTAAATGAGTAAATATGTATTATAATAATATAATAATAGTGTCATTATCAAAATAATAATTTTAATTTTAGTGTCTTTATTTTGTTCCTCGCAATCCGAGCATTATATGTTTACGTAACACCCCCTGGTCGTAAGGTCAGAAAACTTAAGCGACACTGTGTATGGGTTATGGCTGGATAGATGACCATCCCTCGCGTTCAGATGATGTAGAGACCCATGGTTCGAATACCAACTTAATCTGTAGGTCCACTCTGTTCTAAGGATGTAAGTACGGAGTCAAAATCGTACAATTAACGAATAACTGAGGCCAAACTGAGCTTTGCTTCACCGTTGCCAAGGTAACGGATGGGAGAACAACTGGGTATGAAGAGAGAAAGTATACGACGAACAAACCAAAAAGAAATAGGGGAAAAAAAGGGCTTAAAAAATGACATTGCCTAAGTCTTAACATCAAATTCAAAATTCAACTAAAAATCTTTATTAAAAAAGAATACAAGCGACAAAGTTTTGCAGTTTTTAGCTAGTTTATATGATATTAATATATATTCACAGTACTCTCAACCGAATATGTCCTTGGAAGCATGGAGGCTTTTTAGGCAGGATTAATGGCATTTAGTTTATTTATTACATAAGAGAAGTGAAAGTGGCAAGTGATAGTAATAGTGATAACAAAAAATAATAATAATACAGTATAAAGTTTACACAATATTACATAGTTTTAAATTAAATGATTTATTGTATATTTAATAGAAAATAAATGAAGCTTAAAAAATATATAAAGAATAAATTACGAAATTAAAAGTGCTTTAATGAAATTAGCATATTTATTTAGCATAACAGTTGATTATATAATGCGGGAATTTCGTTTCTATAGTAAAATTGGCAGTAGTAAACTTATACATCAGTAGGACTAGGAGCTAATGAGGTGCTTTTTTGAGTGATTTGCGAAATACATTTAGTGATGAAGTCTGTCTCATATGCGTGGAAACTGCATTCCATATATCTGCTCCTTCGGAAAAGAGTGCACTTCCCGCAGTTTCTATTGTACGAGTATAGTTAGGTTTGTGTATAAAATCACTGGGAAGTCTGGTCTAGTGTTATAACGATGGTGTATTTGATGAGATAGGCGGGAGGAGTGATCGAATAGGTTAAGCCAGTGATGCACAAACCCTGGCCCGCGGGCCAAATGTGTCCCCCACGGGTCTTTTCAGTGGCCCCACGGGTCTTTTCAATTCAATGAAAAAGTTAGAATATAAAAGTGACCCAATTTATGACTTAGATGGAAAGTAAGTAGGCTAATACATTTAGTTATTTTCTTCGCTTGGCCCTCACATCAAAAACGTTTGTGCACCACTGGATTAAGCAGCTTTATTATAATACAGATCAGAATGAATTCGTATAATATGAGCTCCTTTGACAATCTCCCTTAATTTTTTTTCCTCTTACAACCCCAATGCTTTTTTTTAACTTTGAAACAAAACCAAAGCATCTGTAATTTAGTATAAAATGAT
This sequence comes from Bathynomus jamesi, assembly GCA_023014485.1. Lineage (NCBI taxonomy): Eukaryota > Metazoa > Arthropoda > Malacostraca > Isopoda > Cirolanidae > Bathynomus > Bathynomus jamesi. Next base: position 411,230 of record JAJOZX010001814.1, read on the forward strand.
ATTTTTTAAGTTAATTAGCTTCGTCACTGTATTATATTTCGATGTTGCTACGTTCTTATTATATATGCGAAATTATGAATTAGAGAAACATGGAAAACGTCGTGGCCGGTGTTATAAAAACACCGTTTCCTGCCCATCAACGAAATTAAGCGACATTGAATCTGGAGAGTAATTAGATGGGAGACCCTCCTCCGCGTCTAGATTATACAGCGACCCCCATGGTTCGGATCCCAAATGAAACTGTAGGTCATTTCCGTCACATGAGCATAGATGTTGCGAACAAGGTTAAATAACTCCATTAAAAAAATTACAAACACACTGCGCAGTTTAACATCAGAAGCTCTCCCTTTCAACTCGAGTTTTGAATATCAAAATAGGCCATGCGATGCTTTGTGTTCCACTACTTTATTAGTCACTACTGACATACTATATATATATATATATATATTATATATATATATAGAGAGAGAGAGAGAGAGAGAGAGAGAGAGTTGACAAAAGTAAATAGACACCTGGTTTTCTATAGTTTTTTGAGTTGATGATAAGAGTCAATAAATAGTAACAGATATATTAAATAAATATACTTAAAATGGTGTTGCTTTCCCCTTTTCATTACACTGGTATGCATCAATTTTGCTGTCAAGGGTTTTGTAAGTGATTCTTATAGAGTTTTTCCTGCTGATTTCGAATCTGCAATCCGTTTTTCTCAATCAGCTCAGGTTATCCGGCTATGGCCTCATAAGTAAAATAGAATTTTTCGTGATTTTGTCAAAGCGGAATTGGAACAGTAACATCTATCATCACTTGTTTCACTTGTATAATATCTTTTTTTACTTTTCAGGCATATAGATAAAATATTTCATAATGAATAGAGCGTGTAAAAATGATCCCAATAGATTCTGCTACATATGTGGGACGGTTACCATGCCAAATAACCAGTCCCAAATCACTAAATTTGTGAAGACAATGTATAGAGCATACTTTGGAATTAAGCTAGGGGACCAGGACAAAAATTTCGCCCCTCATATGTGCTGCAAGACGTGCATTGAAAATTTGAGAAGATGGAGCAAAGGCAGAGCGAAATCTTTGCCTTTTGGAATTCCCATGATTTGGAGAGAAGGAAAGGATCACGTGACAGATTGCTATTTCTGCATGACAAACCTCCAAGGTGGGCTTATAAATTTATTTTTCTTAAATATTTTGAAATCCTCGTATGAAACTTGACATAATATTCACCATAATGTAATATTCACCATATATAGCATAATATTCACCATAATGGTAATCATACATTTACATATACATATTGTTATAGAAAATACATTTACACATACATATTGTTATACAAGTTACGTTTACATATACAATGATTGTATATTTTCTTTCTTTTTCATTCATATTGTCCCCGAAGGGACAATATGAATGAACAAGAAAGAAAATATACAGACTCCATCGACCTATTTCATATCTTACAGACCGCAGCCTTCCCTCACGAGCCGCCACTGTCTGAATGCTTCTTCTATTTCATATGCAAGTTTTATATCCATGTTTCTGTGTTTCTATTTTCAGGAGTTAACAAGAAGAATAAACACATTGTTGTATACCCTGACATTCCTTCTGCTATGAGACCTGTACCCCATGGTCCTGGAATTCCAATACCCGACCCACCTCAAACCCTGGACTTCGATGATTCTCATGATGAATCAATGACCAATGCCAATGACCAGTCCCAGTCGTATATACCTCAAAATACCGCTTCAAATGAGCCGAGGCCTCTCAACCAGGCCAAACTTAATGATCTTACCAGGGATTTAGGACTTTCCAAATTAGCTGCCGAGATCTTGGGCTCACGACTTCGAGAGGACAACTTGCTGGCTCCGGGAACAACATTCTCCTGGTATAGGAAACGAGAGGAAGAATTCCGCAAGTTTTTTGCAGTGCACGAAAATACCTCTTCCTTAGTGTACTGCTGCAATGTTGAGGGGCTAATCGAATCCTTGGGCCTGCCATATACGCATCAGAATGGAAGCTATTTATAGACTCGTCTAAACGAAGTTTGAAAGCAGTACTTCTCAACATTGGGAATAGGGTTGCATCAGTCCCTGTAGCACATTCCGTACAACTTACTGAGAGCTACGATAACATGAAAATTTTACTGGATGCTCTCGTATACGACCAACATAACTGGAGGATCTGTGGAGATTTGAAGGTAATACTAATATCATAAGTAAACTATTGCTATTGACTATGTTGTTTTTCCAAAGGTTATTTGAGAGCGTATAAGAACACTTAACTTCCCCACAGAAGTGATACAGTCCAATGCATAGATTTTTTTATCTGATAGAACAAATTCTCTAAATTCTTTAAATATTTTCATTTTTTTTTCAAATTGTGGCATTTGTATTGGGAATGCAAGGGGGATACACGAAATACCCATGTTTCCTCTGCAAATGGGATAGCCGAGCGGATGAGAAGCACTATGCACAGCGTGAATGGGCATCCAGAGAGAATTTTGAACCTGGGTCGCATAATGTCGTTTCAGTGCCCCTTGTACCACCAACAAAAATTTTGCTCCCACCACTTCATATTAAGCTGGGCTTGATGAAAAATTTCATCAAATCAATGAATAAGGAGGGTTCAGCATTCCGACATCTCGAGAGTAAATTTCCTCATATATCTGATGCTAAACTAAATGCTGGGGTTTTTGATGGTCCTCAAATTCGAACTTTGATCAAGGATACTCAGTTCGAAAACGCAATGACTCCAACTGAGAAGAATGCCTGGCAGGCATTCAAATCAGTTGTCACTGATTTTCTTGGCAAGCGTAGAAGTCCAGAATACGAGTCCGTTGTCGAAAACTTGATGGAAGCTTTCAAAGCTCATGGTCGCGCATGTCCATAAAAATGCACTTTTTGTGGTCCCACTTGGACTATTTTCCTGAAAATTGCGGGGATTATAGTGAGGAACAGGGTGAACGATTTCACCAAGATATCAAAATAATGGAAGAGAGGTACCAGGAAACTGGGATATCAATATGCTGGCGGACTATTGCTGGTGTTTGAAGCGAGACGTGCCCGAAGAAAAACACAGACGGAAAGCCAAAAAACTTCATTCCTTCCTCAATAAACTTTTTTCCATATTCATTGTATGAATAAAAGTATTTATTCACACAATGTTTTCATTTTTCACGAGTGTTCTTATAATATTACTCGTATCTACAGTGTTTAAGCTAAAAAAATCAATAAATTTGGGGATAAAATTGGACTTATAATAAATGGCCAATAGAGAAAAAACCTGACCTGATTGAGGAAAACCAATGTCATTTTCGAATTCAGCATGGTCGAATTATATAATATGAGTTGAAAAAACCCTCACAGCAGACAAAAACATTTCATATGCATACCAGTGTTATGTAAAGCTGACACACGTTCTGTCATTCCATTGATGAGCCTTGCCATTTGCTCCCCAATCGTCGTGGAGTCTATTTACTTTTTCAACCCTCTGTGTGAGGCCCATGGTGTAATGGTATCGCATCTGACCGGCAATCGGAAGATCCCGGGTTCGATTCCCGGGTGGTTACCTCATTTTTTCATTTGTTTCGTTCTCTCTCTCGTCTTGCGCGGAATATCTCCTATACAAGCGTCGTTCTTTACGATATATATATATATATATATATATATATATATACGATAATTAAGGTGATAGGACTGGCATAAAAGAGGAACATCATTAAAATTAATGAAGTCGGATTACGTTCACAGAAACTAAAATCGACCTTTCAACGAGTCCGGTTTATTTTTAATTACTTAATGAATTTAACTCAATAAATACTGTATGCACTGACTTTTATTACAAAGTTTCCCTTCTATATATATATATATTTTTTTTTTTCCTTGTCCTCCAGTTCGTAACTGGGTGCACGAGATAAGTATATGCATGGTATGAATGAACTCTGAAGCCATTCTTTTCATTGTACTTTTCCTATTTTTCTATTTTCTGTCAGCGCTGGCAGGCGGAGGGGGAAGAGTCTTGTCTGGTTTTAACTTTACTATTACTATTTATTCCTGTGTGAAAACTTTACACGTGTGCAAGTATAAACATGGTATCAATTTTCAATATTCTTTATTTTCACTTGGTTTTTTTCTTCTATTTTTTCCATTTTTGGGCTAACCTAGAGTGGTTCTTAGGGTCTTTGTAACCCCCCACCCCACCCCCACCCACACATATATATATATATATATATACACACACATACCCCGCAAGGGGGTTCTAAGCTCGTGCTCTTGAGTGCTCTTTGTGCTCGTTTGTACGTGCTTGTTCCTGGAGGTTTCACGTGCGCCCTCCCGGCCCTAGCACCCAAGGATGATGGGGCTCGACCCTGCAGTCCTTGTCATCCTTGGTCTTTTCCACTTCGACTGTCCCCTCCACCCTTTCTTTTTCCTCTGTCTTTCCTCTCACTTTTTCTTTGTTTTTCCGCCGAGATATGCCCTTTTAAATAGAGGCGAATCGGTTCTTCCCGAACTTAAAAAAAAAAAAAAAAAAATACACACACATACACACACACATGATTGAAGGAGGGAATGAGTGAGAGCTGAAACTATTCATTAAGTGCCAATTATGAAGAGGGTGAAAACATGCAGGAAGGTTGCATGTGTATGGTATGGTCCTTATTTGAGCAATTCTCAAGATTTTCTTGGTTATTATTATTATTATTATCATTATTATTATAAAAAATGTTCATAATTAATAAACATCACTTGCATTCACGTCTTTAATATTGATCTCTCTCTCTCTCTCTCTCTCTCTCTCTCTATATATATATATATATATATATATATATATATATATATACAGAGAGAGAGAGAGAGAGAGTTACAAGGAGTTACAAGGAAAAGAAGTACCTCAAAAGGCCTTGCGGCCCATACCGAGGAGGTACCAATGGCAACGGGTGCCACGGAAAATTTTGTACACACTCAAATAGTGTGCAAGATTTAGTCTAACCTTTTCTTGAACTGATCCACAGAGGAACTGTTCACAACTTCCGAAGGTAACCTGTTCCATGTGTCACAGATCTTATACGTAAAGTAATTCCCACACACACTAGTCCTAAACCGTTTCAAATCCAACTTCCAACCATTGTTGCGAGTTGGGTTATCGTTTAAACTAAACATACTTCTAAAATCGACATCGTTGAACCCGCGTAAGAGCTTGAAAACCTCGATCAGTTGACCGCGCAGCCTCCGAGTTTCAAGCGAAAACAAGTTCAGGGCGCGTAACCGTCGATTGTAGCCCATATGCCTAACGGAAGGGATTAACTTTGTGGCCCTCGCCTGCACTCGCTCCAGCCTCTCAATATCTTTCCTGAGGGTGGGCGACCAGAACTGCACAGCATACTCCAGGTGCGGCCGAACAAGGGAATTGTACAGTGAGAGCACAATCTCCTTGTTCCGAAACTGAAATTGCCTCCTGATATAACCCAATAGTTTCTGGGCTTTCTTTTCCACCTCTACACACTGTTTCGTAAACTTAAGGTCGCTGCTAATTAGCACACCCAAGTCCTTTTCTAAATCAGTCACCTCGATATTACTACCCAACATCGAGTAGTCCGACTTGGGATTGGCGTAGCCAATGTGCATCACTTTGCATTTACCCAAGTTAAACGGCATTTGCCATTTTTCGGACCACTCTCCTATCCTACCTAGGTCCGCACGCAGTTCCTCGATCGCTTCGGGCGTCCCAACATTGGCCCCAAGCTTGGTGTCATCAGCGAATTTGGCGATCCGACTGACGATGCCACCGTCGATATCATTTATGTAAATGATAAACAACAGTGGCCCCAAAACGAAACCCTGAGGAACCCCACTAGTGACCGAGGCCCAACCCGAACTAGCCCCTTTAATTACCACCCTCTGCCGCCTATTCCTCAGCCAGTTTTCAATCCACCTACCTATTTCCCCACCGATACCCAGCGCGAGCACTTTCGCCATTAGCCGGCGGTGAGGTACCTTATCAAAGGCTTTCTGAAAGTCGAGATAAAGTATATCAATCGCCCTACTCTTATCGTACTCACTCAACATGACGTGGGAAAACTCGAGCAAGTTGGTGAGACACGACCTATGCCGTCTAAACCCATGTTGGGAGTCCCCAAGCAGCTTGTAGGAATCCAAATGGTCAACGATCCTATCAGCTATTATCCCTTCTAATAATTTACCTACAACTGAAGTGAGACTAATGGGACGATAGTTCCCTGGACTTTCGTGATCCCCTTTCTTAAAGATAGGGGTCACGTTGGCTTCCCTCCAGTCACCAGGCACCTGGCCCATCTCCAATGATTTGTTGAAGACTGTAGCCAGGTGGGGAGCCACCTGGTCGCGCACTTCTCGCAACACTCTGGGGAGAAACTGGTCTGGCCCAGGAGCCTTAAACGCGCTCAGTTTGTCTATTCTATCGGCAACGACTGTCGCGGTACATCTAACACTATCCAGGCCAGCACCTTCGTGCCTCACGCCTGGCTCGGGGATGACGCGGGTATCCTCCCTGGTGAACACTCCCGCAAAGTACTCATTAAGCACATTAGCGATGTCCGCGTCGGAGGTCCGCAGAACGCCGCTTCCGTCCTTTAACGGACCTATCATGCTTCTAATGGGCTTTCTACTATTAACATAACTGAAGAATTCCTTAGGGTTCCCCTTGCAGAGGCTTGCCACCCGTAGTTCTTCGTTACGTTTCGCTAGCCTAACCTTCGCCTTCACTTCCCTACACAGGCGGACATACGCTTCAGTGTTCTCGTGGGAACGATTGGCCTTCGCCCTCCTATACGCTACTTTCCTATTTCGGATAGCCGAAGCGATGTCACGATTGAACCACTTAGGCTGCGTTGAAGCAGGGGTGACCGGTTTTGAGGGTATGACAGCAGACTGCAGCACCATAAACTCGTCCCAGAATGCACTCCACACTCCCTCAACATCGCCGCCAACCTCTAACCCCATCTCTCCTACGCTATCCCGGAGGCTAACAAAGTTCGCCCGCCGGAGATCGAGCTTACTGCCTCTCGAGTTACTACGCTTCACCCGAGGGATGCACACACGGAACCTAATAAGACCGTGATCACTCCCGCCCAATGATTCGTCAACGGTGAGGCCAGTGACGAGGTTGTCTTCGGTCGTGAATACTAAGTCTAGAACGCTTTCGCCTCGTGTAGGCTCGTTGACCCACTGAGTGAGGAAGTTCTCATCAGCAAAGTCAACTAGCCTCCTCCCTTCAGCATCGGCAGTCCTGTTTTCCCACTTTATGCCGCGACAGTTGAAGTCTCCTAAAACTACACACACCCTATCCCCTAGCAGGCTACTGAGTTCGGTGTACAGGGCTGTATCCTCCTCGAGGAGGAGATGCGGAGGTCTGTACACCAATATTAACCTATAGTTCGTCCCTCCCACGTTCAGATCGACGCCAAGCAGCTCCCGTTCCGACCGGAACTGGCAGTCAACCGGACTCAACGTGTCTCTGACGTATATTAGTACCCCACCCCACAGACAGACAGACAGACAGACAGAGAGAGAGACAGAGAGACAGACAGAGAGAACTTATAATTTTGTAGTGGTTCTGCGCGACGTTCTCTCATCTCCTAAGGCCCTACCTCTACAGTTGGCTTGGTAAAAGAGATAATTACTTTCTTGAGCTCTCCATCTCACATAACCAGGCCCACCCAGCTCATCTGGTAATGTTCTGAGCCAGGTGTCTAGTCTTCTTTTGAAGAGATCCAGATGAACATCAGTTATAGAGTTATAAAGTTACGGGCTAATAAAGGCCCTAAGATTCACTCCAGGTTAGCCCAGTAAGGCAGTAAAAGTAAGAAAAAAATAGGAAAAGCAAGTGAAAATAAAGGATATTGAAAACTAAACTGATATCAGAATGTTTCTCAGTCGGATTTCCCCCACGACCCCGTGTCAGGGTCTTAGGTCGGGGCGACCCCTTATCATCCCTACATGGGTAAACAAACTCACAAAGCGGAGTTGTTTTTGTTTTTTTGCGCACAAATCACTAATACAGGGGTAAGTTGCGACCCCGAGGGGTCGCGACCCACCGTTTGAGAAACACTGATACCATATTTATACTTACAGACATGTAAAGCTTTCACGCAGAAATATTAGTAATAGTAAAGTAAAGAACAGACAAGACACTTCCTCCTCCGCCTGCCAGTGCTGACAGAAAATAGAAAAATAGGAAAAGTATGATGAAAATAATAACTTTACACCATGAGTGCGTGTTGTGAGTGTGTGAGTTCATTCACACCATGCGTACACTTATCTCATGTACCCAGTTACGCATTAGAGGACAGTGGAATACAAAGATTAGCATGAAAGATAAAGAATAGCATGTATTTGTTTCTTCTGGTAACTGGTTGAATTAAATTTAAATTAGTGGCTAAATTTACTTTTCAACCTCTGTGTCAAAGCTATTTTCCTTCAGTGCTGAGAATGTTCCTTGTCGATCCGTAAGTTTGGGGAGACTACACATTTTGCTTTTCCTATTTTCTAATGTTGTTTGGATGGTTATCGAGTTCAGTTTGAGGTTAGGTACTAGTTTCCCCATTATATTTCATCTATCTCTTTCTATATATGTACAGTTGCGCTCGTTATTCGTAGGACACTCTTGAGAACAGATAGCGACACCTGGCATATATTTGTTGTTTGTACTACAAACGGTTGTAACATTTTATGAATGAATCTGGGCGAGTGAGTGTTGATTGGTTGGTTGATTCATTGCCGAATGTCTTTAGAACATAATTTTTTCCATTCATCACTCTGCTTTAGATATTACTAAGGAAACGTAAATGAATAATTAAATATAAATTCAGGAAGGGGATATATATATTAACAAGGGGGATGTCAATGAAGTGAATAAAAAATGGTCTTGTAAGAACTAAAAACAAACCTTCGGGTGTGATGACAGTGTTCATGGTATTGGCAAGCCTGTCATCCTGAATGATGTATAAAAACAGAGCCGTTGGTAGGCATTATTGCGTCCTGAGCACATTCCAAATTGATTCATTTATTTATTTATTTATTTACATTTAATATTGAACATAGATTCAGATATTATTTTCTGTTATAACAAAAACAGGCAAAAGATGATATATATAAATACATATATAGGTGGTTTATGAATGAAAAACAATGTTTTGCTGCATATTAAATTTTAATAACATTATAACATTACCAGATTGATGGGTATCTGTAAGTTTCATACGTCACTGCTTAGACTGAGAGAAGTAGTATTTAGAAACGAAGAATGTTTTGTATTGAGGCAACATCATAAATGCATATAATTGTTTTGTATTAATAAGTTCTAGTTACAACTTAAGTGTTGAACCACTGCAGCTGTGACTCCTGGCGGTCTCTCACCTCAAATGAGAGAATTACAGAAAATAGAACTATTACAGTGATTCATGTCAATAAACACAGAGCCATTTAAACGATGATATTTGACATATACACACACTATATATATATATATATATATATGCAAATAACTGCAATGACCGCGCAGTATATAAATGAATAGAAACGACATAAGTATTGAGGAACGTTTCTGCACACGAGGAGGAGAGATAACGAAATAATGAAAAATGAGGCGAACCGCCTGGGAATCGAACCCAGGGCCTTCCAATTGCCGGTCGGACGCTCTACCATTATGCTACGGACCTCACTCAATCACAAATCGAAATTCTCCCAAATAGGGCAGAAACCAATGCCCTCAGAGAGCACCCTCGCAAATCGTGAATATGCGCAAATACTGCAATGACCGCGCAGTATATAAATGAATAGAAACGACATAAGTATTAAGGAACGTTTCTGCACACGAGGAGGAGAGATAACGAAATAATGAAAAATGAGGCGAACCGCCTGGGAATCGAACCCAGGGCCTTCCAATTGCCGGTCGGACGCTCTACCATTATGCTACGGACCTCACTCAATCACAAATCGAAATTCTCCCAAATAGGGCAGAAACCAATGCCCTCAGAGAGCACCCTCGCAAATCGTGAATATGCGCAAATAACTGCAATGACCGCGCAGTATATAAATGAATAGAAACGACATAAGTATTAAGGAACGTTTCTGCACACGAGGAGGAGAGATATATATAATACTCCACAGACTTCATCCTGACAAACCGAACCAAAGTTGGAAAGGTAGTGAAGCGATTAAATGACATCAGTAGTGTTTTGGTCAGACATCGTTCCTTTACTGGCGAAGATTGTCCCGCAGCTGTTCTTGCTAAATATCATAGTAGTTACGAAAACTTTCCAAGACAAGAGGACGAACTATTCAACAGTTAAAAGGCAACATACAACAAAAATATATCATCATCAATAAGGATGTTTTACGTAACGTTCAATGTACTGCAGCTTACGTGATCGAATTACATGTCAACACCCGAATGACACGCACTTTAAACATTTATTGTCTTTATAACAAATAAAAAATAATCTCGTACTGTAACAAACTTTTGTTACACCCTGTACAAATACGAATGGGTAAGGGAAGGAATTTTTTTAAGGCGTCTTTCGGAGGAACAGTATTCAATACCCATTCATAAAAAAACCAAGGCGTTGCACAAGATTATTCTCGAACCAACTACACGAAAAATAATTTGGGATCTCGAAATTTTCAGTATATTTTCCACGCATTTTTCTTTGGAGAACTTTTTTCGCAGTTGTACTTATCATATTCTTTATTATAGATCTCGAAGTACAAAAAATATACTCACTCAAGAATTCATTGCTTGAAATCACCAAAATTTCAAGTTACATGAGGAAAAAAAGTTTCTTCTTACGCAAACTAACCAGTTAACCTAACTTTTAAGAAGTTCTTCGCATGAGGAGACATCGTTCGGGAATTTGGTTTCTTGAAGGGTCTGCGTGAACATCCGAAGGGCTCCACTGATCTCCTGAGTGTTCGCGTTGAATTTCTCCACCGCCTATAATAATTAATTTATGAAGAGATCGTTACATATTTGAGGGATTACAATTGGTTTACAGAGAATTTCACAGCGGAATCTTTCAAACTATTAACTTCATTAACTGTTATACACATAATTCCATGGCAGTGTTTTACCAAATTAATTTTAACGTTAGAGGAATTTAATTTTTTTTTAAATAATCTATATACTTACGGCGTCATCTTACTTAAATAAAATTATCTTCTAAGGAATATGTATGCAAATTTATTAAAGTGTTTCAAAACAAACAGTTTTTGGAGAATGGTAGAAAATGTGGAAGACGACATTAAATAAAAAAATGGTGCTACTATAGCGTGATTCCTACCGGTGACTTCGATACTATAGGGTGATTCCTACCCGTTTTGGTTCGAAACTACAGTACTGTAGAGTGTGATTCCTATCCAAGGTATAAATGAAAATATAATAAATATAAAATGTTATTTATTATTCAATTTTATTTATTTAAAAAATAGTTTCGGTGCTATTATAGTATGTGGTCTACCTACGATTGGTTAGGTTTAGTCACGATATTTTCGTTAAAACTAACGAAAATATCATGACTAAACCTAACCAATCGTCAAGGGCGATGGACATTGGAATGTAAACAAGCAATTAGTAAACAAGGTAAGAAGCTATAATTAAAAGGTAGACCGCCGAATCGAGGTAGGAATCACGCTATAGTAGCACCTAAAAAATTATGGTATTAAATTTATTAAACTGTACTGAAGTATGAAAATAAAAATCTGGTCGGGGTGTTGGGTTGGACATAAAAGGCAGGTTAATCATGTAATGTTAGTAAACAACCGGTAAAAAAAAAGACAGATTAATAAGCCGTATTTATATATAAACTAAAAAGCAAACTGATAGCAAATGCGTGGGTGGTACCCAGTACCCACACTGAAAGGATTCAATCTTAAAGTGAAAGAATGAGGCACAGGAAACTAAATATGAAGAAGCTGAAATTGGAAAGGTGTCATTAATAATAATAATAATAATAATAATAATAATAATAATAATTTTTAAAAACAAGAGAAAGGGAGTGTTAGCACAGCGCTCAAACTATAAAGTGTTGAACATGTCAATATCATCGTTTAAATGGCTCTATGTTTATTGATATGAATCAATGTAATAGTTTTATTTTCTGTAATTCTCTCATTTGAGGTGAGAGACCGCCAAGAGTCACAGCTGCAGTGGTTCAACACTTAAGTTATAACATGGAACTTATTAATACAAAACAATTATATGCATTTAGATGTTGCTTCAATACAAAACATTCTTCGTTTCTAAATACTATTTCTCTCAGTGACTGTTTATTACTATATCAGTGTTGCTGATCTAGAAATAGCATTTACTCCTGATATAACAATGCAATACCAGTAGTATTCATTCAACTGTCATTCATTTGCCAATTGGAAGATATTCTGAGGAGCGGCGTATGAAACCTACAGATACCCATCAATTTGGTAATGTTATAATGTTATTAAAATTTAATATGCATCAAAACATTGTTTTTTCATTCATAAACCGCCTATATATGTATCTATATATATCAGGTTTTTGCTCTGTCTTTGTTATAACACAAAATAATATCTGAATCTATGTTCAATATTAAATGTAAATAAATAAATAAATAAATGAGTAAATTTGGAATTTGCTCAGGGCGCAATAGTGCCTAACAACGGCGGCTCTGTTTTTATACATCATTCAGGATGACAGGCTTGCCAATACCATGAACACTGTCATCATGTCCGAAGGTTTGTTTTTAGTTTTTACAAGACCATTTTTTATTCACTTCATTGACATACCCCTTGTTAATATATATCCCCTTCTTGAATTTATATTTAATTATCCATTTATGTTTCCTTAGTAATATAGAAAACAGAGTGATGAATGGAAATAATTATGTTCTAAAGACATGTGGCAATGAATCAACCAACCAATCAACGCTCACCCATCCAGATTCATTCATAAAATGTTACAACCGTTTGTAGTACACACAACAAATATATGCCAGGTGTTGCTGTCTGTTCTCAAGAGTGTCCTAAGAATAATGAGCGCAACTATACATTAAAAGAGAGAGAGAGAGAGAGAGAGAGAGAGAGAGAGAGAGAGATATACGAGTAGTTATGAAAAATAACAGGTAACCTCATACTCAATTAATTTTTGTACCTTTTTGTCATGCAATCTTCAATAATTACTTTTTTTAACATTTTTAACCCTTTCGAGACGGGGACCTGGAGCAAAATGTACGAGTGTATTGGACAAACGGCAGGTTAGGGCCAAAAATGAAAAGTTTCACAATGTTTTTTACTTAAAATATTGAATTACATGTAAATTAATGGCAAACCTTAACCCTTTCGGTAATGCATGTGTAGGTGGAACATATGTTAGGTTTCTTTTACGCTCATTTAAATGTGGGCGTGAAAATTAAGATCGTACGGCGTACATAGGTATTGAAGGGTCAAACTAATTTGTATATCTCCGACCTGTTAAAAAGAAAAGAATTAAAAATAATGTGATATAAAGATAATATATCACTAATCAGGTGGGAAGGAAAAAGAGGGTATACTGTTTATAACCCAAATTTACATACCTAATTCCTAAAGTAAGGTCTTATCCTTACAGGTGTTTACACTTTCGGTCATATCTTTATTTATTTACCTTTCAACCTTTCAGATGTTCCGTGCGATGATTCCTCATTTCACGAAGGTCAAGCTTGTTGCCCATCCTCTCCAAAAAAGGAATAAGATTTATGATAGCTTAATTACATTCTTAATATTACTAATATGAGTTCTTGTTGATTTTTTCTCAGTTTAGACTCATAATGTGAAAGAAAGGTAGTCTGTGGCTGACTGAGCGAAAAAGGCAACTCAGCACAATATGGATTTAAAAAAAGTCGAAATGAAGCTCTCTTGAACAATACTCGTCATTCACAAACAAAAGTAGCAAAAATAAAATAAAATTGTTGAATACACAGTTAGGTAATTAAGGCGAATCTAAACGATGACACGTGATTTGGAATTCTCATAAGAAATTAGGGAGCTATTGAAGAATAGGGACCGGACCCCAGCCTTCTTTAGTTAGCTTTATAAGGCTAACTAACGAAAATATCATGACCTAACCTAACCAATCGTCAAGGGCGTACAGTTAACCTAACGATTGGTTATATTAGGTCGTGATATTTTCGTTAGTTAGCCTTATAAGCCTAACTAAAGAAGGCTGGGGTCCCTATTCTTCAATAGCTCCGAAATTAGTGCATCACTGCAAAGTGCTTCTCCTGCACGCTCCGGCAAATGTGTCAGAAAGAAAAAAAAATAACGTCGATGACCAAGAAAAATATCGAGAACTTCCTTGAAGGATAGAAAAATGACATCGGCGCAAATAATTCCAGTGTAGTCAGAGGAATATCTGTAAATTTGCCGCAACAGTGGTCAAAAGCTTGAATATTAATACAGACGTTCTATTGGGTGATTGAAAAATTTTACCCAAAAGAGTAAAGGTTCCAAAGCCAAGTTCAAGGTCAATGACGGTTTCAAGGTAAAATGCTAAAAATGCCTTTAGATCGGCTTGTCAAAAGTTTAAAAAGCTGGTTCTGGTGTCAAAATGATCTTTGTAATAAAATAAAGGCACCTTGTAGGACATGTGCAACCCCTCAGGCAGGCAGGCAGGGCTTAAAGTCCATTGGAACGCTCAGTAACGCAGTGGTGGTTCAGCTGAATGACCACATTGAGCAGAAACGCTGTGTTCCTGTTCAAATTTCAAGCAGAACTTAAAAAAAATCAAGCCCTAAAACCTCTAATTCTTGTCTGTTGTATGATTGAATTCTTACAAAGACGATTTAGGTTTGTGAAGATGGGAAACTATGTTCCCGCTCTGTAAGGACTCATTCCATGTGCTCGGAGATGTCTTCCCATGACTGAGTTATGCGCAATGTATTAATGAATTATGGTGTGTAAACAGTGGATGAAAAGCATGCATTTCAGTTTAATTGGTGAAAGAAATGAATGGAAAGTAAATGTGCTATAATTGCAATTTTCTATCCATCATTTTATTAGTTCAATATCCACACTTCATTTTTAGGACAGTTCTGCTTTTGAGATTTTTCCTTGCTTGCTTGTACGTGAGTCACCGAACCGTGGTGGTTCAGATTTTTGTACACTTTAAACCCTGTCCTCAGGTTACCAGGTCACACACACGAGGTCATATTGTTAATCAGGTGACCACTGTGTTTGTTTTCTCTAAAAATAGCATAAACTATGTCGTGTGACCTATCATATCAAACGTCTCGATAAAACAAAGGTAATTATGATACTTGTGATGACCTGAACTTTGACGTTGACCCATGATCAAAGTTCGTTATTACTTTTTTGACAAAAAAAAAAAAAAAACCATCGTATGCTATATCAAAGTGAAAGGTTCAATGAAACGAATTAGTTTGCAGTGTAGGCGAGTGCAGACTTTGCAAGTGTAGGAGTAACATGACCTCTTACATCTACACTGCTGAGGTGGTGCAAGAGGTGACTGGGACATCCAAAGGGGGTTCCAGGAAGGCGTGTCCAAGGCCTTCTTCCGTACTCTTCTGGAGATGGCATTTCTGGCCCAGATGGATGCCTGATAGAATGCTCTGTTCGAATGGAGTAACAGAGCATCCACTGTTGGTGAGAGGCATTCTACTTTTGGGGTTTTGTGATAGAACAACGCTTCCCAAAAGAGAGTGACTTGTTTCAATCCAAAGGTTTTGCCGTAAAGGCGGCACACGAATTATTGAAGGGTTTAGAAACTTTCATCCTTCTCTCTGATCGGGAAGAGGTCTTTCATCGTCTGCGTCATTTCTTCACCGAAGTTCCTCCATACATTCCAAGTCGTAACCTTTCCTTTCCAGAACAACGATGACACAGTATCACATCCTGTGAAAGCGTGGAAGAATGGGAGCGCACGATGCACACAGAAATGGTAATGTTGTCGGCAATCGGGAACATCCTTCACTGGTCTAACTGGATCACGGTATTAACACAGGCTGGTGTAGTTAACCCTTCTTCGGGGCAATCGACTGACAAAGGCCTGTTACTGCTATCAGATCACAGTTGCTACTCTCTGGAAATTCTGGAAAGGAATCCCAAGTTCATGGATGACGTGGGAGCTGGGAGCAGCAATGAAAGAGAAGTCGTCAACATTTTACTTCTGGGATCTCGTGATGCAGATGGAGGTACTACTACTCCTCTTTGTCCAAGCACATCGCGAGGAAGACTTCGAACTGTACATCGAGGCCTTGGAACGGTTCATGTATACATTAAATTAATTCCCTTAAATTATTTCATGGTTCATGGCCAGTGAATACAAAGACAAGTTATAATTTCGTAGACAAATATTTCGAACTCCCAAACCTGCTGCAACTGATCCATCCCTTATAATTAAATAACAAATATAATGATTAATTTTGCATTGGAAGGAATGGGAGAATTTAACATACTGGACTTAAGTCTATCTTTTGGTACTAAGTCTATCTTTTGGTACTAATTAACCAAATTCCTACCATCATACCCCTTGACAGCGGTCGGTTAAATCTTTCAGAAGCATTACTTTGGTATTTATTCCTGAAGAACAAGAAAAAATCGCACAATGAAATAGCGAATATGTTTCACGTGATACGCATCCATATATATTTATATAATAAAGTAAAGGATGTTAGTAATGATATCGGAAATTACAGCACCAAAATCGTTTCCTTTATTATGTCCAGCTCTTGCATATGCTGCTTGAGGATTGTCAGTAACCATACATTTTGATTTTTGGAAGATAGGCAGAATCATAAAGTCTTCATCGAGGTTCAAAGGGAGCGAACTCTCTTGTTTGGGAGAAACGATTAAGTTGTAAGTTAGGTTAGGCTTTATAGTTTTCATAATTTAAGATACATGCCGATCATTTTTCTATCTTAAATTTTACTTGTCGGTAAAACTGCTCAAGTACTGGTCTTGCCACATGTCATACCGCCAAGGTCACTACTCAGTAGATGATACCAAAAAGGATATAAGTTATTCCCTGGATACCCAAACCCAAACAGAAAGCGTTTTTGAACACGTTTGGAAGAAATTTGATCATCAACGGTGAAAGGGAAGTCTTTTTCCCACATTTCCTTCATTCCCTGACGAAGTGTAATGTTGAATAATGTTAGTATATTAAGTAGTATATACTAGTCATCTTTCAAAAAATAAAATCAAGCCAAGAGCAGTAGACTTCAAAAATGAAATTTTCACTTGATTTAAACAGTAATATAGTATAAAAATGTAGTAAAAAAATTCCCCTAAAAGTTTACTTCGCCATGATTACTGAACAAAAATTCTTTAAATATTGTCTAAAAAATGAACAAATAAAACCAGTGCATGAAGTTTAGGTGAACGAAATATATCAAATTGGTCTTAGTTTATTATTTTTTTTCCATATTCTTATGGTTAATGTACTCTAATCACGCAAATGTTAAATTTCCTTAACATGAAAATGGATTTTCAGCGTCTTCCCTTACTGAATTACGATTCTTAGTTTTTTAATATTCATTTGTTTTAAGAGATATTAACGATTTGAAGTATATGTCAAATTATGTTTAACTACCACGAAATTAACCCTTCAAAGGCCACAAGGTCGTTTTAATTTAGAAAAGAATCAAAAAAGTTGGACGAATGTAACTAGTGAGCGATAAAGGATTAAAACGCAAATTTAGTACTATTCGTTATTTAAATGTCCGAATTTGTAAGACATTACATATAAAAACAGTAAAATATGTTTCTTTTTTACAATTTATGGAAATAAGTATTCAACTCCAAGTACCGGGTGATTACAAATGATCTTCCTGATTTTAAACATTTATTATGAAAAACTAACAAAGCTACAGCGAAAAGCGAGATATACAAATAAAGAAAACTCAAAAAGTTTTATTTACAAGCTATTGGAGTTCAATATGAACCCCTTTTGTGGTTCTGCAGACATTAAAGCGGTATTCTGTTTCCCTCCATACATTTTGTAGCATATCATACTGAACTTTTCTAACAGCCTCATGTGCCTTCAAATGTTCCAAAGTTGTTGTCATTGGTAGAACAAAAACTTTATCTTTGATATAGCCCAAGAGGAAGAAGTCAAGGGGGGTTAGATCGGGCGAACAAGCCGGCCAAGGAATGGGCCACCCACGCCCGATCCAACGATCAGGCAATTGCTCATTCAGGAATGTTGTAATCTCACTGTGGAAATGGGGGTGGCGCACCATCCTGCTGAAACCACACACCAACTTTGTTCTCTAGTAGCTGGAGCATCAGCCAAAGCTGGAGCATATCGCGGTAAATGATACCATTGTTTGTTTGTTTAGCAAAGAAGACTGGACCGTACACTTTCTCAGCGATAAGTGCACAAAACACGTTAACTTTAGGGCTATCTCCGACGTGTTCAATATTACAAATAAAAATTCCCTGAAATATTCTTTATTTGTATATCTTGCTTTTCGCTGTAGCTTTGTTAGTTTTTTCATAATAAATGTTTAAAATCGGGAAGATCATTTGTAATCATCCGGTATTAGAAAAAAATTCTAGTCTTCCCATAACTTCAGCTTTTCACAGTTTTGGAGCAAGTGTATACACACTTTAACAGCTGATAGCTCAATTGATGTTTCTTTCTTTCCAAGTTAAACCCATTAGAATTAATAATGGCAGTCAGACTAAGCTTTGAACAAAGGAAATTCATTCTAAAATGCTACTGGAAGTGTGAAAACGCAGTTGAAGTGCAAAGACAGTTTAGGAGGGAGTTTCAAACAGATCCACCAACGCGACTTACCATCACTCGAATTAGAGATAAGTTTGAAGCCGATGGAACTGTTCAGAATGTCCACAAGAAGCGTTCCAGAAGACCACGGACATCGACAAGCCCCACAAAGAAAGAAAGAGTACTGGAAACGTATCACCAAAGTCCAAGAAAATCTGTGCGGCAAGCGAGTCGTGAGGTAGGAATTTCAGAATCGTCTGTCCAACGCATTTTGAAGCGCTGTCAATGGAAAAGTTACATTCCAAGATTAGTCCATGCTATTAATGAAGATGATCCGGACCGAAGAGTGGAGTATTGCGAGTGGTACTTGGCACGATGTGGATGTGGATTGGACGAAGGGGTTTCGTAGAATACCCTCCGCGTTCACCAGACCTCACACCACTAGACTTTTTTTTATGGGGATACTTAAAAGACAAAGTCTACGCTATAAAACCTGCAACAGTCACTGAATTGAGAGCAGCCATTGAACGAGAATGCACACAAATACCAAACGAAATGTTTCGTGATGTTTGCGATTCCATTGCTTCGCGTTATCAGCAGTGCCTGGACCAGAACGGACGTCAGTTTGAAAACAGGCGTTGACAAAACAATTAAATAATGTCTGTAGATTCTATTACATTTTGAAAATGAAATGTATTTTAATAAACACTGCCTTTATAAGTATTTAAAGTGTGTATACATTTTTTGGGGACGCCCTGTATATATATATATATATATATATATAAATTGACGATTGGTTAGGTAAGTCGTATATTTTCGTTAGTTTTAACATTTTATTTGATTAGGTATACGCGGACAAAGTTGGGGAACGCAAACTACACTACTGTAGGATAATGTAGGGGAACGTAAACTACACAAGGCACCACAGGGGGACGTAAACTACACTTGCCCCAAAGTTTTATATATATATATATATACACACACACGATTCTCCAACAACTAGATTCAGTTTCTCTCAAAACCATATAGTGCCGTGTTACTGGGTTCCTGCACTTCGTTATGTTTAAGTGCGCATGCGCAGTTCATAAGTTGGCTTCTATGTTCTCCGACTGTTAATGCATCCGTCTGCATTCAACTATGACGCGAGAATGTCGCAGAGCAACGTGCAAATGTTAAATTTTGTCAGAGGTAAAGCACACACGATCTCTCGCTTCTCGCTTTGCTGCAGCAAATGTATAACAACAAATCCATTCAGTTCATTCCAGAGGGAAGAGCTGTGACGAAGGAGTTCTACAGAAATATGTCGGCAAAAAAATCTAGTTGCTCCTCACGACAATGGAACGCGGTCCTATGGCGGTTACCGAGAGATCAGTTTGTTTCTTTTGAGAGTTGAGTGAAGAGAGAATGGATTTAAAACGTAGTGTATGTTGGGTGACGGGAAGACTTGCAACGCTTGATGAGGGCAGGGGTAGGCTTACAGTTGACGAAGGCCGAACCTATACTAACGTTGAAGACGTTAGTTAGTTGAAGGGTGAGGTTAGGAACCTAGTTTCTAGTATAGGTAGCTTATCGGAAGGTTAGATAGAGTTGAGGAAGGGGTTAAGGTAGGTCCGAGATTAGTAGACGGGGAGGGATTTAAAGTAGTTAAGGGTGAAGCTAGGCCACGTACGTTAGGCGATAGGAATCCCCCCCCCCCCTATCGAGGTTTCGAACCCTTTCGCCCAGTTGGATAGGGATGTGAACGAGGGAGAAACGATTTTAATTGAGGACTCCTTAGTGCATCATATGGATAAGGAGTTCGTTGAATGGAATCCAACCAAGAGGAGGAGGGTCTGTCTACCGGGGCCAGGGTTGACAGAATTAGAGACGAAGTAGATAGGAGTGATGTTGCCTCCCGTCACTCGATGTTGGTGACGATGGTATGGAGCAACGACAGGTATAGGCCCGATACGAGAGTACCTGACCTTTTGGAGAGATACAGGGGGTTAATTAGGTCCCTGAAGGCAAGGTCAGGTAGGTCTTCAATTCTAGGTATTACCCCTAGGCACGGTTTAGGTCTTAAGATTACGTCAAAAACAATATTTTTGAACACTAAGCTAGAAGAGATTTGGGAGCAAGTGTAGTTTACGTCCCCCTGTGGTGCCTAGTGTAGTTTACGTTCCCCTACATTATCCTAGTGTAGTTTACACTCCCCTACATTATCCTAGTGTAGGTTGCGTTTCCCATCTTTGTTCGCGTATACCTAATCAAATAAAACGTTAAAACTAACGAAAATATTGCGACTTAACCTAACCGATCGTAAATTATATATATATATATTATATATATATATATATATATATATATATTATACACACACACACACCTGGTGATTGAAAAGTAAGGACCCAATTTCAAATGGCTGTATTTACTAAACGAAAAGTGGTATTACAGAAATTCTTTCAACATTTTAAAACAGAAACATTGCCATTTATTCTGCTATCTCAACATAAGCCCCAGCATTCTGAACACATTTCTGTAGCCGCGAAGACACAGACGCAACACTTTTCCGTAAGAAGTCTTCAGGCAGAGCGGCAAAAACATCTCGGATTCGCTGTTCCAATTCGTCAAGTGTCCGGGGTTTTGCTCGGTACACTTCCTCTTTAGCCGAGCTGCCTGCCGTATGGATTTCTGTGGGCTCTTTTGAAACATTTCTCTGACAACATTCACATTTTCTTCTGATCAGGATGTCGATGGTCTCCCGGACCGGGCTTCATCCTTCACAGAACCCATTGTCATGAGCTTTGTGTAACAGTTTCTGATGGCCTTTGCACTGAGGGTAGCATGTCTTCCATGAATTGACCTCCACCATCTCTGCACTTGAATCACAGACTGTCACACCTCGTGCCTGGCAGCTATTTGAGCGCGTTCCCGTACTGTCAATTTTTGTGCCATTGTTCACCTGCAAAACAAAAGGAAAATTGTATTAGCTTCGAATGGCAATGTTTGTGCTTTAAAATTGTGCAAGAATAGTAGCAACACAGCATTCCGTTTAGGAGATACAGCCATTTGAAATTGGGCCCTTACTTTTCAATCACCCTGTATATACAGTACCGTGCAAAAGTATGAGACCACTGTCAATCTGACAACTATTAGATAATCTGTCGTATGAAAATTGGTTTTGATACTAAAATACATATTAACTAGAACCTCTGGTTCATATTAACGTATAACTAAGTTATTACTTAAGTGTATAAAGTTGTATAAGCTGGATGACCCTCTAGTCTGCATAAATTGGACTTGAGGGTTGATTTATTATATTACTTATAACGCATGTGTTTAAAGATCTAGCGAACTACTGATGATGGATCTGCAGTAAATGCTCCTAAGCTATTGTTATATCAGTATTTACAATTGAAAGTATTGACATATTCACTTAAATTCTGAAAAAAACATTTATCCAAAACGTTTCTCATTATAATCCTAATTCATGCTGTTTTTTTCTTTCACAGGCTTAAAAAATGACGAAAAGTACAATTTCTGATGAGATTAGATATAAAATAATACATTTGCCTGGTGAGGGACTGAGTCAAAGAAAAATAAGTGAATCTACAGGCGTTTCCAAAACTGGTGTAAAAACAAACTTGGCTCGTCAGAAATCAAATGGGACCCACAGTTGATCGTTCTAGATTATAGAGGCCTTCTAAGTTTTCTCCATCTGATCTACAATATCTAAAGATTACTTCCATCCGAGACAAACGCAAATCCAGCACTTCACTTGCAGCAGATCTCGAAAAAACAACAGGTATTTCAGATGATCCCTCTACTCTACGAAGGAAGCTTAACTCAGTAGGTCTTAAAGGACGTGTTGCAGCAAAAAAGCCACTTTTAAAGAATGGAAATAAAGAGAAGAGAAGAAAATATGCTTTGGAATACAAGCATTGGACATCTGAGACCTACTGAGTTAAGCTTCCTTCGTACAGTAGAGGGATCAAGTGAGACACCTGTTGTTTTTTCGAGATCTGCTGCAAGTGACGTGTTGGATTTGCGTCTGTCTCAAAAGGAAGTAATCTTTAGATATTGGAGATCAGATGGAGAAAGCGGGTCCCATTTGATCTCTGACGAGCCAAGATTGTTTTTACACCAGTTTTGGAAACGCCTGTAGATTCACTTATTTTTCTTTGACTCAGTCCCTCACCATGCAAATGTATTATTTTATATCTAATCTCATCAGAAATTGTACTTTTCGTCATTTTTTAAGCCCGTGAAAGAAAAAAACAGCATGAATTAGGATTACAATGAGAAAAGTTTTGGATAAATGAATGAAAAAAATGAAAATGAAAAGGTTTATTGGCAGACTATAGTCCAAATGACAAATATTATTAATATAATGACAGTTCATATACTAAGGAGAGAAATATATACAATTGATTAGAAATAATACTGCACTGTCGAAGTTAAGTGGAGCTACAGACAGACGTTTTCGTACCAAGAAGTCCATAGCTTAGAGCAGTGGTCGGGGAACAGGGGTAAATTACCCCAAATGGGGTAAATTTAAAAATTTTGGGGGTAATGCGTGCGGTATGAGAGACACTTCCCTGATCCCTCAGAGCCTCAGTCGTGTGTATGGTATCATGAAACGAAGAGGTGCTTTTAGTGCTTGACACTTTGTGCTGATATTTTTTTCGTATATTTTTATTTTATTTTGTTACAGAAATGTGGCGTTATTCTAAATTTTAGAATATTACGAATTTACGTCCTGATTTTGATGTTGTTGTTTCAAAAATGAAACAGCATCATTTTTCCAAAACCTGAAGTGGAGATGTTTTGAATGAAATTCTTCAGTTCTTCAATCCTTTTTACTAATTTTGTTTGTGTGCTATTCTTATGCTAGCATGTGTGGCTTTTTTTTATTTCTCCATAATAATGGATCCAATAAACATTTTTTGAATTTGAATTTTTTGTATACCATATGCAACAATTTTAAGAGCAATTGGCTTGTTTTTGTTTACTTTGAATTCTGGGGGTAATTTCATTTTACTCAAATAGATTTTTGGGTAATACCCAAAAAAGTTCCCCGACCCTTGGCTTAGAGGATAAATGGCAGGACTCATGGATAGCTTGGATGATCGGGTTGGTTGATTTTTTAATTCTTTGCATTAGACTGTGTTGAGCACGTCTTGTTACCTCCGGGAAGCTTGGGACATTGCGGGTAGCAAACATTTGCGAAGCTGAGCATCTCGGGGGTAATTTATGTAAGAGTCTAAAAGACCTGTTGTACAGCAAATTTAGGGTTCTGCCAGAACCTTTTTATAATTCACCCAGAGTTGCTGACCGTATATATTACTGCAGAAAGTACGAAAGAGTGTGTCTTTAGCTTCACTTGTACAGAAATGAAAGTTCCTTATGGTCATATTCGCTTTAGCACACAGGCTTCGAGATTGTTTTCTTATATCCGAGTCATCACTCAAGGAGCTGGTAATAGTTTGACCCAAATACTTAAACTCTTGTACTTCCTCAATTACTTCACCATTCATTTTAAACCTTATATCAGCTGGCTGATTTCAGCTTTTAGGATGAAATTGCATAACCTTAGTTTTTGTAACATTAAAAAGAATATCATGTTTCTGCGAATACACTTCGCAGACATTTAGTAGCGATCCAGACCTTTAACAGAAGGACTTATTAACACCATATCATCGGCATAAACTAAGTTATTTATCCTTGTATTATCTATACAACATCCTACTGTTGCCTCATTAAGTGAAGCAATTAATCCGTCAATATACACATTAAACAGCATAGGGGAGAGCAAGGAGCCTTGTCTCACCCCGCAAGAGGAGCCAAAACACTCGGATAATACATTGCCCCACCTAACAGTGAAAGATTGGTGGGAATACCAAAATTTCAATAAATTTAATATGTACATGGGAACCTTCCTGTCTTCTAGTTTTGCAAATAAAATATTGTGGTTCACCCTATCATATGCCTTACTTATATCAAGGAAACAGCTATAAATGGTTGAATTACTGTCGATGTATTTAGATATTGTTTCTTTAAGTACATAGATACACAGGTCAGTTGAGTGGGACCTTTTAAAGCCAAACTGATTAGATGTCCATAGGAAATCATTTAATCGGAGTAACAAGAGTTTTTCTAGTAGTTTCGAGAAGCAGGAAGCGACAGCAATAGGCCTGTAATTATTGCTGGACAGAATGTCTCCGTACATATTTTTGACCAGGGGCAAGATGTATACCCTCATGAACTCTGCAGGGATATAGCTATGAGCAAGCATGGCTGATAGGAGCAATGATATATGCAGACATACTACGTCATTTGCATATTTTAAGTGCTCATTCGATGAGTCATCTACCCCTGACGCAGAACCAGTCTTTAACTTTTTAATTAACCTCTTTACTTCAGAAAATGATATCAAAATATTTTCCCTTGTCCCTCGCACAATCGTTTCGCTACAATCTATCTTAAGATTATCCCTACTCACACTATTAAGAATGTTAGAGTAGGTAGTGGTTTTTCCACAGCTTTGCAATTTCATCCTCCCCCGACACCCATCGATTGTCGGAGGGAGGACATTTTTGACACCCGTTTGATTCTTAATAAATTTACAAAATTTGTTATTATCGTTATTTATGCGAGCTTCACAGGCTTTTGATGCTCGAATAGACTCTTCTTCCTGTTTACATCGCCTTATGGCCGCTTTATACTGACCCCGACTTTGTTTTTCAGAATTTAAGTGAATATGTCAATACTTTTAATTGTAAATACTGATATAACAATAGCTTAGGAGCATTTACTGCAGACCCATCATCAGTAGTTCGCAAGATCTTTAAACACATCCGTTATAAGTAATATAATAAATCAACCCTCAAGTCCAATTTATGCAGATTAGAGGGTCATCCAGCTTACACAACTTTATACACTTAAGTAATAACTTAGTTATACGTTAATATGAACTAGAGGTTCTAGTTAATGTGTATTTTAGTATCAAAACCAATTTTCATACGACAGATTATCTAATAGTTATCAGATTGACAGTGGTCTCATACTTTTGCACGGTACTGTGCTACTTTCGTGAAATAATTTTCATATATATATATATATATATATATATATATATATATATAAGCACACCGGACAAAAAATTAGTCACCCCTAATAGCACCGATAGTAGGAAGTTCAAGGTCACACAGAGGGCACTGATGTAGCATTGGTAAGTGATAAGTAGCGGTGACGTAGCACACAGGATCAGATCTGTTTCGTGAGGTGGTGAAGAACAAAGTGTGTGTTGGATATAGTCTGCAAAATGGGTCGTGAGGCAAATGTTACTCAGTGGCAAAAAGGAGCCATCGTGTTTGGCAGAGCCCACGGACACAAAATGTCTGAAGTAGCCCAATTTGTTGGTGTGTCAACGCGTACTGTCCAGCGAGTTTACAAAGAGTGGTGTAGTTCGCAATCAACTGACAATCGACGGCGTAACTGTGGCCGGAAAACAATTCTCGACAATAGGGGCCGCCGCCATGTTCTCGTCTAGTAACTGCAAATCGTTTCAAACCAGAGAACAATTGCTCCAAGAAACCAATGAGGTTCTCCAGCGACCAATTTCCGAACGGACATTGCGACAAGAACTGCATGCGATGGACATCTGGAGCAGGGTACCACAGAAGAGGCCGCTGTTAACAGAAAGTCACAAATTGGCACGTTATAAATGGGCTCAGAGGCACAAAAACTGGACTGCGGCAGATTGGAAACGTGTAATTTGGTCCGATGAGTCCCGTTTTTGTTTGTTCTCCAATGATGGGAGGCGACGAGTACATCGCAGGTCCAATGAAGCCTTTAATCCTGAATGCGTCGAAGGTGTTGTTCAGGCTGGAGCTGGAAACAGAAAGTGAAGCGCGGACTCTGGCGGAACTTCGGGACCAGCTGATGAACGAGTGGCAGCAAATTGATGTTCAGTACATGCACAACCTCGTAGAGTCTGTGCCTCGCCGGATTTGCGCGGTTATCAAGGCCAGAGGCGCCGTCACACGTTATTAGGTACATTCTGAGAGGGGTGACTAATTTTTTGTCCGGTGTGCTTATATATATATATATATATATATATATATATATATATATATATTGACGATTGGTTAGGTTAAGTCGTAATATTTTCGTTAGTTTTAACGTTTTATTTGATGAATTCATTTAAAAAATGTCTCCTAAAGATCCTAGTATAGTTTACGTTCCCCAACTTTGACCTAGTGTAGTTTGTCCCTCCTTTTGCGTCAGGGGGACGTAAACTACACTTGCTCCGAGATTTGTGCTCGGGAAAATGTACCCTTCGTAAAGCTGTGGTCAGAATTTAGTGATCCTAGCCTTTTTATAAAAGATGGGGGTGCATTTCAATGAAATAGGGAATGCTAGGCTAGGTAGGTTAATCGATGAGAATGTTCGAAAGCTGTATAGGTCGAAGGCGGCTCGAAGCCCTCTTTAAACGATGTGGGTCTGGGAAACGCCGGCCTGACGTGAAAAATAGTTTAAAACGCCAATCCATGGTAAAACATAATTTAAACGTCTTTTATTGTAACGCGCGTAGAATTAGAAATAAATTGAACGAATTTAAGGCGATAATTTATTCCGGGAGCTACGATATAGTTGCTACAACTGAAACGTGGTTAAATACCGTAACTCGGGACTTGTTGGGGGAACTTGATATAGCGGGTTTTAAACTTTTTACTAATGATAGGTTACATAGGATTGGTGGCGGCGTTTTGTTGTATCATACTGGGCTCCAATGAACCTTACTTAGCCTTATAAGTAGGCTGACCATATTTCCTTGAGACAAAAACGGGACATTGGGATGGCAAAAAAGGGACGGGGGTTATGTAATATTCTGTATTCATGAAAAAGTAAGTACATAAACATATTGAGCTTACAATTATTCTTCAGTGACAGAACCCATACAAAAACCCATACAAAACGGTACTGTCCCGTTCAAAAGGGTACGTATGGTCAGCCTACTTATAAGGCTAACTAACGAAAATATCACGACCTAACCTAACCAATCGTTAGGTCAACTGTACGACCTTGACGATTGGTTAGGTTAGGTCGTGATATTTTTGTTAGTTAGCCTTATAAAGCTAACTAAAGAAGGCTGGAGGCCCTGATCTTCAGGTGATCCCCTTATTTTTCTGAGTACACGATTAAAACTTAAAAATTAAGCGTGGATCTTGAAAGTAATTAAAATTGTTTATAAGAAACAAAATTTGAAGGGGAAATTAAGAAAAGCTTTTTTATAAAGTAACTTATTTTGTATCATCAAGACATTTCAGTTAAAATACAAAATACAAAAAGCTTAATTATGTTTCAATGGCGGCAGTCAAACGGAAAAGATCCGACTTTAACTGCCCTAACGTTAATTACGAGATTTTTACTGGTAATGATGAGGGTTTGAGACTGAATGAGTTCATGGAAGATAATTTTTTACCACAGATGGTTACCGAACCAACGCGCGGTGACAATATTTTAGACGTGGTGGTGACGAACAACGAAAATATAGTTGAAGGTTTGGAAGTAGGTGAGAGTTTGGGATCTAGTGATCACCGAATTATTAGGTTTAAGTTATTTATAAAAAACAGTAAGGATAGTAACGTAATAGAAGTCCCTGATTTTCGTAGGGCTAATTTTAATAGTTTTGCGGATAGGATGAGAGTAGTGAACTAGGATAATTTATTGGATCACCTGAAGATCAGGGCCCCCCAGCCTTCTTTAGTTAGCTTTATAAGGCTAACTAACGAAAATATCAAGACCTAACCTAACCAATCGTCAAGGGCGTACAGTTGACCTAACGAGTGGTTAGGTTAGGTTGTGCTATTTTCGTTAGTTAGCCTTACAAGGCTAACTAAAGAAGGCTCGGGGCCCTGATCTTCAGGTGGTCCAATTTATTTATGGGTATGGGTAATGACGCAAATTTTCATTGGGAGGCGTTTAAAGAAGTCTTTGAATATCGAAAGGGTTTATTCCGCGTAGGCCCAAGCGCGCTAGAAATCATGGTCAGTCCAAGTGGTGGACTAGGGAAATAGGCGAATTCATAAAAGAGCGTAATACTTGATAAGCGCAATGGTACGGTAGCTAACTTTAATAGATACATCGAGCTTAGACGTCAGGTTAAAAGATGTTAGAAATGCTAAGCGTAATTATGAGATACTTGTAGCTGCAGATAGTAAACATAATCGGAAAAGGTTTTTTGACTACGTCAATAATCGTAAGCCGATAAAATAATCGTAAGCCCTCTAGTGGACGCTAACGGCGCTTTGGCTTCCGACACTCAGTAGATGGCGGATATTTTTAACAACTTTTTTGCGACAGTTTTTACCGTAGAAAACGTAAATAATGTCCCCGACGTGGACGATATCATTGCATTTAGTAGTGAGACTATTTTGAATGAAATAACTGTTTACGAGGGTGAGATTGCGCATTATATCGATAAGCTAAAAGTTAGCAAGGCTTCAGGCCCTGACGCTCTTTATCCTAGACATTTGAAAGACCTTATCGTAGGCCCCTTAACAAAATGTTTTAATAAGTCACTGGAAGCGGGGATTGTTCCTGAAGACTTCAAATTAGGTAACGTTACGCCCATTTTTTAAAAAAGGCGACAGCACAGTAGCTAGCAATTATAGGCCTATTAGCTTAACGTCAACTGTCGGTAAACTTTTGGAATCCGTAGTTAGGGATCATATCGTCGATCACTTAGAAAGTCGTGATTTGATTAATAGTAGTCAGCATGGGTTTCGACGCCATAATTCGTAACTAATTTGTTAGAGTTTTATAACGAAATAGTGCGCCAATATGATAGGCGTAGAGCGGCTGACGTTATTTATTTAGACTTTGAAAAAGCGTTCGATACAGTTCCGCATAGAAGATTAAAGCGCACGATATACCCGGTCAGGTAGCTAACTGGTTAGAGGAATGGCTTCGTGCCAGGAAACAGAGGGTCGTTGTTAATGGTAGCGAATCGGGGTGGTTGGATGTAGGTAGCGGTGTCTCTCAGGGTTCAGTGTTAGGCCCATTGCTATTCATAATGTACATTAACGACATACAGGGTGTCCCGTAAGTCTGGACCCATAGGGATTTATAATATATTTTTTTATGTTATTATTATTATTTTATTATTATTATGATTTTTATTTGTGGGGCCACTTGAAAGCCAAAGTGTACGAGGTCAAACTTCAGAACATTTTCCACCTTAAAGCACGCATTGTGGAGGCGTGTCAAGAAATTTCTGCGACTGTGATTCAGAAAGTGCTGTCGCAGTGGAGATTGCGTCTTCAACTATGTGTGCGACACAACGGCGGACACTTTGAACAGATTATGTAATAAATTTTTGGACTATTTTGTAATTTTATTATTTTTCCCCTATGGGTCCAGACTTACGGGACACCCTGTAGATGTAGGCTTGACCAGTAACGTGTCAAAATTCGCACACACTAAAATAGGCGGTGAAGTTCTTAACGTGGACGATAGAAACAGGCTCCAAGACTGTGTAAATAGGATTATGAAGTGGACGGATAAGTGGCAGATGCAATTTAACACAGGCAAATGTAAAGTTTTGCATATAAGATGATAGACAGGTAGCGAGTGTTGACCAGGAAGTAGATTTAGGCGTACGCGTATCTAAGGATTTAAAAGTTAGGAACCAGTGCCTGGAGTCTTGCGGAAAAGCTAATAGGGTGTTAGGCTTCATAGCGTGTAATTTCAAATTTAAATTGAAGAATATTATATTGCGCCACGAAACTGATTCGGTCAGGCAACAAGTCTTACGAAGATAGGATTAAAGAGCTAGACTTGCATTCACTCGACACTCATTTTCGATAATAGCAATACTCGTAATAACGGATTTAAATTACGTGATAGACGTTTCATTACTAACATCGCTAAAAAACTTTACGTTTAAAGTAATTGATAAATGAAATAATTTTCCCGCGCCCGTTGTGAACTCTACCAGCGTTACTATGTTTAAGAAAAAAAAAATAAATAAATTAGACCACGAACTTAGATGTAGCTCGTAGCGTAACTAACCCACCTTTTGTTATACTCTTCTCATCCTCTTCACTTACATGTTATGACTGTTTCTTTGAGTGAGGACTGTTTGCATGGTTTGGAAGCGTTCTTATCTTACTTTTCATCTTTCACTCCTTTCCTATTTTCTTCGACTATTTTTCTGACTCGTCGGCAGTGGCTGGTGGATGATGATGGTGAGTCTCTCTCTTTTTCTGAATAAATGTTAACCCACGAATAATAGGTTTTGCTACTTACTTAACCCCTTATTCCCTTTTTTCTCTCGGGCTAACCTCAGAGTGGATCTTAGGGTCTTTGTTAGCCTTAGCTTCTGTAGATATGTTCTGAAGTCTTGGTTGATACAACCACAACTGCAGTATATCCAGTGGCGGATTATCATTGAATCAATAGAGGCTGAAGCCTCAGGCAAAACAGCATCAATATTCAGTTGGAACGGGACAGACGTCCAGTATTAATGCTTCAATTTTGTTTCACTCAAGCAACATTGTGTTAGAAATATTCTTGAGTGCCATTATTCAACTTGCAAATAATTTCAATATTAGCCAGGGCCTTTTTTAGCTTGATCCCGTTTTGAATTCGTTCAGAACAGATTTAGACAAGAGGGGCAAAGTGCTAAAACTCTGGTAGCTTTTCCTTATCAATTTGGATGCTCCTACAATATTATTTTTATTATATATTTTTTTTTGTGACCTATATACAGGGTGTCTCAAAAGTCTATCTATTTCGGTGACATTAGATGTTTTTTTTAAAAATGCTATGCTGGCATAAAGATATGTACTTCTGGTGCAAATTTGTGTATTTAAAAAAAGTTTTGGTTTATTATCTTGACATGCTTGAACAATTCCTCGAGCCTCAACTTCTTACAGATGGCATTCTTGACAGTAGTTTTTCAGCAGGATGGAGCACTGTGCCATTATGCAATAATTGTACGTGATTATCTTGACAGACGCTTCCCCGGTCGCGGAGGAACACAACCATGGGCAGCACGTTCACCCGATTTAACACCATTAGATTTTTTCGCCTGGGGTTTCATTAAGTCTAAGGTGTACACTGGTAGAAGAATTAGTGATGTAGCCGAACTTCGAAATCGTATTACCGATGCAGTTCAGAAAATAACACCTCAAATGCTGGAAAGTGTGTTCCGGGAAACAACTTATCGCTTTGAGCTCTGTAGAGACACTGATGGTCGCCATGTGGAGACATAGATAAATAAATAGCACTAATTCTTTGTGGCACTTACTTTGAAATAAATATATTTTTCATGTCTTAAACCAGTTTTTCGTAATTCCCATTATTTTTCAAAATAGATAGTGACTTTTGAGACACCCTGTATATAGTCTCGAACTTATTTATTTATTTCAGTGTTCCTGAGGATTTCATTAGACGAAAGCGCTTCAGCACCATTCTGTTTCCTTTGTGATTATTTTCACCATAATATATATATATATTGTATACATACAGTATATCTCTAAATGTGCGTGCGTAAGTATTATGTAAAAACTACATTATTAGTACTTGAAAGTTGCAAATTGTCTAAAAAAAATTATTTTATATGCACGTCTTGAAAAACGATGCTGCTTTATAGGATTCAGAATATGGGAAGTGTAGTACACCGGGGAACCCTTAAAATTTATTCACTTGCTACGAATCTTTTGTCAACAGTTTTGACACCGCTACCACCACTGGTTTTTCGACTAACTACACACTATCTCCAAAGGTTAATGAAATAAAATGTCATGAAACTAAAATTCTGTAACACTTTATTGCTAAGAAAAAATAGCCCTAATTTTAATCACTGTCATCATCATCATCGTCCAGAGTAAAATCGAAAGGTTTGTAAATTTGTCTTATTCTATTCCGGAGTTGAGTTTCTTCCTCTTGTGATATTTTGCATTCCCTCCAATCGACTCGATCTGGGATGTTTAACAAGGGTGGACACGCTAAGAGCTCCCTAAACAGAGAAAAAAAAATAGATTCACGAGTAATTGAGTAAGTGCTAAGTTAAAACAGTATTCTTCTCATTTACGAGAGGTTGAATTCAGGGAATAAAGCTACACTAATAGATGGATTTATTAGAAGACGAAGCCCGAAAGCTTGGGTTCATAATGAAAACCCATCTCTTACATGGATTTATTCTGTAAGCACTACAGTAGTTCATTATAACCTTTTTCTCCGTATAAAAATAAGATATTCTTTCTACAAATGGAATCACTATAAAAATATCTAAGCAGCTTAATATAAAAAACGACCATTATACTTAGACAGATCAATTATATCACTGTAAAAAAGTGACCTTATGAATAATAATTACATCGGAATGATATCAGTGCCCTCCCCGAATAAGCAATTTCAATGTTAAATTTTTGAGTTTTAAATTTTGTATATTAAAGTTTTCCCTTGACGATGATAATTATCAATTTCAAGCCAAAACACTCAATACAAATTAAGTTACCATGCGTTATTAAACGATATTTTACCTCCCGAACTGCAGGGGAAATCCTCTCCTTATCCTATGAAAAAACTTCTCCCCAGTCGGCAACTCTATGTAGAAGAAAGGAGTACCTGCGGGTGCCAATTGGGCTATATCTGAATGCTTTGGCACCTCATCAAGATTTATTCCTTGGTTCTCGCTGACGTCCTTCGGAATAAAATAATGACAAATTAGTGTCATATTTAGAATGAGATTCAAGAACATCTGTTATTTGAGAAGAAATTTTTTAGGCGAATACTTGTGTCAATCAATACACGCACAGCTACCATTCCATTAATAATTAGGTGGATTTATTTTAATTTTAAGACAGTGGTTAGTTGATGAGGTTATTTAACCTCCTCCTCATCTTAGCTAACATAACGGACGGGACCTATAGTTTAACTTAGCTGATCGCTGTTACGACATTTGCCACGACGTAGAGGTTAATCACAAAAATATTTACAACAGAGTTTAATCAATGTACTTACAATGAACGTTTCTTTGATATGAGACGCGAATTTTGAGGGCAAAGGAACCACCTGCACTTGTAAATGCTGAGTCTTGTAATTCCTCTCAAAGAAAACGACAGTCTTCCCTTTCTCTTCAAACATCTGCCTTAAAGTTGACTTAAACTTCTCAATTTCTGCGAAGTAAATAAAAAGATTAAAAAAGAGGGAAGAACCTTTGCTAAATCTAACAAAAATTACAAGCTTCAACTTTTTACTTAAGTTAAGATTAAAAAATAAAAACCACAGTGGTAATTATCAGTGCAAGAAAATTTCAAATCACGGAGGAATTTAAGATATGTACAATTTGTACATGATTATTGATGGAATCGCATTTTCTCTCTTACCCTTTCTGCAGTCATCTTCTAAATGTGACGTACTCTGGAAATGCTCAATTGGCAGAATGAGCAGATGATCCGGCACTAAACCCCCTTTGGCCATGGCGAGATAACTGAATGTACCAACGCTCACCACTAAATGTTTCTCAACGTCTGGACTGGCGAGACAAAACCAACAGGGACCTGGGACATTATTATTATTATTATTATTGCTATTAACTAGTGTCGTTCACGCGCAGTTCTATACAAAAGTTAACAGCGAACGCTTACCTGTACAATACTCTTCTGCGGAGTTTACACAGTGGTAATCATAGTTACAGTACAAAGAAACTTAAAGTTTATCTTTGTTGCCTTTCCTTGAAAAGGTAACAAAGCCTTTTGAGAAAACCTCTTTCTATTGCCTAAGTTTTTGACGTTACTAAATGTGTTTATACTACAGGGTTGATAGCAACAATTAAGTATTATTGTGAAACGCTCATTCCAACTTAGAACTTACCTGTTAGTTTCGGTGGTTTCTTCTTGCTGTTTAAATCATTATCAAAATTCTCCCCTCTCTTTTTTCCTTTGCCATTCAGATCTTCTTCCTGAGATTTCATGTCGTAGAAAAACTGACTAGCCTTCACGCCTGATAACTGTCAACAACAACATAAATTGAAATGTATTCAGGTTGGAAGCATAATGCATTCGCTATTCGTTTTTCAAAACTGATACCGATACCAAATAATGATTAACTTTGAGTACCGTTAGCTCTTAGTTTCAAAATTCAATGCATTTTCCCTCTTCATCTATACTATACGAGTATAATGTACGGTAAATATTCGGGAAATGCTACATTTCTGGGAACGAGTTGGGGTCGCATTCCGGCTTATTAAGTACGTGTAGTTACAGCACCTCTATTTGGTTTACGTGTCTCTGGTCAGGAAGTGAAACGGGGAGTGGAAAATGAGGTTTTGATTAATGTACTCGTATATATTGTATACATTAGTTTACATAAAAACACGAAGTAAATTATGCTCACCTCACTAGAATATATTTTATCTGTTTCAGCAACGATTCCTTTAGGATAAGGATTTTCCGTCACATCTGGGGGTTGACTGACAAGTTCTGTTGCACTCAAATGGACGATTGGCGTGGCGTTGAACGCGTACAGCCATTTCTGCTTGCTTGGACTCCCTACTTTCGCCAAAGAGATGAAGCGAGTTACATTTTGCGCAATTTCTTTCAAAACTTCGTGGTTTCTGAGGGAAGAAAAATTTGGTTAAAATATTTTGAACGTGAAACACACAACCTATATATATATATATACTCAATCTATGGGTGAATTACGAGAACAACGATACCTTTCAAAAGTGACAAAAATGCTTCTTCCATTTTTAAATTCTAACTTCAATACAATATCAGAAAATATAAAGATACAAAGAACAGAATTAACTCGTACTTTACAAACTTCAGTTACAGCATATATGGTTTCAGAAAAAAGTTCGCCCAAGAACCAAATATTTACTAAAAGCATAATAAATTACAAATTGGTAATATTCTGTTTTTCTTGGGATACTTTATTTTGGTGATAGTAATAAAATTTCAAAAGCAACACCCAATCATTGCTAATTAGTACTTTTATATTTAGAAATTGTTTGTAGGCGAATTTTTTCCGAAACTGTGCCAGTGGTGTTACCAAGTTTTGTTGTTGTTTAACCTCCTTCGCAACATCTAGAGTCATACGACGGAGGGGACCTACAGCTTTACGTGGGATCAGAACCATGGGTCGCTACATAATCTGTTCGTAGAGGAGTCTCCCATCCAACTACTCTCCAGACCCAATGTTATGACATTGGCCACGACAGAGCCCTACCAAGTTCTGGATACAATGGACAGCCCAGTGTATCCTAATTTCCATGGTATACCTCTCAAAAGTATAAACACTTGTCTTAATCACGTGAACTAAATTGTTCTCTTCCAAGATAAATTAAACAACTAATCAGGGATGGGAAACCGAATCGAAATCGATAAACCGATAAAACCGATTTTTTTTCTTGAAGCGAAATCGAAAAAAACCCGAAACTTATATTGTGGAAAACCGAAATCGAAATTCAGACCGAAACCGAAAAGAATAAAAAAACTTGAATCGAAATCGATAAAAAATATCAGTTCAAACCGAAATTAAGAAATAAAATTTAATATTCTATTTTCTATTTTTAGAATGGTTTTGTCCTCAAAGGAACAATTTATTACCTGAAAACATAGACAACATTTTAGTTGTTCGATCAAATTTTAACTTGTAATTATAATTGTTGTACATTTAATAAAATGTTATCACTTTTTTTTGTTTAATTTCCTTCAAAATATTATTAATTACAAATTTATCTACTAGCAACCGTTATTTTCCACTCATGCAAAATCAAGATAATCTTACAACTTAATTGGGAAGTTGTAGAAATAATATGAAAAAGTTTACTGAAAAAAAAAAAATGAAGACAACTTCAAGATATAGTACTGATTAAATGTAAATAATCATCCAATAGCACAACTTTTTTATTTGGAATAAGTGTGCAAAAATAATAGATAAAAGCTCATATTATATGTAAATAATGAACATATATTGAAATCTGAAAAACTGAAATCTAAACTCGAATTGAAATCGATATGAAAAACCGAAATCGAAAAAAAAATGGAAAACCGAAATCGAAACTAGAATCGAAATTCATTTCGGTTTCCCATCCCTGCAACTAATACATTATTTCGAACCGTAAGTACAACTAAGTTTTGAGCAAAGAGAAAAATGCACTTGTCAGTATAATAAAAGTACGGCTGTGCTAAGTTTCAACAAAAGTAGGGACGTTGAACATTCTTGGTTTAAAGTCAGTATGTTCCTTAATTATTTTGATGTCGAAACCATACGCTTGAAATGCTCATTTATAAGAATGTCAAATTATATACAGCACCGTGGGCTATACAAAAACTTCAATCCATAACTACCTGTAAGGTAATCTTTCATAAAATACTCCTTCCGATCCAGCAAAATGATAACGAGGTTTTAGTTTCGATACTAAGCGAGATATTAACAAAGAGCCGACATCTGCAACATTAACTCCTTCCTGAAAGGAGAAAATTATGTTCAATGCTTCTTACACTAGATAACAAAATGAAATTAGGCTTTCTTTAGTTTGCAGCAAACTCTCAATCAACAAATGCAATCAGAAAGGAGTACAAAATCAGCACTATTATTATTATTCATACAATGCTCGATCCATTACGCTCTAGAGAGGCTTCCTGCCTAATTTTTAAGTCGATAAGAAGATTAAATTATAATAT
Organism: Bathynomus jamesi; assembly: GCA_023014485.1. Lineage (NCBI taxonomy): Eukaryota > Metazoa > Arthropoda > Malacostraca > Isopoda > Cirolanidae > Bathynomus > Bathynomus jamesi. The sequence continues at coordinate 448,657 of JAJOZX010001814.1, forward strand.
ATATATCCTATAACTCTCATCCATAATTAAGTTAACATTTTTTCCTAGTTAAATTACTCACGGGACCCTTGGCATAACCGCAAACTCCTTTAGGCCACTCACTCGTGATAAGAATGTCTATTTTCGGTTTGTTCCCTGCAGATACTTCGAGAGTTTTAATGTCGTCAAACCCAAAGGAAGCGACGCTAGATTTTAAAGATTTACTGGTCTTCATGTCTTTACCACTTAAATAAGCAATCCTTAATCCATTGCTACATGGATATATTCCTTTAGGTCCTAAAAGAAATTGAACACACATGAACATACTTTTCTCTACTTAAGATATGCTCTTTAACACATTCATCGCCAAAGACGAGAAATCTCGTCTTGAACGTATACATTATAAGCTTTATTTTGATATATTTTGTTTAGAGATATCTTATTTTAATTTGTTTAAATTTTTGTAGTTGGGTAAAAACTTGCTGGTTACCTTCTTAAAAAGTGCTGGCAGTGAATGTGTTAAAAGCTTGTTTCATTACTCTACGTTTTTGTAAAATTTATAAAATTTTAAATAAATGAAGTGTAAAGTTCCAATCTGAAAATATTTTTTAGTAGTGTATACAAGGTAGAGTCAAAAAGTTCGTGAACGTTTTGCTTGTCAGACATACCTATCATCATGGCGGGTTTTACTGCACACCACCTTCGTAGTAGTTCCCTTCCGCTATCACACATTTCTACCAGTGGCCGCCGTGCCACTGCTGGAAGCACTCCTGCAGGCCTTAAGTGCCGCCGTCGTAGCCTCTTTCACCATCTGCTGACTGGAACCTGTTCCCTTCAAGAGGGCTTTCATTCTTGGGAACAGATAGTAGTCGGCAGGGGCAAGATCTGGAGTAGAGAGGCTGTTGAACCACTGATGGCATTCTTGGTCAGATACTCCTGTACCAAGAGAGACCAATGAGCTGGTGCATTGTCATGGTGGAGCAGCCAGTTTCCAGATTCCCAAAAATGCGGGCGTTTACGGCGGATAGCTTCTCGCAGACGGCGAAGTATACGTGTCTACATGGTCTGGTTGACGTTACTCCCTTCCGGTACGAACTCCGCGTAAACGACGCTCTGGATATCGAAGAACACTTCCAGCATCACCTTCCCCTTTGAGCGGTCTGCGCGAAACGTCTGCTTTCTGGGTGATGAAAGCAACTTCCAGTACGAGTCTTGACGTTTGGATTGTGGATCGCAAAGGTAGCACCACGTTTCATCGCCCGTGATAACCTTGTTCATAATACCTGGATCACAATCGACTCTGTCAAACATGTCCCCGCTAATGAGGGACCATTCTTCACGCTGATCCTCTGAGAAGTTTCGTAGGACAATGTGGCCACACACACGATGCATGTTAAGGTCAACCATTTCGGCGACTTCGTCAATAGTTCGTCTACGATCCTGTCGGATGATCTCGCAAACACGGGCAATGGTCTCCTCATTACGAACTACCGCTGGCCTTCCCTCCCCTGTGGGTCATCCTTGAAACGTCTAAACCATTTTTACACTGCATTCCGACACATGGCTTTGTCCCCGTAGGTTTCCCTGATCATGTCGTAAGTTTGTGAGAATGTCTTGCCCAGTCGTACACAAAACTTAATGTTCGCTCGCTCCTCAAATTGCGATATCCTTGAGCGCCGAGTTCTGAAAACAACAAAATTGCCGAACCGAACAGACAGTTAATGCCTTCCACGCTCTCTGCCCACGTCTTCCCTACACATCCGCGCATACGCAGACATGAAGACTCACACAAGCACAGAGTCTTCAGCGGCTATTAAAAACAGGGATGGGAAACAATCAAACTGGAATTGATAAACTGATAAAACCGATATTGTTTTATGAACTGAAAAAAATTCTGACAACTAAAATCGAAATTCGAGCTGAAATTGAAAAACAATCAAAAACTGAAATCTGAATTCAAATAGATTAAAAATAACAGCTTTGCATTTCAGTTTTGAGGATTTCGATTGCAAAAAAATATACATAACGTGATTTATTTTCCTTTTTTTTGCGACTTAAAGGATAAATGGATATTTTAAATCATACAAAAGTTAATTCGATGGAATGGCTTTTTCTCTTTTCAGATTGATTTAAAGTGCTCAAAGAAACAATTTGTTGCCCAAAAACATTGACAATATTTTAATTGTTCACTCTAATTTCAACATGAGAGTTTACAAGGTATTTGTATATAATAAACAGAGGTGCAATTAATTATTTTATTCCCTTTTCTAATACTATTATTTATATATTTTATACATGTCATGTGCTTTAAAATTTAAAAAGTGTACGAATTAATAAAACCTTTCAAATTGAAAGTTTGTTAAATAAAACTTTGTGAAAGATATGAAGCGAATAAGTTAAAAAAAAGGTGTGTGTTTCGTGCTGATTCAATTGTTGTTGTTGTTGGTTAGCCAATCAGCCCACCCTGATCTAGCAAGCTGGCAGCACGCAGGTAACCAATCGTCCTCTCCGGAGTGGACCAGAGGTTCAGTGCACTAATGATATTGTGTTGTGGTCTATGTTGTGCTAGAGCGATACAGTCTGTCATAATGTGTTCAATTGTTTGTGGTGTGTCCTGGCACAGGTGGCAGGTGTCGTCTGTGGAGTTGTCTAGTCTGTGTTTATATGTCTGTAAGTTGGGGTGATGTCCACATCGGAATCGTCTAAGTTAACTCGATCTGCTCAGGCTGGTCTCTGACCTGTCAATGGGTGGCGGCTTCGCACCTAGGACCACATTCGGACCGAGTCGTGTCAGTGCTTTGTGGGTTAGGTGTGTGTGTGTGTGTATTTTTTCTGTACTGTGTGATGTCTGTGGGGCGTGGTGTGGAATGGAGTATTTAGTTATAATGTCTCTCTGGTGCTACCTTAATGGTGCGAGGTGTTGGTGCATGATTGTACAATGTACATGTAGTGGCAAGGGTGTTGTGGGTTAATTGTTGCTGCTGCCATGAATTGTGTTCTCCTCCTGTCTAAATGTTCCCTAATTTTCAGTATTTTTGTTTCTGTGTGCAGGTGTTCTATTGGTGTTGTTTGAGTACATCCTGTAATGATACAAAGTGCGTTGTTTTGTATTGTCTGCAAGGTGTTTGTGTGTGTGTTTGAGAAATGGGTGCCCAGCATGGGCTAGCATAGTCCATAACTGAGTGAATATATTGTTTGTATACGAGTGATGATGTTTCCTGCTGGTGTCCAAAGTTTGTGCCTGTTAGTACCCTAAGCGTGTTAAGTCTTGACGCACATTTGTTTTTAATGTCCTGAATGTGGTTTGCAAAATATAATGATGTGTTGTATGTGACCCCAAGTATTTTGGTCCTGAGTGTGGTGTGTGGAATGTCGTTGTTGTTTAATGTAAGCCTTGTCCACATTTGCTATATAACACGTATTATTAACAATGTTACCGTATGTAATATGTTCGAGAATATTTAGTGAAATTTCATGTTATATAACAAAAAACCAAGGTATAACATGTTAGATGTTATCCGTTTGAAGTCGGAAAGATCAAAGAAAGTTACAGAAGTTGTTATATAACATGTTATAATTGTGTCCAGACACAGGTTGTTCATAACCTTTTGTTTATCCTCTCAGTATCAGTATCGACTAGTGTGCTTAATAACATTTACGTAGTATAGACGCCGTTGTTAGATAACATTTTATATAATATTTTCACATTTTTGCAAACAAACTGAAATAAAAAAACTGGACTTAAAAATTTATGCATTTCTCATCCCTGGTTAAAAAAGTTCGCAAACTTTTTGACTACCTCGTATAAAGTACAATTAATATGTACTTAAGCAGCAAAGATGGAAATAATTTTTTTTTTTTAGAATCTCAAACATTTTTAATATAAGGACTAACAGCTGTTGGAATTCCTAACTCAGGGGTGGGCAACCTTTTTAAGTGAGCGTGCCAAAATCGTCAAATCTTTGATGCAAAATTTTCTCACGTGCCAACCGAAATTTTGGGGAACATATTATTATTTGGTGCCTTTTAAGTATTGGGAGAACCTTTTCAAATAATCAAAAATTACACTGGAGCGGTAAAATCAAAGAATATTGTAAGTGTGATTATTGTAAGTCATGTAAGATTGAATAAATGTAAAATTTAGTGATAGAATTTTTACTTGAAGGTCGTTCTACCCTGTTGATAGTGTGGATATTCTTTATTAGCCTATAAGTGTAATTATAGCTGCCATATACAGCCACACAATTTAAAAAAGCAATTTTTAACATCAGCAAAAGAGTAAACAATAATTCTGATTTTTTTTTGTTTTTTATATATCAGATCAATCAGCCATAAGTTTTTTCAAGTTTTCCCAATACATTACAGTGCCCAATCTCATAATCGTTTTACTTGACTAAAGCACAATGAAAGAAAATAAAATTAAAGATATTCTATTATTGATTCTTAATCCCTTATGAATAATACATAAAAATTACAGAGAAAATAAAATGTTATTTTACCTACCATACATAATATGTTAAACAAAAGTTAATCTTTACCATTTTTTAGCAGAAAACATTAAGTTAAAATATAAAACTCAGCGAAGAATTTGGATATTTATTTATTTAATTTTTTTTAAGGTGAGCCCAGGGAATCGCGTGCCGGAAAAAAGTTGTTGGCGTGCCGCATTTGGCACGCGTGCCAAGGGTTCCCCACCCCTGTCCTAACTGGTCTTTAGCAAAATATTTTCTCTGCACAAAATCAAGAGAGATACTAATAGCACAAACTAAGAGTCAGTTAGGTAGGTTTCACTCAAACAGCTGGTACTGTAAGACTCCATACAGTAACTTGGGTGACTTTGGACACTTATGAATGTTATATTTTAAATAGCACAATAACTACTGATTATTGTAGGAACAAAACAAGCCAAATTTGGGAGGGAATTATCTTTAAAATCTATTAGATACAATAAAGTTATAGATCCTTCATGAATTTTAAAAATGACCTCAGTCACCCTATTTTACAGTATGAAATGGACCACTCATTTAGGGTTAAAACCTTATAATTTACCCTTACCAAGGTATATTAAATTTTCAATCAGTTCACATCCTCTCATATCTGAATAGTAAGATTTCACCTCTTTCTTGCTTGGTCCAAGAATGTATGTTGGAATGGGCACTTTTCAAAGAAAAATAAAAAACACGAATTAGCTCAGTTGCATAAAAAATTATTTTTCTTTTTAAATTTTTTATTAAAATTAATCCCAGTGAAGTTTCAGTTAGGAGGGTTTCAATCTACAATGACCTTGGTCTAAATAATAATCTCTTCCAGAATATATCAAGGATTTATAAAATAAATTTATTAGACTTAAAAATTCTAAGAGTACAGTAGGCTAAGTAGGAGTTTGACTAGATCTGTGCTCGTCATTATTGTGAATTTAAACTAAACTGTAAGGTAAGCCTGAATGAAGTAATTACTGCATTTTATGTAATTAGTAACTACTTTCTTTCTTGCTGCATTACACTGTTTGCTTTTTCTCCCCCAACTTTATTTCTTTGAAATGTACAACCACTTTTAAATGCAATTTCTCCTTATAAATAAATTAAACAAGAGTGAATTACTCGTGAAACTTTTAACAATGATAAGCCTAAATATTTTACTTATATTTAAAGAAAAGAAACCCCCTGCATAGTGGGCAAAGTAAAATCAAAGCAAAAAATTCACTACATTAAAAGCTCAACTGCGAGTATAATATCCGATCTATCTACTACCAAAATATTAAAAGTTATGATAGGTACAGAAAAATAACTCTTCCTGCAGGAGGAAAATTTTACAATTTCAGTCAAACTACTGATATAACAGCAAAGATCAATTATTAGATACTAATCCAAACAATATGAAAGTTAGGTTATCTTCATCTGCTAGTCCCTTGGCAGCATTTGCTATGAATCACATCATCAGAAATATAACTGTTGGCATTAAGCATTAAAAGTGGTATATTAAGTGCATTTTCAAGATGTCCATTGGTAACCACCATCTAGTTTTGTCTTAGCATCAGTTAAGGAAATACTACTTGTGTATGCAGTGTTTGCAAAAAGGGATACTAGCTATTGTAAAAACAAGAGTCAGCATGTTGGGATATACACAAGTTTAGTGAATTGTTTCAGGTGGCTGAGCACTTGAAAAACTTAGTGTCTGAGTATGATCCCTCTATGGAGTGCAGCATCAACTTCTCACAAGGTCTTACAAGCCTTATGGCTCAATATAATAATATGTTCCAGCAGCTTAAGAAACAAAAACGACAGCTTCCCATCACCATGTTCTTGAAGAAAACCTCACCATCAACATCATCAGCAGATCAGCCAACACCCTCAACTTCTCGCAGTGACCTTGAGGTGCCCACATACTCCCCTGCATTGTTATCTGAGCTTGATGATCCACCCCACGGTGACGTGGGAAGGGGATGAATAAGCTCAAAACAACAACACCCAGAAACACCCGTCTCCATAAGGTCATCATTCATAATTGTACAGGTATGTTAATGTATATGTATGTATAACAGTTAGAATATATATAGTGATTTAAGGGTGATTTAGGGGATTTTTTTTGGTTTCTGACTTTACACGGGGTCCCAGGCATGTAACCCCCGCGTAAGTTGCGAGTCTACTGTATGTATAAACTCATTTCATTAGACCTACAAAACCATAGTTCATAATTACAATAATTATTATTATTGTAATAATAAGGCCTTATCAACAGTAGTGCTTAAACATAAGGGTGAAGTAAACAAATATATTAAAAACAAACACACTGTTACCTGCAGGAAAACTTCTGCCTAATATATTTGTTTAAACCTACCATACCTTTCAATTTGCCATTTTTAAAGTGTTTCCATTCTTCTTCATTTGTTCCAAAAAATTCTCCCACGCAGAGAAGCATTGAAAATGGTCCACTTTTCTGGTTAACACTCGCGACTCTCTTAAACAGCTGAGTAAATCTTCCTTCTGCATCTCCAGACACGAGTCTGAAATAGTTCAGGTCAAACTAAGCAAACATGCACTAAAACCAAGCCTAAAGTGCTACCTCATGAGAGACAATGAATTAGGCTCTAGGTATATATTTGCTATTATTAATGTGTCTCTCTTTTATCCATTATGTTGATGGAGCATGTTATCAACACTTATATTTATTTTGAACCAACCTATGTTACCTTAGATTAAACTAATCTCATTTATAAGATATGTTGATAAAATGTTCCACTCATACATGCTTCTGCAGGTAAAAGTCCAGATACCAGATATTGTTCAGTGTCTACAGGCACTAATTACTAACCTAATGTAATTTAACATACCATCCAAACTGCATTTAACATTTGCAATTTTGAGCTTTTGCATATGAAAGCTGCACAGACAAAACCAAAGGTATAGCTCCCAGCCTAACTTAAGATACAATAACTTATACAATTTTGTATTTTCTCTTAAAAACTTTTAATAAAAATGGAGAATACATAACCCCCAATTTATGTGCCCCCCATTTGCGCAGTTTTGGATTAATGTGGTCCAAGAAATATTCAAATTTTTTTATAAATATATAAAAAGGCACTGGTGGTTAAGAAGCCAGCTCCAAGAGATCCTAATGGTGAGTTATTTTTTTATTTATTACATGTTTTTACTAATTTTTTAATTTTTTTTGCAGATGAGTTTGTGTAATTTATTTATTTATTTTTAATATTTTTTGGCAAATAATAATAATAATTAGTATTTTATTTAATTTTTGAAGTGTCTTGGGGTTTGGGGTGCCCATACCACATTGAATTACTGTATATGTTAAAGTTCCCCCAATTTATATATATTTAATTCATTTTACATGGAAGGTTCAGAACACATCTAGTCATCTACTGCATAAATCACGGAATTACTGTACTCGCAAATACCTTATGAACTTAACCAAACTTTACCAATCTAACCACATCAGGAAGAAAGTTACAGAGTTACAAGGAAAAGAAGTACCTCAAAAGGCCTTGCGGCCCATACCGAGGAGGTACCAATGGCAACAGGTGCCTGAGAAAATTTTCTACACACTCAAATAGTGTGCAAAATTTGGTCTAACCTTTTCTTGAAATGATCAACAGAGGAACTGTTCACAACTTCTGAAGGTAAACTGTTCCATGTGTCACAGATCTTATACGTAAAGTAATTCCCACACACACTAGTCCTAAGCCGTTTCAAATCCAACTTCCAACCATTGTTGCGAATTGGGTTATCATTTAAACTAAACATGCTTCTAAAATCAACATTGTTGAACCCGCGTAAGAGCTTGAAAACCTTGATCAGTTGATCTCGCAGCCTCCGAGTTTCCAGCGAAAACAAGTCCAGGGTGCTAAGCGTCGATTGTAGCCCATATGCCTAATGGAAGGGATTAACTTTGTGGCCCTCGCCTGCACTCGCTCCAGCCTCTCAATATCTTTCCTGAGGGTGGGTGACCAGAACTGCACAGCATACTCCAGGTGCAGCCGAACCAGGGAATTGTACAGAGAGAGCACAATCTCCTTGTTCCAAAACTGAAATTGCCTCCTGATATAGCCCAACAGCTTCTGGGCTTTCTTTTCCACCTCTACGCACTGTTTCATAAACTTAAGGTCGCTGCTAATTAGCACTCCCAAATCAGTCGCCTCGATATTACTCCCCAACATCGAGTAGTCCAACTTGGGATTGGCATAGCCAATGTGCATCACTTTGCATTTAGCCAAGTTAAATGGCATCTGCCATTTTTTGGACCACTCTCCTATCCTACCTAGGTCTGCACGCATTTGTTCAATCGCTTCGGGCATCCCAACATTGGCCCCAAGCTTGGTGTCATCAGTGAATTTGGCGATCCAACTGACGATGCCACTGTCAATATCATTTATGTAAATGATGAACAACAGTGACCCCAAAACGGAACCCTGGGGAACCCCACTAGTGACTGAGGCCCAACCCGAACTAACCCCTTTAATGAAGGATGGTACCTTAAGGTCCACCAGAAATAATAATATAAATTGTACTACAATGCCTCATTTCTATAAATGTTTCTACCTGTTTATATATAGATGTCAGGAAAGGAACCCAAAATGTGTATCATTTCAGTGACTAGTTACTAAAATATTTAGTTTTCAAACAATAAAACCTATACATTCTGGTAATGAGTGACTGCATATGCTGCAGACTCGTCCATAAAGGGTTAATTACAACCCTCTGCCGCCTATTCTTTAGCCAGTTTTCAATCCACCTACCCACTTCCCCACCGATACCCAGCGCGTGGACTTCGGCCATTAGCTGGCGGTGAGGTACCTTATCAAAGGCTTTCTCAAAGTCGAGATAAAGTATATCAATTGCCCTGCTCTTATCATACTCACCCAACATTAAAAAAAATCTGGGGTCTGGGGGATAACAGGAAAGTACCATTTATTTTGGATAATATGAGTTTCATCGCAGTCAGAATATCAAAAGCAAATATAATTATAAAATATTAAAGCATAATTTTCTCATCATTTTGATATAAGCAGTGGTGGGCACGCGCAACGATTTTTGTAGCACCGCAACCGCAACTCTGCTGAAATAGTTGTGCCGCACGCGCAAGCGCAACCCTTTTCAAAAAGTTGCGCCGCAAGCGCAACCACAATGCACAACTTTTGAAAAATAAATAAAATAATATTAAAATAAAAAGCCTGCAGCAGACACACTCGTACAGGAAGTTGTCCATGTGGCTCTGTGCCTGTGCCTGACCCTTGAACTCAAAAAGGTCAGCCAAGTAAGGCCAGGGGTTAACGGTAGGGGCCCCCGATCCTGAAGCGGAAACCTCACTGACACTTGCTTCAGTCTCAGGGGAATGGCTGTCAACATTCTCAGTCACTTCAACCTCTCTGTCCATGTCCTGGTCGGCAGAATCAGTGCTGTCGGTCACAGACACCACAAAACAATCCATAATACTAGTACTAGTACTAAAAAGTAAAAAGAAACAAAAACAACAGAAAGTCAGACAGTGATACTGGCGCATTGAGAATGTGACTGAATGTAAACAATTGAAGTGCAGTGTTGCCAGATAAAAATATTTAAGTTACATTTGCTTGGGTTATTTTTACAGAGAAGTAATATTAAATGTTGCGCGTTGCGCGCTAATCTTGAAACTGCATATATAAGTTGCGCTGCAAACAATTCCGCAACTCTCTGTAAAAATGTGCAGCACAAGCGCAACCAAAAATGTTGCGCCGCAACTGCCCACCTTTGGATATAAGTCACTATATTCGCAGATGTGTCCTTACCAAATTACGTAGATTTGAATATTATGACATTTTTGTGGCATTTTTTTTCCCACCCTCCCAATATTTGCCTGGTGACATCATGAAAATATGATATATGAGCTAGGCTTGGGCTATTTTTTCGCTACTCTGCGACTTAATAGTTGGATGTTTTCTGTTCTGGCTATTTTTGTAATTGGATTCAGTTTGGTTGTGTTTGTGATAGAATTATGACGTGCTGTTCGTGTGGTTTCTGACTTTGAGAATTGATTCGTCATGTGCCCTAGATGAAGAGAAAGCATTGGATGTTTTTATCAATTATGGCTTTATTCTCTCATCCTTAACTTGCCCAAAATGTGACAGTGAGTGCCTAATACGAAAAGATTAAGAAGATATTTAGGTGAAATAACCAATATTAACCTGTTAGGCCAACTGAATGCCCTTGATGATTGGTTAGGTTAAGTAATGATATTTTCGTTAGTTTTAGGCATTTTAGGTTACTATTTCCACTTATGTATGTTAGTTTTAGGGTTAGGTTAATTAATACCAAAATACATTTTTCTAGTAATATTTGATGTGTTTTGCTTAGATTTTGACCTCCATTTCCCTTGAAAATGAGCCAAATTTCAAAGTACTATAACTTTGTTGGATCTCATTTCCGAGGGAAATGGAGGTCAGATTTGAACAAATCATATCAAATACTACTAGAAAAATGTATTTTGGTGTGTAAAATGACTGAGTGACTCTTTATACATAATTACCTTTATATTTTTAAATAGAGAAAAAATATTCACTTCCATCTAATTTGGGGTAAATTTATAGTTTCAACCACAACTCATTTTGAAAAATAAAAATTAGGTTTTCCAGTGGTTTCTGATGTGATTCATCCAAAAATGACATTCATTTCCGTCGCAAATTACTCATTTTTGTGATTTCCCCCCCTACAATATGGGGGAATGTGTGGGAAATCGGGTTGGGGGGGGGGGGGGGGGGGGGTTAGCAAAAACAACGTCATTTTCAGATGAATCACATCAGAAACCAATGGAAAACCTATACTGATCAATTTGTGATGCGTGATCTTTATGGGGGCTCCACCTCCGTATCCCCGAGACCTAAATTATACAAATGATAATGTAATATGTTAAGTTATGCACTTTTTTAGTCTTCATCTATGGCACATGACGAATCAAGTTCTCAAAGTCGAATCCACATGAACAGCATGTCATAATTCTATCACAAACACAACCAACCTGAATCCAATTAAAAAAAAAAAAAAATATCCACAACAAAAACCAACCAACTAATTAAGTCGCAGAGTAGCAAAAAAATAGCCCAATCAGGAAAAATACTTTATGAAAAAAGTCGCATTTGACGTGATGTCACGTCAAATGGATATCGTTAATTAAAATTTCAGAAGCAAATATCTCCATAAATATGCTCAACTGAAATTTTTTTTACTTAAAGGAAAGGTTTTATTTATTATTTTCTATGCAATGCAATAATTTTTATTAGAAACTGAGGTGAGGGGGTCATTTCCGTCGTAAATCACTCATTTTTGATCCCCCCCCACCCAAAAACCCCAATTTCACAAAAATGAGTAATTTGCAATGGAAATGAATGTCATTTTCGGATGAATCACATCAGAAACCACTGGAAAACCTAATTATTATTTTTCAAAAAGAGTTGTGGTTGAAACTATAATAATACCTAATTTGGTGCCCTAGGTGACCATCTAGTTCACCTATATGGTTGGGCCAGTCCTGTTCCTGATCTGAATCAATGTCGTGAACTTGAAATAAGATTAAAATTTTCCATCTCCTTTTTACTACCCTTTTCGTAAAGTACCTTTGGTTAAAACTTTTGCAATAAATACCATGGCCTACATTTCTATCAAGAAATATAATTTTTTTTAGTGGAATTTGATATGCTTTATTCAAATCCAAGTTTCATTTGTTGTGCAAATATTCCAAAAGGGAACCTACCTCAACCTTGGATTACCTCAATAGGCCACAGTGGCTTCATGTTTTTCAAATAAAATGTAATGTAATGTACGTATATGATCCAATTGGCTGATGTATTTTATAATGAAAATTTACAGTAATTATTCGTTTTTTGACCCAGTCTCTTTTTATAATGAGAGCAAACTTTTCTGGTCAATTTTGAGGTGTTCTGCATGAATCTGCCATCCATTTCCTGTGCAAATGCGTAGTTTTCGAGATATTGTCATCTTGAAAACTACACATTTGCACAGGAAATGGATGGCAGTTTCGTACAAAACACCTCAAAATTAACCAGAAAAGTTTGCACTCATCATTTTCATTTAAATGAAAATATCATGACAACCTAACCAATCATCAAGGGCGTACAGTTGACCTAACCAGTGTCATGTACTGAACTGTCCGCAAAACATTACGAGTGACTGATCAATTTGTGATGCGTGATCATTACGGGGACTCCTCCCCTGTACCCCCTGAGACCTAAATTATACAAATGATAATGTAATAACATGTGCCAACCTTGCATGGGTAGTCCGCTAAATTTCACCTGCCCTTAAAGGCTTAAACTGAAATGACACGTTTATTTTCAGGATTTTTTTACGGCACCTAAAGACCTTCTGGTCTTTTCTTAAAATACAAGCACTATTGCATTTAGGGCAGGTCACGGATGTCTTAATTATTCCGTGATTGAAAAAAAGGTCTAAACTCTTGTCTTCATCAAGGGCAATATGGCAGATCATGTCTTCAAAATCAAATATGCATAACTGACATGTCATACTTCGTCACAAAAAAATTGAACTGAACAGATGAACAATTGCTAAAAATGATTTATTTGTAAAACAGGACAAATTGAATCACGCAGAAGTAGCCAGAATCACCAAAAATAAGAAATATTCACCAAATAGTTTATATATATATAAAAAACACCAAAAATAGCAAATATATTTTAATAAAAAAACACATTTTATACAAATTTGGGTTAATATGAGTTTTATCATATTCAGAATATCAAAAGCAAATATAATTATAAAATATTAAAGCATAATTTTCTCATCATTTTCATATAAGTCACTATGCTCACAGATGATTCCTTACCAAATTATGTAGATTTGAATATTATGACATTTTTGCATTTTTTTCCTGCCCTTCCAATATTTGATTGGTGACGTCATGAGAACATGATATATGAGCTAGACTTTTTAAGTTGTTACGTAGGCCTTTTAAGTTGCTAGTCTACTTCTGTTAGTTTTTCATAGATGTTTGTCGCGATGACATGTGAATGGTGCGAATATTATTTTGAGGATTTAATATACGAAGTGCATTCTAATGACTCCTGGGCAATAGAAATATTGAATATATTATTACATTATCATTTGTATAATTTAGGTCTCGGGGGTACGGGGGCAGAGCCCACGTAAAGATCATGCATCATAAATTGATCGGTATAGGGTTTTATATTTTTTAATTTCCGATGCTAAGATGTCAATCAATATCGATCAATTTGTCATGTGTGATCTTTACGGGGGCTCCACCCCCGTACCCCAGAGACCTAAATTATACAAATGATAATGTAATAACATATTCATGTTAGGTTAGGTAAGGTAAGGTTAGGTTAGGTTAATTAATACCAAAATACATTTTCCTACGGTAGTAATATTTGATGTGTTTTGCTTAGATTTTGACCTCCATTTCCCTTGAAAATGAGCCAAACTTCAAAGTACAATAACTTTGTTGGATCTCATTTCCAACGGAAATGGAGGTCAAATTTGAACAAATCACATCAAATACTACTAGAAAAATGTATTTTGGTGTGTAAAATGACAGTTACTCAATACACATAATTACCCAAATTTGCACAAGATAATATATATATTTTCTTACTTAGTTTTGATTGGTTATTCAATCATACATAGGTATTGAAAATCCTGATATTATGATTGTCACTGAAACTTGGACAAAATTCAGTATGATACCAAATAGTCTATTTAGTGAGAGAGATAATACCATTACTTATGAAACTGATGGCTATGAACTTTTTTTTATGAACGTAAATATTCAGAGGGTGGTGGAGTATTTATTTATGCCAAGACAAATCTGAATCCAGTTGAAGTTACCTCTGTTAAAGAGGAAATAGTTGAATCTGTATGGATAGATATTGGGCATAAAAATGCCAGGAAAATCAGGATAGGGGGTATTTATTAGGCCGGGCTGAAACTATAATTTTTGTTTGATTTTAATTTATCAGAGTGACTAACAGTTGGCTTTTGATATAAAAATAAGATTTCTGAAAAAAATAATTGGTGGCCACCCCCATTTTTGTAAAAACATCTAATGCCGCACTAGCAAAATCAGGAAAATGGCAATATCTCTTCTTCTGAACATGCTAGAGAGATGGTTTGCATACCAAAAGATGCAGAATTTGATTTAGAACAAATTATTAAGAGTGGTATTTTTTCATAAACCTTTAGTTTTTGAGTTATTTTAGAAAAACTAATTTTTTGGGCCCATAGACCTCCTTTCGACTGAATGTCAACACAATAAAACATTCTCAAGCTGCAAATTGACATGTATTAGTGGTTTTCAATCAGCAATCAAAATCAATCAAAATCAGCCATTTTAAATTCATTGAAAATGCTTTTTGACATTCCAAAACGCCAAACATTAAATTATACAATTAACAAATTGTCATTTTGTCATATTTTAGCATGATAAATAATAATCTAGAACTTAAAATATTTTTTAGACACAAAATCTTTCATTAATTTATGTGATCTAATTTTGTTTCTAATAAGACCATCTCTACGCTCATGACCTACAACAGCCAAGGATGCTTCAGTGACAAGCTTGATGTGCCTTTCAACATTCTGACTGTGGCACTCGTGATCCAGTTTCAATGCGGTATTAATGATATCACGCAGTTCATCATTACTGAATTCTCTTAATACAGGTGGAACAGTTTCCCATTGGGACATAGCAGACAGCTTGTGGTATGCAGAAGCTTTGAAATTGATGATTGGCTTTCTAAAGACCCTAACATTCTCATCTATCGCAGGATATTCATCAGTACCACCTTCATGATCCTCTTCATTCTCATCATCACTTTCAATTATTCCACCTGCAAAATCATTGCTACCACCAGATTCATCATCAAAATCCTCTATAACTCCCCTCAGACACAGAACTTTATTGACAGCACACCTCCTCACCTCTTCATCAGCCAGCATTCCAACTAAAATATTTTCACCATGAGCAAAATAGCTGTTATTGTTTAATACGTCATAACAAATTTCTCTAATTTTCCTGTCAGGGAATTTATTTACTCTTTGGATCATATTGAATAGGTTTCTTGACCCATCACTTAGCCTTGATATTGAACCAACTGTGAAAGTATACTTTGATGATGAATTCTACTATGATTTTGAGTTTCTTACTGGGTCTTTTTTGTGAAACATAAAAGCGAAGAATTCTACAGGATAAGGTGAGCCATCGAGAGTGTGATTTAGCAGGCCAACTTCTAAGAGTGCAAGGTCTTCATCCACTTCACCAGTAATAATTGCCCAGCAGATGCAGTATCCATAGTATTGGTCTGTTGATAAATTATTGACTACCTCATTTGGTAGAAGCACAAAGGCAGGATAAGGTATAGATGTGAAGTCCACAACATTCCATTCTGACACATCCCCATTGAGCTGAGAACCAATAGGGCCAGAAAATTTGTCTGGACTTTTTGTTGTCCCATCTAAAGTTATGAAGATGTGTCTAAGTGGCAATTCATTTAGATGCAGAAGACAAATATCCCACTGAAGAGGTTGCCCTAAAAACATTTCCAAATATCTGATTGACCCATGCATATGTCCTGTGTTAGTATTTGTCCCATCTGCTTTAACCAAGTTTAATTTGGCCTCAAGTTCTGTCCCTTTAATGATCTTATAAATGCCATGAACAATGTCAATGCCTTTGCCACTCTCCGGGGTAAAATGGTCGAGGTAGTTAGTAATCAAAAAGCCAAATCATGCTTATTTTAGAATTTCTTCTGTCACTAAGGTCCGTTGAAAGGGGGTCTATGGGCCCCAAAAAATAGTTTTTCTAAAATAACTCAAAAACTAAAGGTTTTATGAAAAAATACCACTCTTAATAATTTGTTTTAAATCAAATTCTGCATCTTTTGGTATGCAAACCATCTCTCTAGCATGTTCAGAAGAAGAGAGATTGCCATTTTCCTGATTTTGCTAGTGCGGCATTAGATGTTTTTGCAAAAACAGGGGTGGCCGGACACACGTTGGTGGCCACCAATTATTTTTTTCAGGAATCTTATTTTTATATCAAAAGCCAACTGTTAATGACTGATTAATTCTATCTTGAGTTTCAGCCTAGCCTAGTATTTATAGACCACCTGAGGGATGTTCAGTTGGAGGAATCCCCAAAAGTAGAGAAGAAAATAAGTATGTAGAAAATAAACTTATTGATAAAATAAATAAAGCAATGACAAGCAATATTATTATTGTTGGAGATTTCAATTATAGGCATATAGACTGGGAAATATTACAAACACCAGAAAGTAATGAGAGATTCTTAGACTGTATAATTGAGAATGGTTTAACCCAGTTAGTAAAGGAGCCAACCAGGGCCGATGCCATTATAGATTTAATTCTAACAAATAATCCAGATACCTTCCAGGATATCTCGGTTTCAGAAACACTAGGTTCAGGTGATCATTGTATCCTTCGGTTTAATATTGTTTGTAATTCAAGACCTAGTGAAAATAAAGTAGAAATTCCAGATTTTAAAAGAGGAAATATAAATGGACTAGTAAATGATCTGTGTCTAATAAATTGGACAGATATTCTACAGCCTGAACAGTGTAACTAGTATGTGATAAAAATTTAAAAGTATAATAATGAACATACAAAGGAAGCATATCCCACAGTGTAAAATCAGAACTGGAAAAAATAAACAACCTTGGATAAACTGCAATGTAAAAAGAGCAATCAGAGAAGAAAAAAAAGCATTTCATAAATTCAAAAGAACTAAAAATGGCACAGACTCCGAAATATATAAAAGTAAAAGAAGCATCTGCAAGAAAGTAATCAGAGATAGCAAATGAGACCTGGAAAAAAGCCTAGCCAAGAATTCAAAAAATAATCCTAAGAAGTTTTTCAGTCATTTCAATTTGAAAAGTAGAGTGAAAAAGAAAATTGGCCCCCTCCATATAGATGATAGAACTATAGATGATGATCTTGAAATAACTGAAGAACTAAACAAATACTTCTCATCAGTATTCACAAATGAAAATTTAAATAATATTCCTGATCTTATACTACCAGGACAAGAGAGAGAAATAAATGAATTAAGGGTAACAAAACTAGATATCCTAAAAGCAATAGATAAATTAAAAATAGAAAAATCTCCATGGCCAGATGAAATGCATCCAATAGTCATAAAAGCTGCCAAAAAGAATATAGCACAGGCACTAGAAATTATTTTTAATAAATCATTAATATGTACTGAAATTCCAGAGGATTGGAAGAAAGCAAATGTGGCTCCAATCTTTAAAAAAGGAAATAGAAACTTGGCAAAAAACTAGACCCATCAGCCTCACCTCCATTATTTGCAAATTACTCGAAAGTATCATTAGAGGTAAAGTTACTGAGTTCCTTGAAGAGTGCAACCTTATAAATGATAGCCAGCATGGCTTTCAAAATGGAAGGTCCTGTCTAACCAACTTGATTGAATTTTATGATGGAGTCCTATTGCATTTGGACAATAAAGAGCCAGTAGATATAGTATACTTAGATTTTGCAAAGGCATTTGATACTGTTCCTCATGCAAGATTGTTGGTAAAAGTTAGAGCCCATGGTATAAGAGGTCATATAGCTGATTGGATAGAAGAATGGCTGAGAAATAGAAAAGAGAGAGTTCATCTAAATGGAAATAAGTCTACTTGGAGACCCGTATTGAGCGGAGTCCCACAGGGGTCTGTTCTGGGACCTCTGCTTTTTGTTGTCTATATAAATGATCTAGAGAAGGGCCTATCATGTAAAACCTCAAAATTTGCTGATGATATAAAATTAGACCATAATGTTAAGTCAGTAGCAGGAGCAATGACAATACAAAAAGACTTAGAGTAACAGCCTGGGCAGATAAGTGAGAGATGAAATTTAATGTTGATAAGTGCAAGGTTATGCATATTGGGCCAAAAAATCCAGAATTTGAATACAATATGAATGGAATTTGGATTAAAAATGATGATAAAGAGAAAGACTTGGGTGTCACTGTGACAAATGAACTTAAACCCTCAAATCACTGTATGGTAATCAGAAATAAAGCAAATGCTAGACTCAATCTCATGCACATACATTGAATACAAATCACCCAATATTATAAAGCAACTTTACATTTCATATGTGAGACCCACCTCGAATACTGCATTCAATTTAATACCGTAGTCCCTATTTGATACAAGATATTGAAAAACTGGAAAAAGTACAGAAACAAGCAACAAGAATGATCCCATCTCTAAGACAATTGACATATAAGAAAGACTGGCGTATCTAAGCATGTTCTCATTAAAAAGGTGGTGGTCAAGGGGTGATATGATAGAGGTGTATAAAATGATGAAAGGGTTGGATAAGATAGATTTTGAGTCTCTCTTCATTAAAGATCACAATAATCAGACTAGAGGTCATAGTATGAAATTATTTAAGCCAAGATGTAGAACAAATTTAAGAAAACATAGTTTTACAAATAAAGTAATTAAGTTTTGGAACAGTCTGACAGAAGTGGTGACTTCAGATACACTTGATTTTTTCAAAAGAAGGTTGGGGTTAGTGATGTCTGCAAGGGACATCTGGTGATTGTTTAAGCCCATTTTTATTGATGAATGGTACTAGTTTATTTTTCATATATATATGTGCATTTGGGTGATAGATCCCACAGCTCAACAAAGGTGTTGTGGGATATAGGGAGGCAGCATCTTGGGTTAGGGGATACTCTGTCCTTACACACCCTATTTAAAGAGATTCCTCTGCTGAGCGGTGTCCCCCATAGTACTGTGAGGTATTGAAAAACTCATGATCTTCACTTGCCCCACAAACACCTTTAAATGGGAGACCCAAAATGGATGCACACATTTCTACATTACTGTACAGTCTTTACAGCCACACCTACACTTTTCCTCCTAAGTATATATATTGTAATGTATATGGATATAAATTGTGACTTGGTCCGCAATTGATATGGACCGTGACTTAATTTTGGTTGGCATGGTACTGGTATTGATGGGTACCATAATGAAATTGACTGGATTCTTTGGATCTGATATATACTGGTCAAAAAAAGAAACGCAATTAGCTTGCATATGGTGTAAAATTTAAGTTGTTAGTGGTATTATCACAGTTTCAAGATTATGGTTAAATGTTTGTTCAAATCTTTTAAAGCCACTTAGTGCATGTTTTTAAACCTGACTAATCCCGGCTAAGACGCCATTTTGTTACAAACAATAAACAGAGATTAAATTGAATGTATTCTTTATGAAGGCATGCATTTTTTCTTTGACTTCACAGAATACATACTGCCCGTTGAGAAAACCAAACTTTTTCCCGCGATTGAGGCATGCCACGACTCTCAGAGGTCAACAGAGGTCGTGCCTTGGGCATGTTGGATGCAGGCATGTCTGCTGTCCAAGTTGCACAACGAATGCATGTGCATCCCAGCACAATCTCTAGGCTTGTTAGACAGTACAATGCCACAGGAAGTGTTTAGGACCTGCCAAGACGTGGGCAACCTCGTGTGACGACCCAACGCCAGGATCACCACATTGTACTGCAGCACCTATGTCATCGGCAGCGGAATGCTCGTCAGACAGCCAGAGAGACACCTGGTATCCACAACAACAGAATTAGTGACCAGACCGTCAGAAACTGACTCCGTAATGCAGGACTCCGATCCCGCAGGCCTTACAGAGGTCCTTTTCTCACTGATGCAAGAAGGCAACGACGCCTGCAATGGGCCTATCAGCACCGTGACCTATCGTGGGCCTATCAGCTCTGACTGACCAGCGCTACAGGGATGAGATTCTTCACCCACATGTTCTTCCATTCATGAGGCAACATCCAGAATTGGTGCTCCTGCAACAGGACAATGCCAGACCTCATGCAGCCAGGATAGTGCAGGCGTACCTGCAGGGACAACAGGTGCAGACCTTACCATGGCCAGCCTTCAGCCCAGACATGTCACCGATAGAGCACGCATGGGATGAACTTGAACGGCGAGTTCGCAGACGTCAGCATCAGCCGCAGAACATCAGGGAACTGACCAATGCAATTATTGAAGAGTGGAGGGCCATCCCTGTTGCTTTCCTGCAGAGACTGTTGAGGTCGATGAGGGCCAGACTCCAAGCCTGCATTGTGGCTAGGGGTGGCCATACGCGTTATTGACTGTTTGTTATGTTAAAGAATCATTTAATATATACTGAGTCCTCATGTTTATTAATAAATCTCAAAAATTGCGTTTCTTTTTTTGACCAGTATATTTGCATGTCAGTTATAAATAGATATAGTGTGTAACATATTTGTGGATAGTAGCCTATTATGATGACTGATCCTCTGGATCCAGAGATTCTATCTTTAGTTTGAAATTGATAATTAATTAGTTTTAAATTTATACTTAATTGGTTTTGTAAAAATTGGTTATTGCCAATGTACAGGCAATTTTTACATAGTGGAGCCACCTCAATAGGCCAAAGTGGCCCCTAATGTGCCCACTATAAAAATTTCTTATGTTCTTATATTGCTGCTATAGTTGGGTGTGACTGGGTCAAAAAACGAATAACAACCAAATTTACATTTTAATCATATTTTAAGAAATTTGCATAACAAATAAACTTAAATTTGAATAAAGTACGGTACATCAAATTACACTAGAAAAATACATTTCTTGGTAGAAATAAAGATCATGGATATATTAACCAAGCTTTTGTCCTATACGTCGGGAGCGATAATTATGGAAAAAATTCTCGCGTGAAGAGTTGAAAAATTTGAGCAGATCTTGTAGTCTGGTCATTATGATCTAGCCTTGGTTATATAACTAGGCTACAGAACTAAAAGTTAGGGCACGGTGTACGCTACATTCACTTACATTTTGTGAATATCTGACATTTCTTAATATTAAATAGTTGGCCTTATGAGTTACGAAGTTTAAGGTCAAGGAAACTGAAGATGAAACCTATCCTACGCTTCCTAGTTACAAAAATTAAATTCAAACATTTAAAACCTAGGCCGTTGCGAGTTGCGACAAGGACAATGAATAGATGGATGACTTCGGTTTTTTCTGGAGGGGTATCAACTAAATACAACTCTTCCCTTCGACAAAGACAAAAAATATTATGGGAAAACGAACACTTTGAATAACAAAACTAGACTGCAAGCATCTAGTTAAAACCTTAAAATAAAAAAAAAAATGCTCTTACATTCCTATTTTATAAGCATCTCAAAGCTTTTGAGCATATGCTTCGGCAGCCTTCGACTACTGACTAAATATCTAAAAGAAAGTGTGTTGAGTTGGTTGGGTGTTTCATTTTAAGTGCTTCCTCCAACTGTCCAACTAAGGGTACAGAGACAGGTGGTAACGTCACCAATCAGGAAAAATAAGGATGATCCTTTCTTCTAAAGGATGACCAATCAGAGGCCGGAAAATATTCTTATACTTGAAATCTGGTACTCTGTATAAATGTACGATGGTCGAACCACATACATTAACGTACAACGAGCTCATCTTTGCTCTCCCTGTAATCACCTTGATCCCTATTTCAAACTGGCTGGTGTTAGGCCTTGGGTGGGTTTATTGAATTTAATGTTTTTTTGAGGTTTCCCATTGACTGTCATGATTATGAGAAAAGAAAATAATGGAGCAAAATATAGGTCTTTATGACAAATAATGTCATGCAAGGCCTAATTTTGAGCCTGATATGAGAAAACAAGCACATTTTTATTTTAGACACTTACTTTACTATATATTATATTTTTTATGACACTTATTTACACACCTCTTTCATTTAGTGTTTAAGTCCGGCTTTTATTGCAACTTAAAAAGGGCTTAAACTTTAATTAGTGGCTTGAAGATTATACAGTAAAAACCATATGTCTTATAGATTTGGAGCTCACGGAAAAACCTTTTAATGTGGAATTTCATGGGAAGTCTTACATTCATTCACGATGAAGACATAAGCATATTTTTATTTTTATTTTATTGCGTTTATTCACTCTGCATTTTTTATTTTATGTTTCATGCATTTCAGTATTACATATTTTTATGCTACTTAACAAATCTGTTTAAGTTACATTTTCACATCAAACAATTATGTGGTAATTTACATCTAATCTAGATTAAAGGTTACGTCAAAGCCTACCTATATCAATCAGACCACGCCTGTACAAATTTCATACTGTTTTGGGAAATCGAGGAAAATCCAGTCAGTCCATAAATTTACAAAAATAACTCAGCCATCAAAATTTTTAGTTTCATATCCAGAGTCAGTGAGACCAAATTTGTGATGCTGCTCTCAAAATATAGGAAACTTGTGAGCTTAAAGTAAATGTTAAGGTTTCGCTGGCTTAAAAATTTGTTTGAAATAGTCTTTATGAAATTATTTACATGTTGTAATACGAACGTGAACTGACTAGATATGGTAGATTGGTTACCTCGTGGTCTCTTTTAGATCTTTTTAGATCAGTGAGGTTGACCGACGTTGGGTACAGTATATTTACTATTTAGTGATTGAATGGATGATCATCCTTTGGGTTCAGACTATTAGAAAATCTAGAAGAGGAAGAGCCAGTGTTGTCCCAAAGCGATATGATGATTAAGCTGATTGATGCAGCGTTGCTTGTATATATTAAGTTAAGGTATATATATATACACACACATCCATCTCATAATTGGAAAGTTAGTGAAAAATTCACTTAATTTAGAGCTAGCATTTTTGGGCTCTTGTGGTATCATTGTTTGGGTACTCTTGTGGCATCATTTTTTTGGGGCACTGGCGCGTCCTTTCTACTCGTTTGTTGAATGCGGCACTTACAGGGCGTGGTCTTATAGAGAGCTCGCTTGCAATTCAGTTTGGTTGTTTAGATACAAGATTGTTGCATCGTGCAATGGTGCAGGTTGTGTTGCTGTTGCAAGGTTTGGAAAGACCATAAATAGTGTCCCTTTTGTTTTATGCTACTGAGGCCTAAGGTAGGCCCACATCGAGTCAGCAATCCTGAGGTAGGACCTAATAGGACTGCAAAGTCCGTAAGTTTGTGTTAGTCTAGCTTAACTTAGGCTATACGTTAAAGCAGGCTTCTCAAACTTTTTTCACTTGCGACCCCCTTTGGATCAGACAAAATTTTTCGTGACCCTTCACTCAATGTCATAAAAGCAATAGGTACTAACACTGTATATTTATGAAAAAAATAATATTTTCAAATGTTTCTGCGACCCCCAATAATATTTACGCGACCCCTAGTTTGAGAAGCGTGGCGTTAAAGTACCCCCTCAGAGCTTGGCCGTTCAAGGCTCAGCTGGGATTCTGAACCCAATCAAAATAAATAAAATAACACAGACAATGTAGCGACTCCTGATTCGAATTTCACAAAAAGCTGTAGCTCCCCTCCATCTTTTTTTGTTATGAAGGGAAGTTAAACAACCCCAGGCGTAAATTTTATTATTCACTAGATCTTATAAATGTTTTTACACTTACATTTATATGAAATTTCAATAACTGAGTTATAATTTATTGAAACTATTTTCAGTTAACAAAAATACTTGAAAATGCTAAAGTAAATTATGTATAAAACAATATAATAAATGGTACAAGCATAGGCGTATGCAGGGGCGGATTAACTGTACTTGGGGCCTGAGGCTAATTTTATTTTGGGGGCCCTTTTCTATAGATTTTTATTAACGCTACATGTACAGTCAGGGGCGGCTCCTTCTTTTGGGCCAGTAGGGCCGGGCCCCACCAGCAGTTACACTGACTAAATCAAAATGAAAGAAAATTCAAAGTTAAAGATTCACGGATATTTTCTCTAAATGAGACCTTCAAGGAGCTTCTTAAAAATATGTGGAAAAGGGTTTCCACAGGAAAATAAATTCATGTTAAAATTTAAAAATATCATTCTGTTTGTATAAATTAAAGTATTAATCCTTTAAAAGATATTATTCTGTTCATATAAATTAAAATATGAATCCCTTAAATTCTTATTATTTGTATAAATTGCCTCGATGCCCCAGTGGATCATCTGGCTTTCTCTCTAACCCTAACGAAAACAGTGTTGTCACGTCTATAATCTTAAACAGAGATTCCTAAATTCTAAATGTTCTTTTCGATTATTATAAATCACATAAAAGAGTTAAGTGTAAAACTACAATTATATAAATTATTTTGCTAATATCATTATTAGAGTAGGATTTTGCAAAGTTTAATAATCTTTTGTAACATGTGGCACATGGGGGTTTCTGCAGGACAAAAGGAAACGCCTTGAGAAAGTCCCGCCTCGGCCTTCGGGCAGGAGTGAGTGTTTCGCCCTTGGGCCAGCCGGTTCGGCTGGGCCCCTTAGCTTTTTGATGTAAGCATGTGTTCGTTAATAACTCTCTAAACAAGTGTAGTGAAAAGGATTTGATTTTTCTAATTACTCTGTATTATAAAAGAAATCCATCTAGTAGTTTAAAAATGATTTTCCCCCTTGTGAAAATAAAGGACTGACAAAATGAAAACTCGTAATTTATATCCTTCCGAGAAAGACACTCTATTCTCTCAACGGACTGAGGGACAGGACGCAATTGGGCAAAGGGTATAAAGTGTTGTCCTGGAATTTCGCAGTCAGATTAATTAAACGGTATAAACTTCCTTGTTGGTGCGAGGAAGCGACATACTGAGAATACTAAACAGTCGGAGATGGTGTAACGAATTATAACAACACCATCTCTCCCTCCCGATAAATATATAAATATACGCTAATAATTCACGTTATTTTAATTAAAATGGGCCCCTCACGATGGCCCTAAAAGTATGCTGCATCGTATTCTACGGCGGTGAGTCTTCTATCCGAGTTGCCAAAAGTTAGAAAATTTACAGTTATTTCCACTGACTCATAAGAGATGTGGAACGTTGCGTCTGGGCCAGGCAGATCTGGCCCATATCTTATCAAGCAGTAATGAGAGTGACGTCATTGACGTGACGTGATATGGTAGTGTTGAGGTTTCTCCCCTAATCCATTTATTGTGCATTTATCACCCGTGAGTGTGATTTATAGTGCATCACTATTGGCTTCACTGATTTAGTCCTTAAAATTGTACCCATTAGCAATAATATAATGAATAGTGTTGATACTTTACTAGAAATTCCCTTTTCCCCTTTGAAACTTGAGGAAAAGTTAGAAATTAAAAGACTTGGTGCATATCAGCCTAAAGATATCAAAATTACTCAACAAGAGGGTAAAACACTGAGAACATTTTCAATTAGTTAGTTCGAAAGAAAATCATGGCTCACTGTTAGTGATGCAAAGAATATATTATATTGTTTTTACTGGCTTTTATTTCGGGGTGAAAGTTTGTGGACCAGTATTGGTTGTAAAGATTTAAAGCATCTTTCTGAACGGACCCAGAAACATGAATGCAGCACAGTTCACATGAAAATGCTGTCAAATTTAAAACATTTGGAACAGTAAACATTTTATCTGAAATAGATGCCTGATATCGCCTCAACATTAGGAAACACAATGAATTAGTTGAGAAAAATAAACATATCTTAAGAAGAATCATACACTGTTTAAAATTTTGTGCTTCTCATGAGCTGCCATTAGGCCATGATGAAACGCAACAATCTTTTAATCGTAGAGTATCCTTAGACATGATTTCCTACATAGCAACGTTTGACTGCCTTAAATGATCATCTTGAAAATGCTACAGTGGCGAAAAACACATCTAAAACAATTCAAAACGATCTTTTAGACTGCATATATCAAGTGTTTGTGGATAAAATAAAATCCTAAATCGATAAAGTCCGTTACGCTTCTGTGTAAGCAGACGAAACTACGGATGTGGCTTACCGTTCACAATTTGTAGTTAAATTGCGCTATGTGAAAGAATGTCGGCCTGTTGAAAGGTTTTTAGCTTTCGTCGAAGTTGAAGATAGGACAGCTGCTGGGATTACGAATTTGTTAAGAGACGAGCTGCAACAGTTTGGCTTAAAGGACAAACTTGTTGCTCAGGCCTATGATGGGGCGGCAGTAATGAGTGGCTCTTATGGTGAAGTGCAGGTGCAAATGAAAGAATACTACCTTCATGCGCATAATATCCATTGTTATGCACATCAGTTAAATTTAATTATAAAGAAAGTCTGTTCATCAATTAAAAGAATAAAAATATTTTTCTCAACTGTGAGTGGAATTGGTGTATTTTTTACTACCTCTCCCAAACGTAGCAGCTTACTTCGGGAAGTTTGCCACACATGCATTCCAAAAGTGTCTGAAACACGATGGAATTTTTACTCCAGAATTGTCAATTGTATTAGAGAGAACAAACAAGAGCTATTAAAATGCTTCGACAGAATTCAGAATGAAAACAGCTGGGATGACAAAAGTACATATATGCGAATCTGTGGGATTTAAGAAATCGTTAAAAGATGAAGAATTCAACTTCTTTTTGTTATTTTTTTATACGGCGTTGAAGCATGTAGATGTTTTGTACAGTGTTCTGCAGTCAAACAAGTCAACTAGTGTTACCACCGCACAGGCATTCCTCACAGCGAAGCTTGAAAGCGGTTCTCCTGCATAACGGGAACGTAAAGCCATCCATCCCGATCGCCCACTCCGTTCATCTAAAGGAGACATACGATAACATGAATATACTACCTGAAGCAATTCAATATAACACTCATCAATGGAATATCTGTGGTGATCTCAAAGTCATTGGTATGTTAATAGGCATGCAAGGAGGGTTCACGAAATACTGTTGTTTCCTATGCCTATGGGACAGCCGTGCTACCGCGGATCATTATATCAGACGTGACTGGCATCAAAGAAGCACATTCGAGCCAGGAACGGGCAGTGTCCAGTGTATTCCTTTAGTTGATCCAAAGAAGATTTTCCTGCCACCTCTCCACATTAAGATCGGCTTAATGAAAAATTTTGTGAAAGCGATGGGTAAGGCGAATTCGAGAGGGTTTCGATACTTTGTTGAGAAATTTGCAAATATCAGTGCCGCGAAATTGAAGGAGTAAATCTTGTGAGGCCCCAAATCAGGGAGGTTCTGCAGGATGAAGGCTTTGAAGAAAGCCTCAATGCCTTATAACTAAAAGCATGGCAGGCTTAAGTAACCTTCTTAAGTAACCACAAGTCTCCCGCATACAAAGATGGAGTTCAGAAACTGTTCGATGCATATCAAGAAATAGGCTGTCGCATGTCCTTGAAAATACATTTTTTACATTCGCATCTAGATTTCTTTCCCGAAAACCTTGGCGCGGTGAGTGACGAACAGGGGGAACGCTTCCATCAAGATATCCAGGTAATGGAAAATCGCTACCAAGGTTTCTAGAACGAAAGTATGCTGGCAGGCTACTGCTGGGTGTTGTACCGCGACGATACGGACAAGGTTTACAAAAGAAAATCGTACTCGCAACGTTTTTAGGTTGGTGTACATTTCTTTTTATGAATAAAATTATACTTTTACGATAAACTGTGCTGAAATTAACACTACTCATATTTTGATAACTAGATGTGCTAGAGGAAAACCAAAACAGATTTGGAATCAGTGTACAAAACTGGTCTAGAAAAGTGTGTATACATCTTTGAAGAGAAAAAAAAGTTCGATTTTGTCAACCAGTGTTATGGGAGATTTCAACCTGTCTCATATAGACTGGAGCCTTTTAGAAGAAAGTAATAAGGAAGGTAGCTTCTTCATTGACTGCTATAAGGATTGTTTTCTAATGCAATTTGTAGACAAACCAACTAGGGATCAAGCAGAGGCGTACCAATACTTTTTGCCGCTCGGGGCGAAAATGCCAACGCCACCCCCCACCTGCAACAATTTTCAATTTTAAAAACAATTCCTTTACAAAAATACACTTCTAAACAAAACTTTTATTGGAAGAAAAACTTAAATAAAGCAACTTCAATTTTAACAATACTACATAATGTATCGTACATAATATACTACATAATTTTAACAAAAACTATATAATGTATAATGCCTAGTTAAATTTTCGGACTTTCATAACAAAAAATTCATGAATGATTTTTTCTATGTCCATTGTCTCTGCAACTTCGCGTTCAATTGAAATAATCGCCAAATTGCTCAGTCTAGATTGACTTATAGTTGACCTGAGGTAAGTTTTTATAAGTTTCAGTTTCGAGAAACTTCGTTCGCAACTTGCCACGGACATGCATGTAGTTAGACAGATCCGGAGGGCAATTGTTATATGAGGCAAAGATTCCACTAGATCCCATTTAACGATTCACTGAAGTAGTTTTAACATATCCCAGTTCTTTGGATCATCGTCGACGCTTATGCTTTCGAAACTGAGCAAATGTCTGCGCAAACGCTTTATTTCTTCCAGTAGACTTCCTGGATTAATGTCATTGTAGATGGAAGAAAAATTATTGACCTTGGTATTAATGTCTTCATCTTTGGACTGATTCAAAAGGTACGAAGGAGACAGAAATTCAAAGCGATCATTCATGTTTTTAAGACAAACTGTGCGTTTTTCAATTTCTGCTAATAAACGATCCATGATTTCAAAAAATTCTCTGCGTACATCCTCTTGCATGGGTTGGAGGGTTGCATTTTAAAACATAAAAACCCAAAATTTTGCATACTGCGCCCGCCTGACAGTAACTTGCCGCCCCTCGGGAAGTGCTGCTCGGGGCGGTCGCCCCTCTCGCCCCTCCCTTGATACGCCACTGGCCGATCAAGCAATCTTAGATCTCGTTCTTTCCAATAATCATGAACTTATTAGGAAACTTGCAGTAGGAGAGTCATTAGGAAGTAGTGACCATTGGATCCTACGTTTTAAGGTAGAATTAAATAGGGATCTAGTCAACAACGACCATCTAGTCCCTTGCTTCTCAAAGGGTGACTATAGTAAATTTAGGGAGTTGTTAGGCTCAGTAAGGTGGGATAATGAATTTGCCAAGAAAAATGCTATTAAGATGTGGTCTAGATTAAAAAATTTCTTAGAGGATGTACAATGTAGGTGTATGCGTTTCAGAACTGTAAGGAATAACAAGCAGGGGCGTAGGTAGGAGGTGGCAGAAGGGGCAGCCGCCCTGGGCGCCAAAGAGAGGGGGGCGCCAAAATTGCATTTGAAATTTTCTACTTCTTATTTTTATTTTTATTTCTCACATAAAACGAACAAGAATAGTAGAAAAACTTATTGTGTTACTGTTGCATTGTATAGGCCACTTCATAATCTCTAATTTAGATTCGTTATACAACTTATACTTTAGTACTATCTTAATTTATTCTGAAACGTCTTCTAACGGGAAGAAAAGTATCTCTTTAATAACTGTTGACTTAGTTAAAGTGAATTTCCTAATAAACTCTACAGTATAAGACTGAATGTGCATAGTCTGCATTAGTAATTTCTCTGTAGTTCAATTTGAGTTCAATAATTTAAAAATAATTATAAACACAACAACGATATACCTGAAATTAATTTGTTCAAACCTTTATAAAATGATGGATAATTAGCATTGTCAAAATAATCCTTATACATGCCACATTATTTATATCAATTGAAATTAAATTCAGCAAAGATTATTTGAGAGGGAGGGGGGAGCCAAATTCAGGTTCTGCCCAGGGCGCCATCAAGGACTGCTACGGCTCTGATAACAAGATTAGGGAACTTTTGTGGTGGAATAGGGAAATAGCTAAAATTATTAAAAATAAAAAAAGGAGCATTCAGGGAATTTAAAGGCAGTGATAATATTTTGGACTTGGATAATTTTAGGCAGTTGAGAAATTAGCTAAATATCATAGTTTGATTAGGAAGAGCAAAAGGCATAGTGAAATAAATCTAGCTAAAAATAGCAATAAAGATCCAAAGAAATTCTTTAGTTTTTATAAATATAATAATAAAAAGCATGATAGGATGACTGGATGAGCTCAATAGAACATGATGATAGGATGTTTGAAAAAGCTCAGGATATTGTTGGTATTTTTAATAATTATTTTAGCTCTGTTTTTACTGAAGGAAATTTAAATAACTTTGATTTTAATGCTTTAGTTTCTGTAAACTCGGGCATCATTTGGAGAATTTTAATCTTATTTCAAGTTCACAACATGGATTTAGATCAGGAAGGTCTTGGTTGTCAAATCTCTTAGACTTTTTTAGAGCTTGTAACTGATCAGGTAGATAATGGAAATGATGTAGATGTTATTTACTTGGATTTTAGTAAGGCATTTGACAAGGTTCCACATAGGAGATTTCTATATAAATTGAAAGCTCATGGGATATTGGGGTCAGTTATAAATTGGGTAGAAAAATAGTTGGAAGAGAGTAATTCTAAATGGTTATGAATCTGGGTAGTAGAAAGTGAAAAGTGAGATACCACAGGGATCAATTTTAGGTCCATTACTCTTTATTTTATATCTAAATGACTTAGATAAGGGAGTAGGTAGTAAAATCTCTAAATTTGCAGGTGTAACAAAAGTAGTTGACCCAGTTACAAATATTGAAAATTCTTATAAACTGCAAAAAGATCTTGACAGATTAGTTGCTTGGGCTAGTAAATGGCAGATGGAATTGAATGTTACAAAATGCAAAGTCATCCATTTTGGTAGAAATAATGAAAACTTTAGTTATGAGATGAAAGGGAACTGGTTAGAGGATGTTAGACAGGAAAAAGATCTTGGCGTTATAGTTAGTAGTGATCTAAAATTTTCTAAGCAGTGCTAAGAGGCTAGAAATAAAGCAAATGAAATGTTAGAGGAATGTTAGTTACAAGAGTAAGGAAGTCATCTGTAAATTATATAATTCTTATGTCAGGCCTCACTTAGAATACTGCATTCAAGCTTGGTCCCTTCACCTTAGGGACCGTTCAAAAATTACGTAACACTAGGTTTGCTAAAACTTGACACCCCCACCCCCTTATAACGTTCCGTAACAACGCTAGACCAGACACCCCCTATTAAGGGTTATATAACATCTTAGTGGGTGTCTGGTCTAGCGTTACGGAATGTTACAAGGTGGTGGGGGTGTCAAGTTTTAGCAAAAATAGCATTTCGTAATTTTTGAACGGCCCCTTAGACATGATATTGATACGCTTGAAGATGTGCAATGTATGGCAACCAAGCTTATCCTTGACCTAAGAAGATTGGAATACAGGGAAAGATTAAAGGGGGTGGGGGTAATGGGGGAGGGGGTAGGGTAATGGGGGAGGGGGGTAGGGGTAATGGGGGAGGGGGTGGGTGAATGGGGGAGGGTGGTGGGGGGGAATGGGGAGAGGGGGCAATGGGGGAGGGGGAGGGGGAATGGGGAGAGGGGGGCAATGGGGGATAGGGGTTATGCAATAAGGGGTGGGGGTTAGCTCCCAAGTTGCATAAAGGGGTGAGGAGGTTTTGGGGGGAGAGGGATAATGACCTTCCCCCAAAGGGGTAACCCTAACGTGCCCTCGCTGTAGGCGAGTTTGCGAAGCACAAGCCCCGCATGTAGGGCAGGGAGCCGAAGGCTCTGCTTGTTTCATATATAAAAATATACCGCTCTAATACTTATCTTTTTACGTGAATTTTTGCTGTGTGAGTTTATTTTTCGTTGATTCAGTTATTGAGTTAACTCAGCATATACACTGCCTTATTTTGTAGACTATTTTAGTAATACTTGAACTAATTTTCTTGTATTATTATTATTGTTGTCGTTGTCGTTGTTGTTGTTGTTGTTGTCACTGTCGTATAAGTACAGTAGAATTTATCTACAGATAAAATTTAAAATTTTTAAAATTTTGCAAATTATTTATACAAATATAATATAACTTATTCTACTTAATTATGGTTCAATTTTACTCGAGCGTTACTAACATGTAACCATGACAACGAAAATTTGTTTATATTGCTTTCCGCGTTAACCCAAATAACCCATGCATGATGAATATAAATAAATACTGAAGATCTGAAACCGACCGATAAAGCTGAGGAAAGATGCATGGCTACGGCATTATAAATTGGTGGGGTTTTTCACCTCCAATTAATTACACGAATTTTTCCAAAGGTAACTAACTAGTTTTAAAAAAAATCTCCTCTCCATAGAAGGGAACGGGCGAAAATTTACATTTTATATTATTGTACACTAAGTGTATTGCGTATGGTGGTTACCTGCGCAAATAGATTTGAATGGAATAAGTTGACAAAGATACAGACCCAGACACAAGAATTTATAATATACTTCCTTTATTGAGGTTTTATTGGAGTAATTAATTGTTCCATAACGAAAATGAGGCCCAAGACAGTCTTAGAAGATAGTGTCTTTAATGTAATTCCTAATTTCTATCTATCTATCTATCTAGCTATATATCTACATATCTATTTCTATCTCTATCTATTTATATTTCTATCTACTCTAGGTATATCTACTCTAGGTATATCTGTATATATTTATCTACGAAATATTAAAGTTTGTAGTTTTTACTGAATTTGAAATAATTATTTATTCTTAAAGTAAGAAAATTATTCTTATACAAATATGAGAATATATATATATATATATATACACTATCAAATAATGTATAATTTACATATTGTGCATTTGTTGTTTATGGCCTTATTATAATCATTTCATAACTGATGCTTAAATGAGTTTTTCTTTTTAAATCTTCTTTCATCTTCAGATTTATTTCATTGAGTCCCATTTGGAGCTGTACGGGAGGTTTTTGCTAATTTTGGGAACTGCTTTAAGACAGGAGACAGAGAGGAACTTAACTCAAATTTCTAAGGCGCTTCTAGAAACATGGATGAATTTGTACATTTCTTTATCTACTCACGAGATACTATCGATTACGACTAAAAATCTCATGAAGTAAGATTTTACGAGTTAACCAGTGGCGGGTTAACGCACGGGCCCACGGGGCACCCGGAAAATCATTATAACAATACTATAAAAAAACAACATGAATATATCGAAAATCATCAACAGTTAATTATCATTGAAACTTATATTCATACAACTTAAAAAAAAACATAATTAATCTGTACAATAAATTCAAATTAACGAAACTGTTAGCGACACGAAGCTTTTTCGTCTCATGCCTGGCTCCAAAAACAGCGAGTTAATTTAAAATGCGGTTTGATACATTCACATTTTTCATGGGGGTTGGGGCTCCCCATGTCCTTTGTGCCTAGGGCCACAATAAATCTTAATCCGCCTCTGAGTATAACTTTGTAAAGCGCTTAGTTTTTATAAATTATGAAAAGCTTAAATTCAAGAAGAAATTATTGCCAGCAATTTCGGTGAATATTTTTTCAATTATTAGTAGTTGACTGAAGGAAATAAAACCTTAATAAGAAATGGATTTATTGGAAGCTCAAGCTTTTAGCCTGTACTAAAGTCTCGATCAGGTGCTAGTCTGATGAAGACCTAAGAATAGACCGAAAGCCTCCAATTAATCAACAACAACAACAACCAAAAAAACTTTATTCAGAAAAAGAATACAATTTAGATATTTGATATGACATTAATATATTTGCAATATTCTTACTCGAATATGTCGTTGAAAGCATGGAAGCTTTTTAATGGTATTCAGTTTATTTATTACATACGAGAAGTGAAAATAACAATTAATAGTAATAGAAATATCCAGTAATAATAATAATAATAATAATAATAATAATAGCAAACAGAAATTTAAAAAAATTACAAAAGTAGCTAGCATAGTCTTTGATTATTTTACACATTCTTAAATAAAATGATCAGTTGTATGTTTAATAGAAAATAACTGATAATTAATAAGAAATTTGAGGGGGGGGGATGGATAAATTATAAAATTATAACATTAAAAAATGTTCAGTGGAATTAATATATTTTAGCTAATTTCTCATTGTGGTTTTATTCTCTTACTTCCTATTTTAGTTTTTTAAGGAATCAACAGTGACTTTAAATGAACAATGAATTTTATAATGTCGATGTTCGAGCTCATGCAAGTATATGCATTTGAGATCTCAAATTACATTTCAGATTTTCAATGAAAATTACTAACCTGACCTAACTTAACCTAACTTAACCTAATCGGACATAATATGATCTAACCTAACCCAATTTAACTTAAACCGACCTAATTTAAACTAACTTTTTAGTATCGACATTATGCACGTCGACATTGTGCAGATCGACTATGCCAAACTTGTTTCCCCGTACGTTAACTTAACTAACCAACTAACCAAATATAAAACGCGTTTTTTTCATTGACAAAATTTTAATGGCGTTTAAAAACAAAAAATTTAAAAAATTCTGTGAAATTTAGTTATTAATTTAATCTTTTAAGAGATTTTTAATATAATTTTACTGATTTTAGATTTATTATTTAATATATGGGTTTTACTGCAAAGCAAAGACTGGTTTTCATTTAATTAAAGTATGTATTTTTAACAAAGTGTTTTCACCTATTGATGCATACGATCACAACCTAAATACCTCGTGCGTATAAACAGGATGGTTTTAAATTTAACCTCGATGTTAAAGAATTCACATTATCGTTCTTGTATCATTTCGTTTGCATGCTTCTCGTCCTATTTCCGGTGTTGTAAATTCAATCAATTCAGAAGTTTTACTCGACTAAACTAGTATTTTAAACGTCAAAGATGATCTAAATGTCCAACAAATTCTTACAGATACATTAAAAAAATGTCATCCTATCTATGTACAAGTTTATTTCCACAACAGTTTCGATGCCCACTGGCATCCTTCTAGGGTGGATACAGAAAAACGAATGAACCAAAAACAAGAGGGAAAACAGTTCAGGGACCATTAAGAAATTCGCACCTAGGTTAGATCTCGTTCTCCCGACACTGGAAGTGGATGCCAGTGGGCATCGAAACTGTTGTGGAAATAATTTAATAAACTCTGTCTACTAGAGTGGGTTTTTATTATAATATTTTGACCTTCACGTAGAAAAAAGTGAAGTTTTTTGCATCTATCTATGTACATAATGTTTATGATTACGTATCAGATCAGTGGAATGTGTTAAATACAATTGGCTGGTGTGGCAGTATAAAATCTTGAGGTTAGGTTAAGATAAAGGATTAGATTCCTTTGAGCCTCTCTCTAAATTTAATCCTAAAACGTAAGAGACATTTGAGGGGTCCCGCGTCTTACGGTACCTAAGCGCCAAATTTAAAATTCGCCAGAAATCGCCTCCAGAGTTCAGCAATATTCTGGCAATATTATCTCTGTTATTAATTGAGCTAGAACGTTCATTTTTTGGCTAAATTAGAGTTTTAAGTATGCTTATGAAGATGTTGATGAGTTTTTGGAATAGATTTTCATATTTTATATTTTATATATATTTTTTAAATTTTTTTATTTTCTTATTATGCCGAACTTTGGGTGAACTTTTGGCTGGCGATAGAGGTGAAAAAAGTAGTTCGCTTCATAAAGTTTTCAACCATACTTCTAGTGTCGTAAAGTCATTATAACCCAAACCACGCGATAGAGGAAGGGTGAAAATAGTGATATCCATCAAAAACACGTTTTCGCCTGTGGTGGCGCTTAGGTATCTTAAGACGCGCGACCCCTCATTTGTTTAATGTGTAATTAATGTGAAACCTTTCTTGAATTTGGGTGTTTATTTGACACTTCCTTTTTGTTCAGACAATTGATTGATTGATTGAGTTTAATGGTATACCAACCCAATGGGTCAGTAACACCAGTTTAGACAATTAAGCTTTATTGAAAAACTCACTTCACAAGATCGTCGTATCGTGGTCGTATCGTCTCGTTGATTTTAGGGTCCTATCGTTTCTAGGCCCACAATTTACTACTCATTGTAGTTTTTCAAACGTGTGAACTTGCCTGAAGTTACGCAATTTCGGAGAAAAGTTCGCCTAGAAGCATAAAAATTAGTAATCACTAATGATCGGGTTTAGTTATTTAGATTTTATTATTGTCACCAAAAAGAACAAAATATCTGAAAGAAAATAGAATGTTACTAATTAGTTTTTTTTTTTTGCTTTTCCAAAATTTTGTTTGTGGGCGAACTTTTTTCCGAAATTGAAATGTTAAAATATTTATGGATTGTGAGGTCGAATTACTGACTTCATATTTAAATGTTCTATGCGTGGTCTCATTTCACTATGACCTTTTCATTCTCGGTGATACAGCAAAATGTACCACTGTATACTTGCCAACCCTGCCAATTTGAAGGCTATTCTACCACCAAAATGCAAACAATATCAAACCTTTTATGCTCAGAATGCACTGGAGTGCATCATTTAAGGCTAGATTTTCAAACATTTCCCGAGGGTGGGGGGCATGTTCCTGGACCACCTGGGCCATTGATTATAAATCCTACCGCTTTTGCTTTTCAAAATGTTGTGGCAAGTATGCCACTGGGAATAATATAAATTGAACTAAAATGCAACATGTTTATATAGATTTAGTTTAATTATAAAATTAAATTTAAATTATATAGTTAAAATAAATGGCTGATTGGTCAAATATTTAAAATATTTTTGAACAACGAGGAATTTTAGGTGTTTTGGTCTAAAAAATTTGGGAACAAAAGGAGTTAAGTTAAACTTTAATGCGGGTACTTTAGCTCTGTACCATTGTGTAGCTGTAATGGAGGGTCATATACGGATTCCAAAACAAAACGTAAAAATAAATATAATTGTTTTTATAAGGGAAGTTACAGATTCGTACTTCAATTCCTGCTTGAAGATGGATTTATACGACGCTGCCAAGTGTTGGTAAGTCCAAAAGAATTAATAAAATATTTATTAGTACCAACTGTACTTAAGAATTTTATTTTCATTATTTTATATTATGTATCTAGAATTACTCATTTATCCCCTCCCCCCTTACTCATTTATCCCCTCCGTCAATGAAGGTTAAACAACCCAAAATTTAAAAAAAAAAAAGGGGCCAGTTCCGTATTGCCCCCCACGCAAAATATGATTTTATTGAACATTAGGATTATAAATTATTTTGATACAAAATATAAAAAATTCAAATTCGCACTGGTCGGGGATAAAGTAGTTTGGCCGAAAAAAAACAAACATAAAACCCTATACCGATCAATTTGTGATGCGTGATCTTTACGGGGGCTCCGCCCCCGTATCCCGGAGACCTAAATTATACAAATGATAATGTAATAACGTGCACACCTTGCCTGGGTAGCCGGAGCCATAAGGACTAATGTAAAGGATAAAAAAGTTAAGTGCACTTTTTTAAATTTATTACAAACCAATATTTTCTCACCATATTGAATATTTTTATCAGAAGTAGAAAACCATGGTTGTTTTTTACTAACAAAAAGCACCAATTTTTTAATAAAATATATATACGAAACTATTTTTTAATAAAAAAATGTGGGGGGCAATACAAAACTGTATCCAAAAAACAAAAACAAAAATTACTCATTTACAAAGTTTAAAATTTTTGGAAAAATGTCGGACATACTTCATTATCAAATAAGCAAATATTCTTCAGAGACAATGCAGGTATTTGCCATAAAAATTTCAGTGTTAAAAAATAATCCTTTAAAATACTGATATAGATTAAAATTGCTTTAAATTATAAGCAAAATGAGGGACTCAAAACGATTTTCAATATGTTTTAAACTGCGCATACACGTACCTAGGGATCTACGCCTGAGGGAATATTTGGGCGCCAGGTACGACTACAGAAAAGCAGATTCAGAGTGGGCGTGGCATATGAGATTGGCACCAAGACTAGAAAAGCTAATTACGAGTGAAAGACAGGCCACATCTTTATCTAATCGTCTGTTCACAACTTCTGTGCCTTCAAATAAAACTGAGGACTTTGTGGAAGAAGATAACGATATTTTGAATGCAGAATTTGTAACAGCTTGTTGGTCAAAGGATTTCATCTAATGGAGAATGTCAGGATGCGCGTGGGAAGATGAGAATGAACGAAAGGAACAAAACGTATCAAATCCTTCTCTAGCAATGAGTAAGATCTAGTTTCTGATATTCTGAGGAATCGTTATAATATTTACCAAACTAAATTACAGTAAATTAGTTTAGGCAACCTCATAGGCGGATCCAGCATTGTCTGTAAGGGAAGGCCAACGTTTCTCGGGGGCCATGAATATGGATGTCAGAAGCTCTCAATTCTAATGAAGTTCAAATCAATGCCTTTTTGGTTTTACTATTGAAATTAAACTTAGCTCTCTACAGTAGTTGATAAAACATATATATTGATTTTGATTTTATGTAGTAAAATATCACATGAATATATGTTGCATAATAGGAATCCCTTTTAACCAGGATGTATGAGACCTCCAAATTTGTCTAAAGTGGGGAGCCAATGGTCACCTGGCCTCCCCCTCTGGATCCGTCTATGGGCAACCTTAAATTCCTCGCAACTATCGATGAATGTGCGATAATAACGTCCAATTCCTGATTAACTCTACTATATTGAATCTCGGTAATAAAGTAGACTAACTTTTTTCAATCGTTTAATTTATCTACAACAGCTACTGTCATCCCATTCGGTAGAGACAAACATTTGAAAAGAGGGTATTGGGGCGATATTTTGGTGGGTCCTCTCCCAAGTTTAGCTTCATCTACGGAAAATGAATTATTTTGTCAAAAGAATAACAATACATATTGTCAGGTATTTCATTTGAGTTAATTTTATTATTACTATTTTTAAAACTTTGAGGCTTATAAGAGCGAAATTAAATAGTACAGTAATACTAAAGGAAATGTAAAATTAAACAAAATATGAAGTTTGTTGACAGATGAAAATTTATTTTCGATTTTTCATTCAGATTCGCATACAAAGAGAGACTGGTTTTCCCATCCATTTCGAAGTGATTTTCGATGTAATTTTCTTGTCACAATAATGTATTTTGTTTACCATTTTTTAGCAAGATTTCATACAAGCTAAAAAGTTCAGTTTTAGCTTCTAAATAACAAAATTATCCCAATTTCAGACTGGAAAGGAAGTTTGTTTGTGGAACATGAAAGCGATGATTTATGAGTTATGGACGGGGAAATCTCTGAATAAGAAAAAGAACAAAGAACAAGAGACGATTCCTATTTCACCTTCCCCTGAAGAAGAAAACGACGATGAAAGAGGAGAGTCTCGCAAAGACGTAAGTGTATAAGAGAGAATCTGTGTGAGAAGTGAGAACAGTTTATGACACAAATGATTCAGATATGATAAAATGTTATTTTATTTGATATTAATTTATTTTCTGAATAAAATTTATTAATATATTTCCTATTATCATATTTATAGGATACTTTCTAATGTCTCTCGACGCTAGTGCTAGAAATACACGCATCATTTGTTTAGATTTTCTAACAAAATATTTTTCATACTTGCTGATATAACTGCTTACGATAAGGTTTCAGATGAAGCGGACAAACTAATAAATGATAATAATTTACCTGGAATCCAAATTGTTTTCTTGAGTCCTTCTCGATTTAAAAGTTGGAGAATATATCTGACAGGGAGGTAAGAGGCAAACCTAATTTTTTATGTAATGAGAGGTTATAAGATCTAGCAGAAAGTGCTTAGTGTTAGTGTCAGTATTTGACAGTAATATTCACCAAGAATATTCATACTATCTCATATATTAGTAAATATCTCCAACATATTTTCATTTACGTATAATAATTAAAGTTTTCTCATGTGACGTTTGTAAACAATGAAAATTTCAAGAAACTACAAAACAGAAATGCGAATTATCTTGCAACTTATCTACAAAGATAATTAGAGCAAATTAGTACCGGTTATAGGCATCATCTGTATTAGCTATTACTATTTATAAGCTACTAATTAACGATGTACTTAATTAAATAATTAATTAGCTACTTGGAGTCACTAGTTGACTTATATCAACCATCGAAAGGAAAGACTGCGTGGTGTTTTCCTATAATCAACAAACTTAAAACTGCAATGATAAATAAAGTACGGTACATACAACACAAAATTGCAGTTGGTTATAAATCAGTGTTAGTACAAAAGGCTTGATACGTATGAATAAACTGTCATTAGAAATATATAATGTCAAATCTAACAAGAGATAATAAATTACATTGAATTGTAGAATTATACTTGACTACTTAAATTGCTAATTCGATAAATGACAAATAATATGAGTTCATGCGCAGACGTAAAGAAAGCGAAATGTTTACACACGCGCTGGATTTCTGTAATGGTACTTTACAGCCGATGTAGATTAAGTGACTATGTGGAGAAAAAAATGACATACTCGTATAGGTTAAGTAGGTAAAAATTGTATGGTTGGCCTATACCGTACAGTTGCTTTCCGCAGCGCGATTGAAGGAAGACTGACTGAGAACTTCGTGTTTAAACCGTGAGGACATGAGACTTGTACGATTCCTCTGATTTTATGGTTGCTTCACAATTCCTTGGTGATGATCTTGGTTTTGATGGTCGCCCTTTTAGGTTCTTTTTCTTGAAGAATGCTTTACGATATCATGAGAGTGTTTCTAAGCGGTTGACCACTGTTTCCGGCCTTGATGAGAAGTGCTACTTATGCATATGGCGTTTGTTGTCGTAACCTCACATGGGTACCTAGAAAACCTTATTCAATATAGATTTCTGCTGGTAACAAGGATTTGTGGTGTCTTCAATAAACTGCGACGAAGTTGTTTTCGTTTGTGCTTTCTCAGGAGTTTCTATAGAAATCTGGACCTCATTAAGAATAGTGTAGTGGCAAGAAAAACATTACATGGAGTTTCTACAATAAAACTGTAGGCTTAGAAAGAAATGTTTATCAGCATCAATGGTTATTTCTCACGTGGCCAATTTCGACCAATCTTTGTAACAGATTTCGGAGCAAGTCTAGTTTACGTCCCCTTGACGCAAAAGGGGACACAAACTACACTAGGATCTTTAGGAGATATTTTTTAAATGAATCCATCAAATAAAACGTTAAAACTAACGAAAATATTACGACTTAACCTATATATATATATTGACGATTGGTTAGGTTAAGTCGTAATATTTTCGTTAGTTTTAACGTTTATTTGATTAGGTATATGTGGACAAAGTTGGGGAACGCAAACTACACTAGGATAATGTAGGGAAACGTAAACTACACTTGCTCCCAGACTTCTACTATGTCAAAAACTGGTCTTGGAACTTAACATCTTGGAACTTAACATTTACCATATATATTACTTTATTTATTACTAAATTATTAAAGTCTTTATTCACATCATAAATTAGCAATTTGATAACAAATTATCTTTGGCGAACTGCAATCTTTATAATCTCAAAATATCTTGCAAATTGTTTCGTAATTCTTTTAGATCAAAGAATCTGTTGACCTTCTGTATATATCTGCCCCTTCGGCTCACTTCCTCGAGAAATTCATCCTTTCAGACAGGATCAAGAAAGATTCTGTTCTAATCGTGGAAAGAGCCACGTAAGTTTAGAATTATTAGGTATAAGTGTTATTTAATGAGAATGTTCGTTTGCTTTCTTTTGTCATGTTTAGTTAATATTTAGTAAAGGAGATCAGAAAATGGCACAGCACTCAGTCCAATTAACACGGTCCTTTGCGTTAATCCTGGATTGTTATTATCAGCACCATCAGGAGTCGAACTTTGGATCGCAGTATCTTCAATTCGCTTACAGAGAAACTGTTACCCACTGAGCTACGGACGTTGGCGTCCTGTTTAGTTGGTGTGTAAGTTTAACGTCCA
Source organism: Bathynomus jamesi (assembly GCA_023014485.1). Taxonomy (NCBI): domain Eukaryota; kingdom Metazoa; phylum Arthropoda; class Malacostraca; order Isopoda; family Cirolanidae; genus Bathynomus; species Bathynomus jamesi. The sequence goes on from JAJOZX010001814.1 coordinate 490,780, forward strand.
TCACTTTGAAAGGGTGACTGAGAATAATTACGAAAAAAGCTTTGACTTTTATTTATTGTAATTTTTTCCCTTCTAGGTTATTTTCTGATCTCACTGACGATCAAGTGAGCAAATACGACAAGAAGATAATTCAAATGGCTGAAAAGTCTGGCTGGGAACATTGCCAAAGCGACTCCCATTTTAACTTAAAATTTAACAGATGTTAAAATATATAGGAAAGTTTTGATATCTTCTGTTGCAATCATCATGTGTATTTATACGCTCTATTTTTTTTCATGTACAGAGTGCCCCAAAAAGGTGTTCCCCCCAAAAAGATATATGTGGGATCACCTGAAGATCCTTCACCCCAGCCTTTTTTAAGTTAACTTTATAAGGCTAACTAACGAAAATATCACGCCCTAACCTAACCAGTCATTAGGTCAACTGTACGCCCTTGACGGGTGGTTAGGTTAGGTCGTGATATTTCCGTTAGTTAGCCTTATAAAGCTAATTAAAAAGGGCTGGGGTGACGGATCTTTAGGTGTTCCTATATATGTAACAGGTTGTTTCCGGAACACCTCTTTTGAATCACGTATAAATAAAATTCTTAAGTGTAAAAGTATTAACATTCTTTATGCACTGAAGTCTGTGTGAACTAATCAATCGTAGTGAATATTGTTGTAGCTATTAATGCAGGGACGTGGTGTCCTTGCATGTTGAAGTACTAGATCACCCTGAACCGTTAGCCGAGTGTGTCTCGTCTGGTTTTGAACGGATTTGAATGGTTGGTTGTTCCATTTTGTGTCCTCCGTCCAACTGAGGACACTTATACGGGCAGTAACGTCACCAACCACGACTGATGTTTGTGTTGGTTATAAATTTGTTAGCAGTTAAAATTTAAGGTGTATGGTGTAGCGTGGTTAGTATCAATCATAAAATTCGTCAGATTGAATTTTGAACCACTCCCTATCGATTTCTCAATACGTGAGACGATGTAGTCAATATCTTCCTCAGCCAGGCGTCTGGAGGGTATAACTACCCAAAACAGATCATCATCAACATCATCATCATCATCATCATCATCAAATACAGGCAGTTAACATTAAAACACGCGCAAAACACAACACCACACTCATCAATACTTACATCCCACCAGATAGTTCACCTCAGGTGCCAGCCAATTACAATCCACAGTTACACAATTTGGCCTCTCTCACTAATGTCATCTTAGGAGGAGACTTCAACGCTAGACACTAGTTGGTACCTGCACAACCAAAGGAACACCAGAGGCGCCAACATAGCCACACAACTAAACAACCTATTCATTCTTAACAATACAGAAGAATATACACACATACCACATCAAGCAGGATACTCAAACTCCTCCCCAGACATAACGTTCTGTTCCCCCTCACTAGCAACACATACACACTGGAGAACAGAAAAACAAGCGTCATCAGACCAACTGTCCATCATCATTGCAACACGTTCTACACTCTGCCCCAATAGCCTTAGGCACACTTACAGAAATTACAAAAAAGCTGATTGGGAACAGTTCAAAATACAGATTGAAGAACAATTCACTACATTAAACAGCATACCCATCATAAACATCAACACAACACTCAAGACATTTAATCAGATCACCAATAATGCAAACAAATACATACCCAAGGGCAACATTAGGAAATACAACCCAAATTACATTAGAGAAAATAGCCCATCTCATGAGGCAACGTAACAACCTCAAACATAACACACAAACACCACATACAGAAACCATAAAACAGCAGATACAACAGCTCAACACAGAAATAAACAACAAACTTAAAGAAAAACAAAAAACATTTAGGGAATTCATAACAACATTAAACCACTCCACAGATACATCCAGGCTATACAAGACTATAAACAGCATTAGCCACTCTAATAGCGGCATTCACACCTCACACGAGGCTATCTGTCGCAGTCAAAATAATATCCCAACATATACACAACAAGCTAACATTCTAGTTAATCACTACGCAAATATAAGTCACTTAAACAGAGACAACAACCAGAAACACAGACAGACAAACAGCCAGACACAAGAAAACCTACAGACTCGACACGACCATGACAACCTTCAATACAGACCAGAACACCAAGATCATCAAAAACATTAAGAATTCGAAGGCTACTGGACCAGACAACATATCTAACATACACCTTAAACACTTGGGCCCATAGGGAATACTAGCTCTCACAAACATCAGCACATATTCATACCAACACTGTATTATTCCTGACATATGGAAACAAGGTAAAATTATTACACTACTCAAACCAAACAAAAATCCAACAGAACCAGCTTCCTATAGACCCATTACTTTACTATGCACACCTTCCAAAGTAACAGAAGGACTAATCTTACAAATCATCAACCCACACACACCACTATCGCCTACTCAACACGGATTTAGACCGCACCACTCAACTACGACATTACTCACTAACCTCAAGCAGCACATCATGAATGGCATCAACTCCAGACGACCAGCTCAACGTACACTATTAGCAACAATAGACATTAGTAAACCATTTGATGCTATCCCACGCTTCCCTCTCATAAACAAAATACTCAACACAAACATGCACAATAACACCAAAAGGTGGCTGAGCAACTATCTTTCAGGAAGATACTCACATGTCACATTTAATGGCAAGTCATCCAAAAACAAACTTTTTCCGAACGGTGTTCCTCAAGGCTCTGTTCTCTCACCAACACTGTTCAAGTTATACATGCATGACATTCCAACACCCATAGATAACAAGCTTACCTTATCATCATATGCAGAGGACATCACTCTAACATCCACCCACAACAACATCGACACCGCTACAAATAACCTACAAACATACATAAACATTATACACGACTGGCTCACACACAATAGACTCAAAGTAGCGCCCACAAAATCAACCATCACCTTGCTAACAAGCAACACAAAAGAACACCAGATAACTCCACAGCTTACACTAAACAACACCAACATTCCACCACACACAGGACCAAAATACTTGGGGTCACATACAACACATCATTATCTTTTGCAAACCACATTCAGGATATTAAAAATAAATGTACGTCAAGACTTAACATTCTTAGGATACTAACAGGCACAAATTTTGGACACCAGCAGGAAACATCATCACTTGTATACAAACAATATATTCGCTCAGTTATGGACTATGCTAGCCCATGCTGGGCACCCATTATCACACACACATTAACACCTTACAGACAATACAAAACAACGCACTTCGTATCATTACAGGATGTACTCAAACAACACCAATAGAACACCTGCACACAGAAACAAAAATACTGAAAGTTAGGGAACATTTAGACATGAGGAGAACACAATTCATGGCAGCAGCGACAATTAACCCACAACACCCTTGCCACTACATGTACAATCATGCACCGACACCTCGCACCATTAAGGTAACACCAGAGAGACATTATAACCAAATACTCCATTCCATACCACACCCCACAGACATCACACAGTACAGAAAACACATACACACATACCTAACCCACAAAGTACTGACACGACTCGGTCTGAATCCGGTCCTAGGTGCGAAGCCGCCACTCAGTGACAGGTCAGAGACCAGCCTGAGCAGAGCGGATCGAGTTAACTTAGCACGATTCTGATGTGGACATCACCCCAACTTACAGACATATAAACACAGACTAGACAACTCCACAGACGACACCTGCAACCTGCGTCAGGACTCACCACAAACAATTGAACACATTATGACAGACTGTACCGCTCTCGCACAACATAGAACACAACACAATATCACTAGTGCGCTGAACCTCTGGTCCACTCCGGAGAGGGCGATCGGTTACCTGCGTGCCGCCGGCTTGCTCGATCAGGGTGGGCTGATCGGCTAACCAACAACAACAACCGGAAAAAATAAGTCCCTTTTTAACAGGAGAACCAAATCGACCCAAATAAATTACGTGCAGCGGGCTCGTCGCTGCGCCCCGTCCCCCTTTCAATGGATCTGACATTCTTTCATTCTCTCTATGATTTATGGGTCTTTTCTGCGTATGGCAATGTAACTCTTTTATTGCTTATGCACTCATATGCAGCGTGCTGGTGTTCAAGTACTAATGTTTACAGTATATCTCATACACATCACACTTATCCACTGTTATCCTAAAATATATCATTTCTGTTGAAACTT